>JAWNGG020000295.1:0-266582 GCA_036937485.2 Tetragonisca angustula
GTATCATAGTTATTCTTCCCATCAAAATGTACCAAATTCTTTCTCCAACACTCCATTTTGCAAATGACACTTGACGAAAATGAGATCCATTTCGACAGGAAGAACATCATTATATTTTCAATCATTTACTCTTGGGATCGCCTTCCACATTCCTCATCTCTTCATCTAATAAAAAATAACTAAAAAATTAATTATAATGAATTAAAATCGAAGAAATAAAAAGCAACCACACGAGGAAATATATATATATATATGTATCATAGTTATTCTTCCCATCAAAATGTACCAAATTCTTTCTCCAATACTCCATTTCGTAAATGATGCTTGACAAAAATGCGATCCATTTCGACAGGAAGAACATCGTCATATTTTCAATCATTTACTCTTGGGATCGCCTTCCATATTCCTCATTTCCACATGTAATAGAAAACAAATCAAAAATTAATTATACTCAATTAAAATCGAACAAATAAAAAGCAACCACAGGAGGAAATATATATATATATATACGTATCATAGTTATTCTTCCCATCAAAATGTACCAAATTCTTTCTCCAATACTCCATTTCGTAAATGATACTTGACAAAAATGCGACCCATTTCGACAGGAAGAACATCATTATATTTTCAAACATTTCCTCTGGGGGTCGCCTTCTATATTCCTCATCTCTTCATCTAATAGAAAATTACTAAAAAATTAATTATACTCAATTAAAATCGAACAAATAAAAAGCAACCACAAGAGGAAATATATATATACGTATCATAGTTATTCTTCCCATCAAAATGTACCAAATTCTTTCTCCAACACTCCATTTCGTAAATGATGCTTGACAAAAATGCGATCCATTTCGACAGGAAGAACATCATTATATTTTCAATCATTTACTCTTGGGATCGCCTTCCACATTCCTCATCTCTTCATCTAATAAAAAAATTACTCAAAAATTAATTATACTCAATTAAAATCGAACAAATAAAAAGCAACCACAAGAGGAAATATATATATACGTATCATAGTTATTCTTCCCATCAAAATGTACCAAATTCTTTCTCCAACAGTCCATTTCGTAAATGATGTTTGACAAAAATGCGATCCATTTTGACAGGAAGAACACCATTATATTTTCAATCATTTACTCTTGGGATCGCCTTCCATATTCCTCATCTCTTCATCTAATAGAAAATTACTAAAAAATTAATTATACACAATTAAAATCGAACAAATAAAAAGCAACCACAAGAGGAAATATATATATACGTATCATAGTTATTCTTCCCATCAAAATGTACCAAATTCTTTCTCCAACACTCCATTTCGTAAATGATGTTTGACAAAAATGCGATCCATTTCGACAGGAAGAACATCATTATATTTTCAATCATTTACTCTTGGGATCGCCTTCCATATTCCTCATCTCTTCATCTAATAGAAAATTACTAAAAAATTAATTATACACAATTAAAATCGAACAAATAAAAAGCAACCACAAGAGGAAATATATATATACGTATCATAGTTATTCTTCCCATCAAAATGTACCAAATTCTTTCTCGAACACTCCATTTCGTAAATGATGTTTGACAAAAATGCGATCCATTTCGACAGGAAGAACACCATTATATTTTCAATCATTTACTCTTGGGATCGCCTTCCATATTCCTCATCTCTTCATCTAATAGAAAATTACTAAAAAATTAATTATACTCAATTAAAATCGAACAAATAAAAAGCAACCACAAGAGGAAATATATATATACGTATCATAGTTATTCTTCCCATCAAAATGTACCAAATTCTTTCTCCAACACTCCATTTTGCAAATGACACTTGACGAAAATGCGATCCATTTTGACAGGAAGAACATCATTATATTTTCAATCATTTACTCTTAAGATCGCCTTCCACATTCCTCAACTCTTCATCTAATAAAAAAATTACTAAAAAATTAATTATACTCAATTAAAATCGAACAAATAAAAAGCAACCACAAGAGGAAATATATATATACGTATCATAGTTATTCTTCCCATCAAAATGTACCAAATTCTTTCTCCAATACTCCATTTCGTAAATGATACTTGACAAAAATGCGATCCATTTCGACAGGAAGAACATCATTATATTTACAATCATTTTATCTTGCGATCGCCTTCCATATTCCTCTTCTCTTCATCTAATAGAAAATTACTAAAAAATTAATTATACTCAATTAAAATCGAACAAACAAAAAGCAACCACAAGAGGAAATATATATATACGTATCATAGTCATTCTTCCCATCGAAATGTACCAAATTCTTTCTCCAACAATCCATTTCGTAAATGATGCTTGACAAAAATGCAATCCATTTCGACAGGAAGAACATCATTATATTTTCAATCATTTACTCTTGGGATCGCCTTCCATATTCCTCACCTCTTCATCTAATAGAAAATTAATAAAAAATTAATTATACTCAATTAAATTCGAACAAATAAAAAGCAACCACAAGAGGAAATATATATATACGTATCATAGTTATTCTTCCCATCAAAATGTACCAAATTCTTTCTCGAACACTCCATTTCGTAAATGATGCTTGACAAAAATGCGATCCATTTCGACAGGAAGAACATCATTATATTTTCAATCATTTACTCTTGGGATCGCCTTCCATATTCCTCATCTCTTCATCTAATAAAAAATTACTAAAAAATTAATTGTACTCAATTAAAATCGAACACATAAAAAGCAACCACAAGAGGAAATATATATATACGTACCATAGTTATTCTTCCCATCAAAATGTACCAAATTCTTTCTCCAATACTCCATTTCGTAAATGATACTTGACAAAAATGCGATCCATTTCGACAGGAAGAACATCATTATATTTTCAATCATTTACTCTTGGGATCGCCTTCCACATTCCTCATCTCTTCATCTAATAAAAAATAACTAAAAAATTAATTATACTGAATTAAAATCGAACAAATAAAAAGCAACCACACGAGGAAATATATATATATATATATGTATCATAGTTATTCTTCCCATCAAAATGTACCAAATTCTTTCTCCAATACTCCATTTCGTAAATGATGCTTGACAAAAATGCGATCCATTTCGACAGGAAGAACATCATCATATTTTCAATCATTTACTCTTGGGATCGCCTTCCATATTCCTCATCTCTTCATCTAATAGAAAATTACTAAAAAATTAATTGTACTCAATTAAAATCGAACAAATAAAAAGCAACCACAAGAGGAAATATATATATATACGTATCATAGTTATTCTTCCCATCAAAATGTACCAAATTCTTTCTCCAACACTCCATTTCGTAAATAATACTTGACAAAAATGCGATCCATTTCGACAGGAAGAGCATCATTATATTTTCAATCATTTACACTTCGGATCGCCTTGCATATTCTTCATTTCTTCATTTTACGTAAAAATATACAAAACTAATATCTCCGACAATGTCCTTTCATAACAACGTTAAATAACAATTCCATGTATTTCGATAGGAAGAATACCAATATATTAACAATCATGTACTCTCGGGATTGCGTTTTACATTCTTTCTGTTAACATCTCACAAAATATTCAGCAAGTAATTCTACAATTCTCTAATTTGTATATAGCAGCTTCAGCCAAAAATGCAATACATATTAAAGAGAAGAACATCAGAACCTTTACGATCATGTACTGTTAGGACCGCATTTCATATTCATCACTTGTTCATCTCATATCAAAACAAATCAAAAATTAATCAACTTCATTTAATATCTAACTGATGAAAAACAATCTCGAGAGTAAATATATATATGGATATAATAGGTATTCTTCCCATCAAAATGTACCAAATTCTTTCTCCAACACTCCATTTTGCAAATGACACTTGACGAAAATGCGATCCATTTCGACAGGAAGAACATCATTATATTTTCAATCATTTACTCTTGGGATCGCCTTCCACATTCCTCAAATCTTGATCTAATAAAAAAATGACTAAAAAATTAATTATACTCAATTAAATTCGAACAAATAAAAAGCAACCACAAGAGGAAATATATATATACGTATCATAGTTATTCTTCCCATCAAAATGTACCATATTCTTTCTCCAACACTCCATTTCGTAAATGATGCTTGACAAAAATGCGATCCATTTCGACAGGAAGAACATCATTATATTTTCAATCATTTACTCTTGGGATCGCCTTCCATATTCCTCATCTCTTCATCTAATAGAAAATTACTAAAAAATTATTTGTACTCAATTAAAATCGAACACATAAAAAGCAACCACAAGAGGAAATATATATATACGTATCATAGTTATTCTTCCCATCAAAATGTACCAAATTCTTTCTCCAACACTCCATTTCGCAAATGATACTTGACAAAAATGCGATCCATTTCGACAGGAAGAACATCATTATATTTTCAATCATTTACTCTTGGGATCGCCTTCCATATTCCTCATCTCTTCATCTAATAGAAAATTACTAAAAAATTAATTATACTCAATTAAAATCGAACAAATAAAAAGCAACCACAGGAGGAAATATATATATATATACGTATCATAGTTATTCTTCCCATCAAAATGTACCAAATTCTTTCTCCAATACTCCATTTCGTAAATGATACTCGACAAAAATGCGATCCATTTCGACAGGAAGAACATCATCACATTTTCAATCATTTACTCTTGGGATCGCCTTCCATATTCCTCATTTCCACATGTAATAGAAAACAAATCAAAAATTAATTCTACTCAATTAAAATCGAACAAATAAAAAGCAACCACAAGAGGAAATATATATATACGTATCATAGTTATACTTCCCATCAAAATGTACCACATTCTTTCTCCAACACTCCATTTTGCAAATGACAATTGACGAAAATGCGATCCATTTCGACAGGAAGAACATCATTATATTTTCAATAATTTACTCTTGGGATCGCCTTCCACATTCCTCATCTCTTCATCTAATAAAAAAATTACTCAAAAATTAATTATACTAAATTAAAATCGAACAAATAAAAAGCAACCACAAGAGGAAATATATATATACGTATCATAGTTATTCTTCCCATCAA
This sequence comes from Tetragonisca angustula, assembly GCA_036937485.2. Lineage (NCBI taxonomy): Eukaryota > Metazoa > Arthropoda > Insecta > Hymenoptera > Apidae > Tetragonisca > Tetragonisca angustula. Next base: position 5,105 of record JAWNGG020000295.1, read on the forward strand.
AATGTACCAAATTCTTTCTCCAACACTCCATTTCGTAAATGATGCTTGACAAAAATGCGATCCATTTCGACAGGAAGAACATCATTATATTTTCAATCATTTACTCTTGGGATCGCCTTCCATATTCCTCATCTCTTCATCTAATAGAAAATTACTAAAAAATTAATTGTACTCAATTAAAATCGAACAAATAAAAAGCAACCACAACAAGAAATATATATATATACGTATCATAGTTATTCTTCCCATCAAAATGTACCAAATTCTTTCTCCAATACTCCATTTCGTAAATGATACTTGACAAAAATGCGATCCATTTCGACAGGAAGAACATCATTATATTTTCAAACATTTACCCATCAAAATGTACCAAATTCTTTCTCCAACACTCCATTTTGCAAATGACACTTGACGAAAATGAGATCCATTTCGACAGGAAGAACATCATTATATTTTCAATCATTTACTCTTGGGATCGCCTTCCACATTCCTCATCTCTTCATCTAATAGAAAATTACTAAAAAATTAATTATACTCAATTAAAATCGAACAAATAAAAAGCAACCACAAGAGGAAATATATATATACGTATCATAGTTATTCTTCCCATCAAAATGTACCAAATTCTTTCTCCAATACTCCATTTCGTAAATGAGGCTTGACAAAAATGCGATCCATTTCGACAGGAAGAACATCATTATATTTTCAATCATTTACTCTTGGGATCGCCTTCCATATTCCTCACCTCTTCATGTAATAGAAAACAAATCAAAAATTAATTATACTCAATTAAAATCGAACAAATAAAAAGCAACCACAAGAGGAAATATATATATATATATACGTATCATAGTTATTCTTCCCATCAAAATGTACCAAATTCTTTCTCCAATACTCCATTTCGTAAATGATACTTGACAAAAATGCGATCCATTTCGACAGGAAGAACATCATTATATTTTCAATCATTTACTCTTGGGATCGCCTTCCATATTCCTCATCTCTTCATCTAATAGAAAATTACTAAAAAATTAATTATACTCAATTAAAATCGAACAAATAAAAAGCAACCACAAGAGGAAATATATATATACGTATCATAGTTATTCTTCCCATCAAAATGTACCAAATTCTTTCTCCAACACTCCATTTCGCAAATGATACTTGACAAAAATGCGATCCATTTCGACAGGAAGAACATCATTATATTTTCAATCATTTACTCTTGGGATCGCCTTCCACATTCCTCATCTCTTCATCTAATAAAAAAATTACTCAAAAATTAATTATACTCAATTAAAATCGAACAAATAAAAAGCAACCACAAGAGGAAATATATATATACGTATCATAGTTATTCTTCCCATCAAAATGTACCAAATTCTTTCTCCAACACTCCATTTCGTAAATGATGCTTGACAAAAATGCAATCCATTTCGACAGGAAGAACATCATTATATTTTCAATCATTTACTCTTGGGATCGCCTTCCATATTCCTCATCTCTTCATCTAATAGAAAATTACTAAAAAATTAATTATACTCAATTAAAATCGAACAAATAAAAAGCAACCACAAGAGGAAATATATATATACGTATCATAGTTATTCTTCCCATCAAAATGTACCAAATTCTTTCTCCAACACTCCATTTCGTAAATGATACTTGACAAAAATGCGATCCATTTCGACAGGAAGAACATCATTATATTTTCAATCATTTACTCTTGGGATCGCCTTCCACATTCCTCATCTCTTCATCTAATAAAAAATAACTAAAAAATTAATTATACTGAATTAAAATCGAACAAATAAAAAGCAACCACACGAGGAAATATATATATATATATGTATCATAGTTATTCTTCCCATCAAAATGTACCAAATTCTTTCTCCAATACTCCATTTCGTAAATGATGCTTGACAAAAATGCGATCCATTTCGACAGGAAGAACATCATCATATTTTCAATCATTTACTCTTGGGATCGCCTTCCATATTCCTCATTTCTACATCTAATAGAAAACAAATCAAAAATTAATTATACTCAATTAAAATCGAACAAATAAAAAGCAACCACAAGAGGAAATATATATATATACGTATCATAGTTATTCTTCCCATCAAAATGTACCAAATTCTTTCTCCAACACTCCATTTCGTAAATGATACTTGACAAAAATGCGATCCATTTCGACAGGAAGAACATCATTATATTTTCAATCATTTACTCTTGGGATCGCCTTCCATATTCCTCATCTCTTCATCTAATAGAAAATTACTAAAAAATTAATTATACTCAATTAAAATCGAACAAATAAAAAGCAACCACAAGAGGAAATATATATATACGTATCATAGTTATTCTTCCCATCAAAATGTACCAAATTCTTTCTCCAATACTCCATTTCGTAAATGATACTTGACAAAAATGCGATCCATTTCGACAGGAAGAACATCATTATATTTACAATCATTTTATCTTGCGATCGCCTTCCATATTCCTCTTCTCTTCATCTAATAGAAAATTACTAAAAAATTAATTATACTCAATTAAAATCGAACAAACAAAAAGCAACCACAAGAGGAAATATATATATACGTATCATAGTCATTCTTCCCATCGAAATGTACCAAATTCTTTCTCCAACAATCCATTTCGTAAATGATGCTTGACAAAAATGCGATCCATTTCGACAGGAAGAACATCATTATATTTTCAATCATTTACTCTTGGGATCGCCTTCCACATTCCTCATCTCTTCATCTAATAAAAAAATTACTCAAAAATTAATTATACTCAATTAAAATCGAACAAATAAAAAGCAACCACAAGAGGAAATATATATATACGTATCATAGTTATTCTTCCCATCAAAATGTACCAAATTCTTTCTCCAACACTCCATTTCGTAAATGATGCTTGACAAAAATGCGATCCATTTCGACAGGAAGAACATCATTATATTTTCAATCATTTACTCTTGGGATCGCCTTCCATATTCCTCATCTCTTCATCTAATAAAAAATTACTAAAAAATTAATTGTACTCAATTAAAATCGAACACATAAAAAGCAACCACAAGAGGAAATATATACGTATCATAGTTATTCTTCCCATCAAAATGTACCAAATTCTTTCTCCAATACTCCATTTCGTAAATGATACTTGACAAAAATGCGATCCATTTCGACAGGAAGAACATCATTATATTTTCAATCATTTACTCTTGGGATCGCCTTCCACATTCCTCATCTCTTCATCTAATAAAAAATAACTAAAAAATTAATTATACTGAATTAAAATCGAACAAATAAAAAGCAACCACACGAGGAAATATATATATATATATATGTATCATAGTTATTCTTCCCATCAAAATGTACCAAATTCTTTCTCCAATACTCCATTTCGTAAATGATGCTTGACAAAAATGCGATCCATTTCGACAGGAAGAACATCATCATATTTTCAATCATTTACTCTTGGGATCGCCTTCCATATTCCTCATCTCTTCATCTAATAGAAAATTACTAAAAAATTAATTGTACTCAATTAAAATCGAACAAATAAAAAGCAACCACAAGAGGAAATATATATATATACGTATCATAGTTATTCTTCCCATCAAAATGTACCAAATTCTTTCTCCAACACTCCATTTCGTAAATAATACTTGACAAAAATGCGATCCATTTCGACAGGAAGAGCATCATTATATTTTCAATCATTTACACTTCGGATCGCCTTGCATATTCTTCATTTCTTCATTTTACGTAAAAATATACAAAACTAATATCTCCGACAATGTCCTTTCATAACAACGTTAAATAACAATTCCATGTATTTCGATAGGAAGAATACCAATATATTAACAATCATGTACTCTCGGGATTGCGTTTTACATTCTTTCTGTTAACATCTCACAAAATATTCAGCAAGTAATTCTACAATTCTCTAATTTGTATATAGCAGCTTCAGCCAAAAATGCAATACATATTAAAGAGAAGAACATCAGAACCTTTACGATCATGTACTGTTAGGACCGCATTTCATATTCATCACTTGTTCATCTCATATCAAAACAAATCAAAAATTAATCAACTTCATTTAATATCTAACTGATGAAAAACAATCTCGAGAGTAAATATATATATGGATATAATAGGTATTCTTCCCATCAAAATGTACCAAATTCTTTCTCCAACACTCCATTTTGCAAATGACACTTGACGAAAATGCGATCCATTTCGACAGGAAGAACATCATTATATTTTCAATCATTTACTCTTGGGATCGCCTTCCACATTCCTCATCTCTTCATCTAATAAAAAAATTACTCAAAAATTAATTATACTCAATTAAAATCGAACAAATAAAAAGCAACCACAAGAGGAAATATATATATACGTATCATAGTTATTCTTCCCATCAAAATGTACCAAATTCTTTCTCCAACACTCCATTTCGTAAATGATGCTTGACAAAAATGCGATCCATTTCGACAGGAAGAACATCATTATATTTTCAATCATTTACTCTTGGGATCGCCTTCCATATTCCTCATCTCTTCATCTAATAGAAAATTACTAAAAAATTAATTGTACTCAATTAAAATCGAACACATAAAAAGCAACCACATGAGGAAATATATACGTATCATAGTTATTCTTCCCATCAAAATGTACCAAATTCTTTCTCCAACACTCCATTTCGCAAATGATACTTGACAAAAATGCGATCCATTTCGACAGGAAGAACATTATATTTTCAATCATTTACTCTTGGGATCGCCTTCCATATTCCTCATCTCTTCATCTAATAGAAAATTACTAAAAAATTAATTATACTCAATTAAAATCGAACAAATAAAAAGCAACCACAAGAGGAAATATATATATACGTATCATAGTTATTCTTCCCATCAAAATGTACCAAATTCTTTCTCCAATACTCCATTTCGTAAATGATACTCGACAAAAATGCGATCCATTTCGACAGGAAGAACATCATCATATTTTCAATCATTTACTCTTGGGATCGCCTTCCATATTCCTCATTTCTACATCTAATAGAAAACAAATCAAAAATTAATTATACTCAATTAAAATCGGACAAATAAAAAGCAACCACAAGAGGAAATATATATATACGTATCATAGTTATTCTTCCCATCAAAATGTACCAAATTCTTTCTCCAACACTCCATTTTGCAAATGACACTTGACGAAAATGCGATCCATTTCGACAGGAAGAACATCATTATATTTTCAATCATTTACTCTTGGGATCGCCTTCCACATTCCTCAACTCTTCATCTAATAAAAAAATTACTAAAAAATTAATTATACTCAATTAAAATCGAACAAATAAAAAGCAACCACAAGAGGAAATATATATATACGTATCATAGTTATTCTTCCCATCAAAATGTACCAAATTCTTTCTCCAACACTCCATTTCGTAAATGATGCTTGACAAAAATGCGATCCATTTCGACAGGAAGAACATCATTATATTTTCAATCATTTACTCTTGGGATCGCCTTCCATATTCCTCATCTCTTCATCTAATAGAAAATTACTAAAAAATTAATTGTACTCAATTAAAATCGAACAAATAAAAAGCAACCACAAGAGGAAATATATATATATACGTATCATAGTTATTCTTCCCATCAAAATGTACCAAATTCTTTCTCCAATACTCCATTTCGTAAATGATACTTGACAAAAATGCGATCCATTTCGACAGGAAGAACATCATTATATTTTCAATCATTTACTCTTGGGATCGCCTTCCACATTCCTCATCTCTTCATCTAATAGAAAATTACTAAAAAATTAATTATACTCAATTAAAATCGAACAAATAAAAAGCAACCACAAGAGGAAATATATATATATACGTATCATAGTTATTCTTCCCATCAAAATGTACCAAATTCTTTCTCCAATACTCCATTTCGTAAATGATGCTTGACAAAAATGCGATCCATTTCGACAGGAAGAACATCATCATATTTTCAATCATTTACTCTTGGGATCGCCTTCCATATTCCTCATCTCTTCATCTAATAGAAAATTACTAAAAAATTAATTGTACTCAATTAAAATCGAACAAATAAAAAGCAACCACAAGAGGAAATATATATATGTACGTATCATAGTTATTCTTCCCATCAAAATGTACCAAATTCTTTCTCGAACACTCCATTTCGTAAATGATGCTTGACAAAAATGCGATCCATTTCGACAAGAAGAACATTATATTTTCAATCATTTACTCTTGGGATCGCCTTCCATATTCCTCATCTCTTCATCTAATAGAAAATTACTAAAAAATTAATTATACTCAATTAAAATCGAACAAATAAAAAGCAACCACAGGAGGAAATATATATATATATATACGTATCATAGTTATTCTTCCCATCAAAATGTACCAAATTCTTTCTCCAATACTCCATTTCGTAAATGATACTCGACAAAAATGCGATCCATTTCGACAGGAAGAACATCATCACATTTTCAATCATTTACTCTTGGGATCGCCTTCCATATTCCTCATTTCCACATGTAATAGAAAACAAATCAAAAATTAATTATACTCAATTAAAATCGAACAAATAAAAAGCAACCACAAGAGGAAATATATATATATATATACGTATCATAGTTATTCTTCCCATCAAAATGTACCAAATTCTTTCTCAACCACTCATCTATTCGTAAAATGATGCTTGACAAAAATGCGATCCACCCATTTCGACAGGAAGAACATCATTATATTTTCAATCATTTACTCTTGGGATCGCCTTCCATATTCCTCACCTCTTCATCTAATAGAAAATTAATAAAAAATTAATTATACTCAATTAAATTCGAACAAATAAAAAGCAACCACAAGAGGAAATGTATATATATGTATCATAGTTATTCTTCCCATCAAAATGTGCCAAATTCTTTCTCCAACACTCCATTTCGTAAATGATACTTGACAAAAATGCGATACATTTCGACAGGAAGAACATCATTATATTTTCAATCATTTACTCTTGGGATCGCCTTCCATATTCCTCATCTCTTCATCTAATAAAAAAATTACTCAAAAATTAATTATACTCAATTAAAATCGAACAAATAAAAAGCAACCACAAGAGGAAATGTATATATACGTATCATAGTTATTCTTCCCATCAAAATGTACCAAATTCTTTCTCCAACACTCCATTTCGCAAATGATACTTGACAAAAATGCGATCCATTTCGACAGGAAGAATATCATTATATTTTCAATCATTTACTCTTGGGATCACTTTGCATATTCCTTGTCTCTGTCTATATCTATTATAAGACTAATCAAAAATTAACTAAATTCAATTAGAATCAGGCAAATGAAAAGCAATCTCGGGAGAAAATATATATATATACTTATCACAGTTATTCTTCCTATCAAAATGGACCAAATTCTTTCTCCAATATTCTATTTTGTAAACGATAATATTTGACAATAATGTTATTCATTTCAATGGGAAGAACACCATTATATTTTGAATTATTTACTCTTGGGATGACATTTCACATACTTCAGATGTGTTCAACTCATCTAAAATTAATCAAAATTAATCAAAAGTTAATTAAATTCAATTAAAATCGAACAAAATGAAAAACAATTTCGAGAGAAAATATATATATAGTCTCTTTTGCCAAAGATTGTTATGAAACAAGGATTACAATTCATCAGGATCGGAAGATCAGGATATTGATAATCATTTACTCGCGGGATGGTGTCTGCCACAATTTTCTTTCAATCTCACTTGAATAAAATTATACCAAACAAAAATGCTTGTAAAATATAAATGATCACAAAAGTACTGTTTTAAATATCTTTAGTAAAGTGTGAATAATTGCAGAAATTCTTTTTTAAATATTCTTTTATCAAAAATCAAAAATTCATTTCGACAGAAGAACATCATAATATTTACATTTTCTTTTAGTATTGTGTTTTTTTCTATCTCATATACGGATAAAATTAAATCAATCAGAAGTATAATCGCGAAATCAAATATTCATTTCATTACACAAATATAAAATAAATATTTGATATTCATAATCTTTGCTAACAAGATAAAAGCAAATTACACATATGCAAAATATATAAATTGACATATATATTCAAAGGTCTTCAAGCATGTCAACAATATTTCAAAATAAATGTTGATGATATTATCTATATTTGTTAAGTAGATACTTGAATATAATATCACCATCGTTATCACATTGTGAAAGATTTTCATTTACATAAACTGAAAGAACAAATTCATAAACGTAAATTCAACATATATTGATATCAAAATAAATCACACAAGTAAATTTATGACCTACAAAAAAATCAATAAAAATGTATAATACAAATATATAAAGCTAAAATATATAAAAATATATATTATACTGAAACGAACAAAAATATGTATTATGCTGAAACAAACAAAAATATATATTATGTTGAAAGAAACAAAAATACACGTTACGGACATAAAGTGCATATTGAAAAATACATATAAAAATATACCAAAAAATACATCAAATACATGAAAAATATATCAAAACACACATTAAAATGCATAAAAGAAACACAAAAATAATAGAATCAAAAACAATAGAAAATTCATGTAAATATAAATAAAGATCATATAAAAGAGCATATAAACAATATATAATAATATATAATAACATGTTATTATACATATAAGTAACATAAATAATATATAATATATAAATATAAATAACATATAATATATAAATAATCATCAAGAATCACAAGAATCAAGTGCTCAGTTGTGGAATATACTCCAAACTTGTCACAATACAACTTAATAACGCAAACTTGATTTATCACGTTATTATACACTGTCATGTTATTTAATGAAAATAAATATCATATTCGATAAACATACAACACAAATCTTAATACACGGAAGAAATAATTATGTTCTTAAAAATGAAACAAGTGTTTGTAGCTAACAAATTTAAATTACAACTTAAATTATTTAAATTATGTAATACAATTTAAATTTAAATAATTTAAAAAATTGAATTATGTAATTTAAAAAATTTAAATTATATAATTTAAATAATTATACAATTTAACTTTTAAAAAAAATCGTAAAGCTGACAAATTCCATAATAAAAATATATATATATATATATGTATATATATATATATATGGACCGATATTTTTAAATAAAAACGAATTAATTGTCGCTTTTCGCGTTGATATTTAAACTTATCTCGAACGTGAATTAATCTCTCGTCACATTTCAGTTTGATATTTGACGATGAACTGCGACGCGAAAATTTCAATATTTTATGACGAACATTTTAATAATACGCAGTACGGTATTTGAAAAAATAGATTTCATATCACGTACAAATAATATGAAATTGTTAGCAAAACGTGACACCGAAAAAGAAATAATGTACAATTTTTAAAAATAGACTTAGAACGTAAGTGTACGGTGTTAAAATATAATAACCGATTATTCAGGGAGGAGCTTATGAGAGTATTCAAAATAAAAAATAAAAAATCATTGATAGCAGATCAATGAGAAGGAAACATCGTCGCCACTTACTTTTCGATGTCTTTTGTCGTCGATTTCGATGAGATATTATGTATCATTATGTATAAGCCAATCATCGAGCAAATTTTTCTGTAACACACGAACATCAATATTAAACTATTGTCATTACTTTTTTAGGCAAAAATATTTTAATTCGTATTTAATTCGTAAATATAAATATATATATAGAATCTTCACTATTTAAATTTCTAGCAAAAAAATGATGGAAAAAAAATTTTTAAACATATCTAGACAGAAAATCACGTTAATGAAATGTTCCAATACATAAAAGTAGTATTTTCAAATGATAATTAAATTAATTATTACTTCATGTTAATTTTTAAAAGAACTTCATCAACAAAGAAACAAATCACTATCGCATACTATGCATATTTTTTACAAAAACCTGACAGTGAAAAAATTAGAGAAAATATTTTATTTTCTCGAATAAAATAACACAAACATTAAACAATACGCAGAACAATAGAATAAAAGAAAAATAATACTCACTTTGTCGGCACTTTGTAGGTGGCAATGCTTTCTTGCCCGGAATTCTTTGTTGATATATCATATTACATTCGATTATAATCAGTAGTATAAATTCCTGCAACCCATAAAATTTAATATTAAATTTTATACTTGGTTAGTATAAAGCATAAGTTTTAATAAAATAAAATAAAAAAGTTTAGAAAGCGATGCAATTATAATATATATTTAAAAAAAATTAATATAAAATTTTAAAAAATTAAATTTATTTATATGGAAATAACAAATTGAATATTCTCATTTTTTAATAGAAACATTATTCAAAATTAAACATGTAAGTACACTCATCGAACAGAAAATTATGTTTCTACTGTAAGTAGTAGAGATCAAAGAAAAGTCTTACTTTATTTTTATCACTGACTACGCGTCCTTCCGGGGATCTCTGCCAAAATAAAAGTCGAAGATCGTTACAAATGTTCCTGCAATATATAAAATTTCATGAATGAATTTGAAAGTGAAAATAATCAAGGGAAAAAAATTTCTTTCTGTCGTAATAAAAATCAAAGAAAAGCATTACTTACATTCGATATCGATATGCCGAGGCTTTCTTTTGCGAAGTCATTAGAATCAAAGTCAATAAAAATTTATCTACAAAAAAAAAAAAAAAATGGAACAATATTTTATTACTTTTTCACCAAAAAATGCAAAAATCTCTCAACTATATATTCGTGCGTTCGTACATCTCGGAATTTCGATTTATTAAAAACTCGATGCTTTATTCAGCTACAACTTTTAAAAAACACTGTCAATTGAAAATTGTATTTCTGCTATAAATTCTATAATCTTAATTAATGCGATACAGTCGTCAATGAATTCAAGATTTTTTAATATTCGAAATATTTGAAACTGTTTTTAATATTCTAGAAGGTTCGCCAAATTGCGAATTCATACGACTGTTAAAGAAACGAATTCACACGGAAAATTCTAACAAATTACAATATTTTTTCAGTACAAAATCAAAACGTAATAATTTTCCTATGAAAACATTGTGCAAAATTGAAAATGACGATGCTATGAAGATCAAATTTAATCAGATTTGCAAGAAAAAGAATAATCTAAACTACACAACTACGGTGGCGCAGAGTTTCAAAAAAATCGTTTTTATTTTCTTACCTTTCGATATCGATGTCAACGTCGACACTTCGTCGTGAAGTTCTTCAGCGGTGTATAGCGAGTCATAATCGGCATAAATTTATCTGCAACAAACAAAATTTCACTCTTTTCACCAACTTGAAGTTGAGAATTTCTCAACTATCAACTCGCGCGTCTGTAGTTTCGAATACAAATTTCTTTCATTATATTTGCGTATTTCGCAAAAACAAAAAACAAAAAAAAAGAAAAAAAGGAAAATGCGTGAATAAACTATTCTCACAGAAAGTCTACTAATTCAAAGCAGATTAGAGAAAAGAAATACCAAAAATCTAAATCACCAAAGTACTATAATACACAGTTTTCGCGCCTCATCGATAGAAGCTACGATCCCGAAAATTAACTTTTTATCCAGAAAAATCACTAATTATATGTCATACAAATTATACTTCTTTCACGAGAAAAGTTGTTTGTTCGTCAACTGTACCTGGACTTCGATCAGATCACTTGAATTTTTCACTTGAATTTAAGAAAAAAAAAAAAGGAGCTAGAACACGATGTGAACCACAATAGGTGACGATCTCGACTGTAATGCGACCGCCGATCACCCTTGCTAATCTACCGCCAAGTAGGAGTACTACGGTGGTCATAATCTCCCAATATTGCAACTATGTTATCGAAATTAATCCTTCCTTATACAATTCTTTTTATTTTGAAATAAAGTGTTAATCGTGTTTAGATTTCTAAATGACTAATTTTTTAAATTTGATTGTATTTCTTATTTTACAATTAAACTATTGCCTAGGTAAAATCACCAATTTGACTAGTGTCTAATAATTGCGTCTTCTTTTTGGAAAAGATTGTTAATGATTGGTTAATTATGATATCCGGTGGAGAACACCGGTTGGATGCTGTTTCCTGTTTCTTCTTCTTTCTAGAATAGTTGCAACGGAAAATCCGTTGAAATCGACCATTTTTGCAACACGGTTTCGCGCATAGTGTCGGTGAAATTGAAATTTTCAATATATCAAGAGAAATATTGCAAAATTCGTTTCGCAAAAGAATCCGCTCGCACTTCTCTTCTTTTACAAGTAATCCTTTGTTATTCTTCACATTTTATCACATTTTAAATATGAAAATGTGACAAAACGTTAATCAGCATTTCGAAACGTTTTGCTAATTGTCATTTGTTTAAAAATATCTGGTCTAAGAAAGAAAACGTGGGAAATATATTTCTTCCATTTAACGAAGTCGGTCGAACACATTTTGCCACAATTTCGGCCAATATACGAAATATTATTATAGATTATTTGCAAGTAAATTTTACAAAATATATGCAAGTACCTAATATGGCGAAAGATTGAAATTATAAAAAATTTTTAAAAATTATTTCCTAATCAATATATTATTTAACAGATTTTCAAGTCGCCTGAAGAAACAGCGAAAATTAAAACCGATGGATGTCGAGCGTCGTTCCACGATTTTTTCAATAAATTTATTCGAAACGCAAAACGAGCAAGCAGGTCATCGGTCGGTGAGTCTTTGTTTTCACAAAAAGATCCGTGTTCATATCTCGAAACCGATAATCCGTTTCATTTGTCATGTATTAATTATCGAAAGCAAAAATGGAAGAATTTTAGCAATATTAGAAACCAATAATAGAATGGAAGCAATATTAAAAAGGATAGAAAATGGAAAAAAATAAAAATTATACTTATCATTATTATATAATAATTTATTTAACTTATAACTAATAATCATTTTTTATTATTGATTTTTTATTATAATTTTTTCATAATTTTGAACAAAATAATAATTTTATTGTCTAATTACAATATTGTAAAGATGGCAGAAATTATTCAAGTAGAAAAGAAAATGTAAATTTATGACACTTGTCTCAAATTTTATTATATTTATTTTATTCATTTTCCCAGTAAAATTCATTTTTTCAATAAAATTGATTTAAAATTGGCTACATAAATAGTTACTTTAAATCAACTAGGTGATATATTGTACAAATAAATTCAAAGTAAATTCAACGAAAAAGTTTCTTCAATTAAAAACAAATCTCATAAGTAGCAATTATTATTTTTATTATTAATCATCTTTTACGTAACGTTTATTCATAGAAATCCATATTTACCTAAAAAATTGTTTAGTAACTGTATTTCAAATAAAGATATTCCTTTCCTAATGTTAAATTATTATTTGAAAAGATAAGCACTTTTGGAAATTAAACATAGATAACAGATTAAGAATATTTATACATTAATAAAAAATGTAGTTTATTAATTATTCAGGAAAAATTCATATTAAAAAGCAAAAAGAGATTTTTTAATAAATAAATAATTGTATATTAATCGAAAGAATTTTTTCTTTTTCTCTCGTTTCTTATCTTTTCAAGTAAAATCATTTTAATATATGCAATTTTTTATTTCAATACAATTAACAGATTACATTAATCTATATTAATTCATGTTAATTAATAATATAGAATTCCTTCTTATAACAAGGTAAGACAAATGAAAGATATGAAATGAAATCTTCGTCTTTTATCTACATTTTTAACAGAATTAATTTATGTAACAATTTCTTAGTAAGAGAGGAATTTTATGAATTCTTCTGAATTAGCTAAGAGTATCGATTTTTCAAATTCGGTGACCTCCATAATAATCTTCATACGATTGATTTATTTTTTAATTTGCGTACATATGGATTTTCATTGTTTTATCGATTTGTAATGTAGTGTTCATCTTCATAAATGAATTGACTCGACTGTAGGCTTTGGATAAATCCATTGATTAGATGCATATGGTGGTCGTTGTGGTATGGGATATGCTGTTATAGCACCTGCTGGGACTGGTGTCACTGATTTCGCATTTATTGCAGCTGTAAACATAGCTAGAATCGCAATGAAGATAGCAACGAGTCTTCTTGTTGAAATCTGGAAATAATCGCAATTCGTTGTTACAAAAAATAAAATAATTGCAATTTGATTTATCGAATAATTTTGTAATTACGAAAGATAAACAATTATCGGAATATTTTTTAGAGTACATATTACCATTATAAAAATCAGCGTAAAATTTTCAGACAAATATCTTAAATGAATTTCCCCTTTTTTTTAAATAAATTTCACAAGTTGTTCATCTATCAAGATCTGAATATGAACAGCTGATGGTTGCAAAAACTTAGATCTTTTATACCCGAGAGGCGGATCTTTTATTTCAAAAGGTGGTTGTTGATCTAGGTCAGAGGTCTGTCACATAGCAATAATACCCGTATGAACAAAACATCTGCTAATTGTCATTCATACTTGCTTTTCTGTTTATCAAATTTTCGAAATACCGCTTTCAGAAAATCTAGCAGTATAGCATTAAACATACATATGTAGCATTATTTTCAATGAAATTTTATAATATTAATTATCGACAGCTGACATTTATAATTTAAATTATAAATTATAACATTATACGTTAGATTGATATTTCAGCAAAAATAAATCAATGAAATTCTTAAAAATCTATCATTATAAATTTCGAAAATTGTATATTGATCATTTTGATTAATGTAATAATATTGAATTGTTTCTTGAGTAAAAATTAAGCTGTGATTTTCAAACGTTCGAAAAGATTCAGAGAAACAATACAAAAGCGATATTTGCCTTCTCGAGAAAGAAACTTTAGTCTTGAGATTATTATCTCCTCTGTTATGGTCTCAAATTACATCGTTCGACAGTCGAACGTTTAATTTTAGCTTGTTTCCAAGTCATATTTACCTAGCATTCTGCACACATTTCTGATGTCAAATTTTTCCTTTAAAAATATTTCTTTGTTAACATTAAAATTTTTAGATTTCGATGGGTTTTATTAAATTTAAATCGAGATAGAAATTGCATTAGCGAAATATATGGTATAACTTTTTTTTTTATAAAAGAAATTTTTAATTTTAATTTAGCATAATTGGGATAATTGCAATATAATCACGGATCTTAAAATCTTTCATTTTTTTAATTTGAAATAAATTTTTATAAACATAATTTATTAATTTTGAAAAGAAGAATATTTATGAAAAATACTAGATCATCGACGAATTGAATTAAAAGTAATTCTTAAGATTTGCAGGAATTTCGGAATTTTCATTTTTAAAAGTAAAAATACGACATATTTAAAATAAGGAATTAAAAAATGTATTTTTCCAATAATATTCCATTGTTATGGTACATTTATTTATTATGTATTTATTAATACATTTATTATAAACACGTGATGAATCATAATTAACTTATTGAAAGACACAATATGAATTTAAATCAAATGATCGATTATTGGCATATAATTAAAAAAGAAAAGAATGTTGAAGTGATATTACTAGACATATTACTAATCGATCAAAATGCACATTTGTTTTCTGCTATTAGTCATTAATTTCATCATAGAATCAGTGACTCATTTTAGTCTGACGCAACGAGAAAACCAATTCCAATTAATTCTACGTCATTAATTAATCTGTGAGGGAAAAAAACGTATTGTAACGCATTTATGTACAAGAAGTTATACACAATTTTATTAAAATTTCCCCACATTATATATTAAAATCTACTTATGTACAATTCATGCCATATTGTCGTGTCATTAGACTGTGGATATTTATGTAAATTTATATTTTTATGGACAAATATACCCCGGTTACTGTGTCATGATAAAAAAATTCACTAATTATTATTAAATATAATTAGGAAGTTATAAAGAAGCAAATAATTGAAATAGGAAATATACACAGCAGAGAATTTGAAGTTTTGAATTTCCAATGGTCATAATTTTTTAAATTATACAGATAAATAAAAGTCAATGTTTGTATTATGCATAAGAAACATCTCATTACATAAAAGAGAAGAATTATAAAATACCTTGCATTTTCTTATTAACAATACTAGTAATCATACCTTTCATTATTGAATAATATTTTGAACTAATACTTTATATAAATATCGACTTTTAAAATAGAAATAGATTTTAGTATAAAATAGATAAAAATATTCAGCCCAATTTTCAACTGCTTCTTTTTACAACTTTTCACAACTTTAAACTTTAAATTTCTTTAGTATCTTTAGATTTTTTGTAAGCATAAATATCAATAATCTATTAATTGTATGTCTTAAAGAATTGAAAGAAGACTAAAATTAGGTTTATGTGAAAGAAATTCAGTTTCTTTTCTTTTCCAAAGTCTATCTTTTTCTTCTTGGCTCCGAAGTAGAAGCAGATATTGATGAATAGTCATTTTCATTATCGATGTATTGTGTGTTTTCTAGATGCCTTTGAGTTCTTGTAGAAAAATGAATTATTCTGAAACATAATTAATGTTGAGTAAATATGTTTATTGTCTAATAGTCTGTCTATGTCTTTATAAATTTTGCATACTCACAGAATAAGGAATAGAACAGATACTTGAGTGGCAAAAGTCAACCAATAGATTGAGTTAGGTGCTGAGTTTATAGTTGCATTGTATAATTGAGAATATAATACGCCGCTGAACAAAGGTACTGCATTATCACAGACTGATAGCATGGCAAATACTTTTCCTATTATTACAAGAATTCAGTAATATCAATATAAGTATGATTAATATTTGATTAAATACAGAATTATTACACATTGTAAGAAATTATAAAATATAAAACTTAAAATATTTTGCATTATTAATGCAATATAGAAAAATATCATGTAATTAATCGTTTGAAAAATTGTAATTGTTCAGAAAGATATAATTTAAATATCACTGTTTGTATACCGCGTTCCTCTATAGAAACGAGTTTTGAAGTCATTGATCTGAGAACTGGTGCCACTATTGGTCCAAGAGCAGCTAAAGCAGCACCTGAAATTATAAAATACTGTTATTGTTATCTTTAAATCTAATTTCTAAAATTCTTTATTATACGAAAAGTTTTTAAAAAATATTAGAAAAGAATATAAAAAAAACACAACTACGTATATAGGTATGAATATTTTTCATTTCTAATTACCAACATAGAATAATTTCGATATTTTGGCTAAGATGAATATTACTCTTCCGGAAGCGTGAGAAATTGCACCAATAGCTACTATTATAGTGTCCCTCATTTCCATCAATTTACTCATTATTGGAATGCCGATTAGCATCGCTGAAATAAAGATAATTACGCCAATGTATTCTAGTGTCGTGATTATTTAATAAGTTCTCTCACAAGAAGGCTACTCTCTCAGTCAGTGAAAGTTCTTCTCTAATAGAGAATTCTTACTTTCACTGAGACAGTACAGAAAATACTTGCTAAGATAAATTATGATGATTATAATAATTTCTATATTCTGTAATTAGCTGCAAGTTTTTCAGATATTTTCTGTTTTTATTTTTCTTTTCTTTTAGCTATAAAATTCTTAATTTTAATTAATATAAGAGTAGAAGAATTCCTAGAAGAATTTTTTTCATAAAAATTTTCTTCATACTATATCTTTCTTATAACTTTACTCAATTGCAATTGTTTTAAAATAGATTGCTGGATTCCAATTTTCATTAATAATTTTGTATAGAGAGCATTAATATTTTTTTACAAAATAAATTTCATCGTAACTGACCTAGAACAAAAGTAGTTGACTGGAATGTTCTGAAATTGCTGAACATGGTTACATCCCACTTGAATTTCAATTGTGTATACAAGAAACTCATAGGTTTCTCGTCTCTTTGGAAAGTATATAGCATCATGATGATCAGCAAAAGCCACAGGTGAAGCTTTCCATGATTTGGCCTGCTCTTGGTCATTGTTTTAATGGTTGCCACTACATGCTTTTTATCAAAAAAGTCAGTTAACAAGTTAGTGCCTACTAGCGATTGTTGTTGAGACAACGTTTGCCACTTTAGTCTTATCAATGAATACACAATAGCTAAAGCTAGTAAAATGGTATTTATGGTGAACATTATAGTGTAGGATGATTTGACAACATTGGTATAGAGATAGGAACCCAAAGCCACACCTAAAATAAAAAATGAATTATTTATACCTCTCTCTCTTTTTAAAAATATCTTAATTTTCCATATTTTATATATTATGTGCATTCTTCACTAGAAATTTTCCAATATTAAATAAACCATAGAATTTTATTTACCAGTGGGCATAGTACTGAGGTAAACAACATCTAAGATGGTAATCCTTAGGGTTCTTTGTTTAACAGATGATATGTCTGATATGTATGCGAAACAGCTTCCAAAAATGGCAACATCTCCTCCTAACATTCCCATAGGGAGGCTGGCTGAGTATACTATAGTATTTAGATTCCATGTATCAATCAAGGAATTGATCACAACCATAAAAGAGTAGATAAACTTTCCTAGTAGTCCAATAATTAGTGGCAATTTTCGACCGCGTCTGTCACTCCAGTTTCCAAAGAATAGGGCTAGTATTATGGGGACTACATGTCCTGCTATGTTATTCCATTGATGGAAACTTGAAACTGTTACCTGAAAATTTGCAAATTTCAATTAGAAAATCACAAACTTTTAGCAGTCAAGCTTTATTATTATGTATTCTATGAATATGATTAATGGTAAAATTTTTATATTCCTGACAAGTTATATTTAATGCATACAAAAGCATAATAAAGAATTTGACGATTTTAATAATTTATATAACATACACTAGTGTAATAGTAGAACTAGATATTAAAGTATTCAGTATTATATTAATCTTATTGTTAGCATCACGTTTAATAATTAGTTAATTAATAACTGTATTATATTTTATCAAAAAATTTTATATTTTATTAAGATATAAAAATTATTTTTTCCCGAGAACTAAGCTAATTAAATTATTTTGCAATGAATAGAACTCCTATTCTCCTAAAGTGCTTACATTCTTATCTTATCTTAAGTACTGGAGTAAACACTACGTTATAAAACACACCGTTAGCTTCTTTTTTCTTTCTCCTTTCTCCCAATGCAACAAATCATTTTTACTCTTTTCCTCTCGACAAGATAAATCTCAAGATTTTCTCTTTTCCTTAATTTCCTCCAAACGTGATTCGACATTCTATTGATGTGATTAAACATTCTACCTGTACTTCTGTTTTTATCGTTTCGTTATCAGTCAGATTTGAGCAAATTTCTTTGGAATAACCGTGATCGACTCGACACGCTTTATAGACGAAGAAAGCCTGTTCCACAACGGAAGTGATCATGTATGCCATCATATACAACCACATCGTTGGTTCTACCGATATGTGCTCTATCCATTTCAAATATTTTCTCCATTTTTTGTCGCTCGTTTTACTTTCGTTCTGCTCCGAATGGCACTGTACAATCTGGCAATAATGCAATCCAATTTAACGTCAAATAAGCATAATTTAAATTAATTAATTGTAAGTTAGTTTAAATAAAGACTTTCAATAGCGAAAAATGAAAATAATTTCGAATCTCTTTAAATTTAAAAAAAAAAAAAAGAAAATGCAAGGCCAAAGCAAAAGAAAAAAATGATCAAGGAATAAAAACACAATTGGTTTGATTACCTCATTGTCCATGATTACTGCTTGATTGATGATGATGTTGAATCACAAGGACAAGTCCGTCGACTTCGTAAATTATTTCACGCGATCATTTATTTATGCATAGCGTTATACTATTCACGCTTGCGAATTCTTTGTCAAGAATCCATTTTTCCCGCTGATATCGCTTAAAAACTGCAGAAGTCACAATTATTCCCCACTCTCTGTAATGATGAATACTATTTGATATCTCTTTCAAAACATTACGTAATAGCTAAATTACAGAAGAAAAAAGATTTTTGATAAAATTCATCTCGAGACAAATTTAATTATGTAACGGGTATCTTTTAATTAAAACAAATTCTTTGTGTAAAATTACAATAACAGAAAAAAAGTTTTCTTTCCATAAAAAAAATTAATTCTGTTAATAGTAATATTTATTTCATATTTATTGTTTATAGTATAACTGTTTAACTCAGCCAAATAAAATTTGAATACCTTTCTGAATATTCCAACATGTCTTCGATTTGAATTGAAATTATTTTCAAACAATTATTTTCCATCGTTCAACCTTTCAAATTAAAATGTATTAATATCAAATATCATTGGAAGGATTATAATAGATATAATAAAAGGATTTATTTACAAATTCATTTACATCCATTTTATACTTGTAGTATTAATTTCTATTTTATAAAATCAAAAACAATTATAATATCTCATACTTTAAGAAATAATATTACTGGTCTAGCAAGGAATACTATTCTTCGAGTAATGATAAAATTATATAAGTTTCTTTGATAAAGTTCGAGAAGATACATTATAAAATTTGTAAAAATATTTAAAGTTTTTACCGGCAGTTGGTTCATAGTAAAATTCTTTCTTATCGACATTACAAATATTCTATAAAAAGCGGATAAAAGAAAAAATAATTTTAGTACGGACGATTATAATAATCGTAGTTCGACTTACATATAGTTTTGTCTTCACAATAATCTCACAACTCGCATATTGCAATGTTCAGAAGTTTCGAATGATTAGGTTTTATATCTATATATAATTTGTGACGAAAATATTCTCGAACTGCTATTTAAAAGTAATAATCAATGTAACATAATTATTTGTTAATTAATCCCTGTTGAATCTTCTTTAATTATTTGGAAAAAGTTTTGTACATTTATATATGTATATCTAACTAGATTAGATGCAATCATCACTGACTAATTTACTACATACATACACATGTATGTAAAATTAATTTTGATTGAACACTTTTAATTATATTCCAACATATTTTTAATTATGTTATTTTTAATTAAATTCCAAATTACAAATTACTAAATGACACGAAATTTAATGCACATATGTGAATTTAATTAATCATTACGTAAATGTTACAATAAATACAACGACGTGCAAACGATATTCACAGATACTATTACACTATTTTGTAGTCAATTTATTTTCTGAATTTTAGAATTTTATCTTTTCGCAAATTGTACGAACATGTTCTCTAACGTATCTCGTACATATATATATATATATAAATTTACTTACCTCTCTCACGTGTTAATGAACAGCAAAATTATCGGTCCAATCTCTTAGACAGTGTGAGCATCACAATAATAACTAATGTATTTTTAGAATCATTTCATAAAGATTAAGATACATTAAAAGAGAAAGAAAATAATTTACATCAAACTAGAAACAATAGTCGAACAACCTCATGCAGTGGTTGTGCGGTTACTGATCATTTGATGAAATAGCACTGTTGCCAACTTTCGAAATCTAAATCTCTGACAGTAAGGAAACTTTGTCGTCTGAAAAAAGAATATAATAATTCCGAGAGTTTTTTAAAATTGAAATTCAGTTTACGTGAAAATTTGGATTATGCGATAGCAAAGAATATGTTTCCTCAGATACATAATCAAAGATGGTTAGTTAATCACGAAGTCGATAAAATAGAGAGCGTAGACGGGATGCAGTTACCTACGGAGGATAATGACAATTACAATTACAGATTATTACAAATTTGAATTGGAACCACATTAAATAAAACCGATATGATTTTCGGAATCTATTACATCCAAGGTACGAAATAATTGAAACTACAGTTGATCGACTTTTTTTTTTAATAAAAATTTATTTCACGTTATTCCTGGCAAATCACATATCGCAAGTAATAAGTATAGTGGACTCTAGATTTCTGCGTTTAGGCCATCAAGAAGATGAAAGACGCAGGAATAACGATTATCCTCGAGGCTAGCGAAAGCCAGGCATGTTTTTCTCAAATTGACTAGTTTTCATTGCCATTATGAGACGAGTATTGCAGAAAGATTCGAGAAACAATTTTTTTCCATTCAAAAATCAAACTATAGATAGGGATTTTCGTTTCCGTCTTTTTTTTTTCTTTCACTCTCTCTCTCTTTTTTTTACAACACTGCTTTGAGAAAGATTTCTACAATACCGGCCATAACAGCGAGAATTCGTTTGAAATAGTTTACATCTAGAAATCTAACACATCGTTAGGCTTACACACTTATAGACTTGATATGACAGATTGTAGTTTATTCTTTTAGTTTTATTTATTAAGTTACAGACGCTTCGATGCGTTCGCTATTCTTGATCAAGGAAATCGAAGTCAGTTTGGTGAGAAAATGAAAAAAATTTCGTTTGACACGAAATTGTATTTATTGCGTTGGATATCATGTACTGATATTTGTTTTATTTATTACGATAAAATATCATATATTACATTGATATTTGATATCGTTAATTGACAACTGATGCTTTAATATCGAGTATCAGTTAGAAAAATCGTTACGTTAGAAGATTAGAATGTTGAATGTTATTTCAATTGAAGAGTTCGAAGGCGAAAAATTGTAGTGTTCAGTCAGAAATAATATTGACATTCAATTGAAATACAAAATTCTGTGAAATACATAATAGAAATTTTATATCTCGGTAATTTCACAACGTGTTTGCAGAAAGAAAAGAGAGAGGGAAAATTGTGCGTTCGCGTGATTTTCAATTGACAGAAGAAAAGCTCGAAGGATAGAGAGTCAATGATGGTTCATCGAAGCGCCTGTAAGGTTGAACTTGGTTCGATCTATCGAACGATGGCCCGCGGTCGGTTCGATTAATACTTATCAACGGCTGGACCTGCCAGCAACATCAAAATACGTATATATTTCGTTTGCCAAGAGAGAACATCGATTTACAGGCTCGCTCTATCAGCTCAAGATCAACTTCAATTGACGACTAAATTAGACTCTTTGGAAAGTTTCACATCCATCACGATAGACACTATGCACGACGATTAAATTCGTTCCTAAAAGTTTCTCGTTCGCGCAGAGCCTGGTGTAATAAATTGTCAGACTGCGGATTTCTGAAAATTGATAGACCAAAGATTGCACAGAACGTGCAAAACGAAACTATAGCGACTCGTATAACATTTCTATCGAGCTTCTATATCTTTCTTCCTTTCTCTTTTATATATGTATATTTATATGCTCTCAGAAATTTCAATAAAAATCCGCAGTCCAACTAAAGTTGATATATACACGTATGAAATGAAACCTCGATTTATCGGATTACATGTTACATATTATTTAAATCATACGTGCATTTAATTAATTCGGAACGTCCACGCAAACGACCAATTAGTCTGTTCAATTGTGTCGCCAATGAAACTCCTCGTATACGTATTTCAATAATTAATTTATGTATTTCAATCATTCGTTTGACATAAACGAGATATTCCAGATAAAGAACTGCAGTTGCTTTTGATAAAAAAAAAAAAAAAAAGAAAGTTTCGATTAATTGATCGACAGACTGCGAATACTTATGCAATCGTCGTATTTTTACTAACGAAACCGAATAAAGCAATTTCATCTTTTCATCTTTTGGATATATCACGTGCATTCGACGCTCTTTTAAATGCGCAGTCTGTCGATATACACGAGAAAGTCACTAGATCCTAGTGATTAAAGCTATAGCGTTGTTACTGATCGAATGATCGCCACCAGGCTCCGATTTTCGATCATTCTTATTATCGACTATGTCAGAACATTGATTTCGTCGCGTGGGCTTATTTCTAACTATATGATACAATCTTCGTTGGGAGATTTTCCTCGGAATTGCACGACTTTTGACTCGCCCTGTACACGGCGCCGCCATCCAAGCATCGAACAGTGAGACAAACAGAGAAAACATTTAGGCATTTCGATCGTTTCGCAACGTTCTAAATCCGTAGATCGACGGATTGTCCAAAACTCCTCGAAACTGAGAATTTAAAAGTGCAAATTTTGACGACACACAGCGTATTGGTGTCAGTGATCAAAGATGTGAGGAGGAGAACGTCGAAACGATCAAAAAATAATTCGCCGGATCTTAGATCCCCGGATTGTCAAATTAGACAATCAGAAAGTCAAAGAGCCGCTTAAGGTACGGCAGAGTGAGAATAGAAAATTTCAAGAATTGAATTTGAATTGAAGATTCGATCATTTAAAGAGTCTCAACGGGATGATAATGAAATTTGAACGAAACATTTTCTACCTCGAGCGAAACTTAGAGATTTCTCGTTTTATTCACGGCGATGGAAAGAGAACATTTTTTGCTACTAAACGGAACGAAAATTCTGAAATCGTACGTACGTATAGTAACACGTTATTGACATATAGAACACAGTTGTGGTTGCTATCGTTGGTGCAACCATACGCGGCATTGTTTAGTCGATAGACACTATCTACTGTCAGACAGAATTATATACTGTGCAGAAACGCGTGTATTTTCTCTTATCTAAAATATTTTCACATTATATATATATAGTTTTTATACATTCTATGTATATATAGAAGATGATTTTTTTTTTTATGTTTTTCTTACGCGTGACTAAAAAACTCATTAGTCGACGATCAATCTCGTCGATTAATCGAGGGGGGGAGGGTTAAAAAAAGAGAAATGTAAAAATAGTGAGTCTTTTTTTCTCTTTTCTTCAGACAACCGCTCTCGTTTTTCGTTCGTTTTTTTTTTTTTTTTTTTTTTTTTTTTTTTGCCATTCGATTCATAGAAACTTGCCGTGGTCCCGTTTCGCTCATTTTTTTCTTTTTTCTTTTTTTCTTCTTTTTCTCCTAACGAAATTTGAAAACAAAGAATCCAGCCCACGGTTTCGTTGTATCGAGCTCCTTCTCACACTAAAATCTCTCGTTATTGACTAGAAGAACTGGCCTGGGCCGACAGCCAGATATCAATTATCGAACCTTGAATTAGTTTTGCATCGAGTTGCATTGTGTCCGTGATTCAATTTTTCTTGGTACGTTCGATCGAAAAAGTGGAATGTCAGATTATTAGAGGATTAGGGGATTTCCATTATTAAAAATTTGAGAAATTAAAAAATTTAGATACCAGATAGTTTGAAAATTAGAGAACTCGAGTGTTGGATTATTGGAAAATTGGAGAATTCGAATGTTCAATTATTCGAAAATCAGGGAATTTGAACATTGAATTATTGGAAAATTCGGACGTTCGTTTGTTGAATCATTGGGAAATTCAAAAATTATTCAAAAATTAAGGAACTCGAGAATTAGAGGATTCAAGTATTGGACTATCCAAAAGTCAGAAAATTGGAACACTGAATACATATTTGGCCATTCGACGTTTCGAAAACTCGGGTTACTAAAATTTCAAAACTTGATACAATTCAATTTTTTCAAATCGAATCGTTCAACAACCCTGCAAAGTAATAACTTTCCAAATATTTACATATTATATATAATACCCCCCGGTGTTATTTTTCTCTCGTTTTTTTTTTTTTTTTTTTTAACAACTGCATTCTACGAATGATGTTTCCATCGCGAGAACCACGAGAACTAACGACTTAGTTACTCGTTATCAGAGTTTGCAAATTGATATGGCTGTCAGCTTGGAAGGATTATTCACCGGAATAGAATGGAACCAAAACAGCTAATCAGACAGAATAGCGAGATATACGGCTTAAGTACGATACGAGTCAACTTGGCCCATTATGCCAGATGCTGTTAGCAGCGAGATACACGCACTCACGCACACATCCGAGGAAGTCTGAGTTTCAGCTTTCCACGGATTTCCTCTTTTCCAACTTACGATTACTTGACGAGTTTCAGAGATCGATATTCACCGCTGTACGGGACGGCAGAGACGATCAATCGCGAGATCGGACAAACAAGCTTGGATCCTCCTCCCGCTTCCTCCGATTTTATTCGAATTTTCCACTATTTGTTCTGCATCATCTTCAATCTCCTTCGAAGATTTTTCGTTTACTCTGGTTTTTCGTGGAATTTTTCGTTATCGGTTCCAGGCTTTGACTTGAATTTTGAATTTAGCTTAAATTTCTTTCTCTTCGATCGCCTCCAAGTCTTCTCAAATTTTATCTCGGATTTTCGTAAATCCCTGGACTATTTTCCGAACAAGCCTCGACGTCCTTTCGTCGTAATAATTCAAGAGAATTCTACGAAATAGTCCAGAAACCGATTGTTTCTCCCGTCCATGCAGCCGCATCCGTCCAAATTATTTCTCTGCCGCAAGGGGAAAATTTTCATAGATACAGATCTACTCGATGCTTCAAACAGTGACGTTAGTCGAAACAGGACCGTCCAAATTGCCATTCGTCACAGAGATAATCTTCTCTTCGTTGGTATTGCTGTGGATATTATTGGTCTTGGTCGAGTCGCGGGGACCATCCAGAAAGTAGGTGACCATGCTACCTTTGCCCTTCACCTGAATGGTGCCGCGGCAAGTGAGCGGATATCCCTTGGCCGCGAGGATGTCCCGAACCTCCTCTGTCACCTGAATTCCGTCCAACACCCCTGTTGACTCCATTCTCGAGGCCACGTTCACCGCGTTCCCCCAAATGTCGTACTGCGGCTTTCGGGCGCCTATCACACCGGCCACAACCTACGAATCCCACGAAATTCGTATTGAAAGATTAACATTTATTGGCTCTGTGCGCTCGGCAATGTTTGAAAAATTCAAATTGGCAGATTAATTAATTATTCAACGCGCTTGGAGATTTTCGTCTACTGACAATTTATTCGCAGAACAAATTAAATTTATTAATCCTCTGAACGTTCCAAGACTTTCGTCCATTGGCAATTTATTTTATATTTACGGGAACAGTGAAATTATTACTCCAAACGAAAGCAACTGAATAGCTTGAAACTGAAATTGAAAAATCATTCACATTATTATAATTATATTGCAATCATTCGAGATTGTACAACTACAATCTTGCGTTTATTCAGAGACTTCGATTTGCAATTCATTTGTGGAATGGCGGGCGAAGTATTGCTTCGAATGATATGGAAATCGTCGCCAGCTTTTCAAAAACGCGCAGAAACCCGAGATATTAATTTAAATGATTTAAATTAACTTAAATTTAATTTAAAATACGCGGTTACGAAATTTGGACGATCCGACGAGTTTGTTTTCTGAGGAAAAGTAAGTTTAGGGCTAACTGGCGGCCCACGGACTGACTCTTGCCCCCACTTTGCTGGTCGCTAGCGCTACCCCCTCCACTGCATCGATGGAAGAGTGGGGGTAACGATGAGGAAAGTAGGGGCAAGTTGCGACAGACTCGAGCTATTCAAAACTTGATTGACGTTACCGGTCCGATATTGATGCCCACACGCAACCGGAAGTTGTTGAAGCTGTGTTCGTTGACGGAGGCCAGCTGTTCGCGTATCCTGAGCGCGTAGTCGGCCATCGCTGTCACGTGTTTGTAATCTTTCATGTCGCAGGTGTTCCTCGTCAACCCTGTTCGAAAGAAATTAAGTCACGAGAAAAGACCCTCTGAAAACTTTTGTTCTTTCTCTCATTTAAAATTCGGATTCTTCTCTCTGCTGTGATTAATTTTTCTTCCTTGGAAGAAGTTCTGGTTCTTAGAAGTCTACGGAAGAGACACATTGACCTTCTCGCGTAAAAAAATGCGCCAAACACATTGAAATTTTTTTAATAAACAATAATAGAATAGAGTAGAAACTTTCACATTTTGGTACACATAGAAATTTTCTTTTAATAGCCGACGGTAATTTTAATTAACGACTGATAAAAACTTTAGTGTTCTAAAAAAAATTCTACGTTCTAAACATTCTGTATAATTATAACATTCTGCGATCTAAAAAATTCTATATCCCAAATATTCTGCATTTCACACGAACAAAATTGTAAAAAATGTTCACATTTCCGATGCACACTGGAAATGCTTCAATATCCAACTGGTAGAAGCTTTCCTGTTCCAAACAAAATCCTACATCCAAAGTATTCTACATTCCGCGTGATGAGATTCAATACTTCAAAAACGAGTAAAAGTAAATCCCCGAGGGAGAGATATATCTTGCGAAATATCTCCGCGACTAATCCCAGAGAGTCAGTAACGAACGAGTAACAAACACTGATCAGAAGCGAAGTCAAAAAAAAAAAGGACCGACCGGACCGCTCCGAGGAAGCAAATAAATAGAAAGCACGGAATGAAAACCGGCGGTGTGTGCTTTCCCCCTCTGGGAAAATAGAGAAAATAGGAAAATTCGAATGTGCGGGGGATGAAGGAAGGAAGAACGGAGAGACGACGTGGCGAATTTTAATCAGTGTCCCGTTGAATAGCGTAATCGAGTGGAAGAGAGAGAGAGAGAGAGAGAGAGACCGTAGAAAAAGATTGGAAGGAAGAGAAAAATCGGCCGACGGTTCTCACCGGACGCGGCCATGTACGTAGCCCCCGTGCTCTTGATCTTCTCGATGTATTTGTACGGTTCCTCGGCGAGGAGCTCGTCGAAATCGGCGATGATCTCGTTCAACAGCCTGAGACACTCGACGCCCTCGTTATTCGCCTCGAGCTCCACGTAAAATTCGGAGAAGTTTGGTATCGAGGCGAACATTATGCAAACGAAGTCGCACTGCTCGTGGTACAGTTCCTGCAATCGTTAATTTCGTGGAAGAATGTTTGGCGAAACGATGTGAGGGTGTGATCCAATTAAGAACAGAGAGGGGGACTCCGTTTTTTTTTTTTTGTGAAGCAGACGCGTGATAATTGGAATTCGTATTATGTCACATCAGAGCTTTTTCGTATTAATATCTTAATTGTATATTTATTGAGAAATTATTCCATTTCATATGAATTTATATTAACTTCATCATTTTAGATCTCCTTTACATCAATATCTCAGTTATATATTTATTACATAAATTAATATCGCATGATTTGATAATTTAATTAAATACTCAATAATTTATTAGATAATTCACGTTAACTCGCAGTATCTTATTCGTGTTATGTAAATTTCTATTAAATTTTATGCTGGATCATCTTCATATCAATATCTCGATCACATATTTATGATTTAATAGTTCATTAATAAATCATCGCACAATTGTATTAATTGTAACATATCGTGTAACTTTATATTAAATTTCTTCTGTATTTTGTATCAATTCGTGTTATCTAGCTATACGTAATTATCTGCAAATTTTATGAGGTCTTTCGTCCTGTAGATAAACTAACTTGTTATCGTTGATACAAATTGTCAACTTTCTTACGTCCGAGTTAACCGTGGATAAGAAGTGGGCAGCCACGTGTTCCGGAAGTATGTTCGCCAGCAGCTTTTGATTGTAGGCCTTGAGGTGCTCCATTTCTTCCTTCTCCTCCGTCGCTTGCAACTTCCACAAGAAATCCAATCTGCATTTGTCAACAAAAATGTCGCTTCATACTTTCCCCCAATTCGAGATGAACATAGATTGAACAGAATTTCGACATTTTATTTTAACTTCGACATCGTTGCAACATTCGCAGTTCTTCTTCTTTTTTTTATAAAAAGATCCAATCTGCGTTTGTCAACAAGAATGTCATTTGCTTTCTCCCAAGTCGAGAAGGGGAGGATAGATTAAACAGAATTTCACAGAAGAATGCAGTCTTTTCCAAAAAAGAACATACGTCATCGAATTTCATTGTTACTAACGTCGAGGTTGTGAAAGTAAAGGGTTTTGTTTTTGATCGTTTTCACTTGACGATTTTATGAAATTTTATGAAAAAAAAATATTGACGTGCACGTATATTATGTTATAATAAAACGTGGCTACTAGGTGGATTGTGTGAGGATCACACACGTTTGTGTGTGAAATCTATTACCTGTAAGTGGCCTCTGTGTGCTGGGAATGAGCGATGAGACAGGCCATAAAGAAAACCACTAAAACTCCTGCCAGCCATCTTCCAGTCAATTCTACGTCCCTCTCCTGGATAGCTTCGTAGATACTGATGGCTAAATAACAAGCGACTACCAGACTCAGTATGGCTACTTTGAACACCGATGTTAAGATCTGGTAGACTGCGCAGGTTATCATGACTAGCATCACCAGCACCGGAAACAGCTGTAACAAATAATATTTCTCTCTCTTTTTTAGTGTGTTAGTTGAAAGCTGGAAATTTAGAAACTTGGACGTTCGATTATTGGAAATTTAGGAAATTCGAGTGGTGAATTGTTGGAGAATTAGGACACTCGATTATTGAATCACTGGAAAGTTAAAAAAATTTCGAATGTTGAATTATTGGAAAACTAGAAAATTCGGATGTTGAGTTATTGGAAAATTAGAAAAATTCGAATGTTGAATTATTGGAAAATCAGAAAATTCGAATGTTGAATTATTGGAAAATTTGGATACTCAATTATCAAATTATTGGAATACCAGGGAATTCGAATGTCGAATCATTGGAAAATCAGGAAATTTGAATGTTTGGATTATTGGATAATTAGAAAATTCTTATTTTGGATGATTGAAAAATTCGAATATTCGATTATTGAATTATCGGAATGTCAGAGAATTTGAATATCAAATTATTGAATAATTCAAATATTCGATCATTGAATTATTGGAATATTAAGGAATTTGAATGTTGAATTATTGGAAAATTAGAAAATTCGAATGTTGAATTATTGGAAAATTAGAAACTTCGAATGCTGAGTTATTGAAGAATTCGGATACTCGATCATTGAATTATTGGAATATTAGAGAATTCGAATGTTGAATTATTGGAAAACTAGAAAATTCGAATGTTGAATTATTGGAAAATTAGAAACTTCGAATGCTGAATTATTGAAGAATTCGGATACTCGATCATTGAATTATTGGAATATTAGAGAATTCGAATGTTGAATTATTGGAAAACTAGAAAATTCGAATGTTGGATTATTGGAAAATTAGAAACTTCGAATGCTGAATTATTGAAGAATTCGGATACTCGATCATTGAATTATTGGAATATTAGGGAATTCGAATGCTGAATTATTGAAGAATTAGGACACTCGATTGTATCACTGGAAAATTAAAAAAATTCGAATATTGAATCACTAGGAAATTCAAGAATTCAAAATTTAAAAAATTCAAATATTGAATTATTGGAAAATTTAAAAAATTCGAACATTGAATTATTGGAAAATTTCAAAAATTCGAATATTGAATTACTGGAAAATCAGATTCGAATTCGTAATGTAGCGTTACTCGGGGGAAAAAGAAACCCAGGAATTCGAATCCGTATGAAAACGAGATCAACCGGAATTTGGTCACGATTTTCTTTTCCAAAGAAATTCAGATGGTCGACAATGTTTCACCGTCGTCGGCGCAGTTCTACTGTATCTGTACATATGTATGTACTTGGGAACAATTTCAAGTCTGTCATAAGAGCCGCGGTCGCGACTATATAGCATCGATTACGCTTGCGTTTCCAGTTAATCTCGCGTTAATTCAAGACGGAGGCGGATCGAATCGATCATACACGGCACTTACGTCAGCGAAGACGATGTAATAGCAAACATCGACGGGCGCGTCGATACTGTGGAACGTCACGCTCGAATTACCTGGCCACTCGACCGACGGCGATGTCTCGTTTCCACACACGCGAATGCTCTCCAGCGTTGCCTGCAATCCAAACATTACAAAATCCATCGTTGGCCTATCGCTCTTTCGTTTTTCCCATTTTCTGTTCCATTTGCTCTTCGGGGAACCGACCATCGATCATCCGACCAGTGTTTCTTAAACGTCGAGCAAATTTGCTAACTTTTAGCCGAGTTAACCTCTTGCGATGGAATGACGTGCCACGCACGTCGAGGATATTTTGCCCCAAAATTGCAATATTTTCTCAGTTTCAAGTACACCTTAAGTGTAACCCAGGCAAAACAAATAATTAATTTGTTACTTTTCAATAATTTCCACCCAGTGGTATCATACCGACGAGTTCGAAAAAGAAAGCGGCGAATTATTGTATACGGTTTTGGTCACTCGTTATGGTCCGCAATCAGTTGCCAGCGCAAGTGGTTAATCCGGTTCTAGTACAGACACGGATGAAAAAAATATTAGACGAACGTTGCAATTTTAATGCCTTTCGTGTATTTTTGGTAAATTTTCGAGCAATCAACAAGATTGTTTTTTCTAAACAAAGTTTAATTCATTTCAAACACGTGAATAATTGATAATTATTACAGTGTTGATAAGTAACCGTCACGAGTGATAAATATTGAATTCACTATTTACGATAGATTTAAATCTATCACTGTAAATGAAAGGCATGATGAAACGTTATTACATTCAGGATTTAAATTTTGATAGAAACTAAAATATTAATAAATATTAAGTTAATACAATAAAATACTGAAACAATAAAATGCACAGGTTGGGCTGGCCTTTACACAATCTCCATCTTTTCTCGTGTCGTAATATTGTAAAATAATGTCAATATATTATTTTTCACGACTTTGGTATAATATAACTATTGCAATAAATATTGAATAATATTACATACGTTGTCACACAATAATGTTACGAAATTAATTACGATGCAGTCATCTATCCTTGTTAATCGCACGTTATCGTTCGTTGCAAATTTTCGTGTCTCGACACGGGGACTGTCAGAAACCTAAAGACCGTCGTGTAAATTGCAAGAGAAAAGTTGCCAGCAGAATGAATCTGAAACGAGTTCGAAACAATCTCCAAACTAGTTTCAGATTAATTTCGAACGAGTTCCAAACGAATAAATTATCAACCGGTCGCGCCATTCGTTCGATCGATCTCCCCTACAAACGAAAAAATTATTATAGCCGATCGACATGCCGTCCCTTATTCTCTATTGTTTGAAATAATTATAAGCTTCGGTCGATTATTCCGAGTGATCCTTCGTTTCGCCAAATAATCTTTTTTGACTCGATCCCGAGCTATAGATCCCCTCCCACGTACGTGCACTCATTGTCGTAGGGACAATTAGAACGAGATTCCCAGCCTCGATGCTCTCACGATCGTCATTATATTCCAGAATAATCCGAATTCACGGTTTACGATTCGAACGTGTCGCACGCAGGACCCGATATCATCGGTCTCTATAATAAAACAGAAAATACGATTTAATATCGACACGACGAATAACATTTAACATTTGAAAAGCTTTATATAACCATCGTTCCTTTCGTTCGAGCTCCAGCTTTCGAATTTTCATTTTCTACTCCACCAATTGGTAGTTTGCAGAAATTCGTTTATTCCGCGCACTCCCTTATTTTCTTTTTATCCCGTAATTCCGGCCCGGCTGCGAGATAAATTTAAATTTATTCGCGAGATAAACTTTTAAACCGTACGTTCGGACGATAAAAATTGCTGTTTATCCCTTTCAAATCGAGGACTGTTGCCGTAATAACAAGTTCGAGAACGTGGTGCCTACGGTTCGAATGTAGACTGCAAGTGTTCGTGGAATTACCCATTATAAATAAATAATTTAATAATATATATATATATATAAAAATAATTTAATAATAATATAGCGTAGCATTTGGCGTGTGGAAGTTTAGCATGATTTCCGCCTAGGTTTGGCCTTGTTCCTGGTCAATCTGGCCTTTGTACGTGTGTACCTCGTCTTTCAAATTCGCGGCGACACTGTATGACGAATACGTATGTAGCTGCCATAAAAAGCATTGGCACACAAAAGTATTCTCGTTCTCTGGCAACGTGTTCCCTTTTTCTTTTTTCTTTTTCCTTTTCTCTCTGTTTTCTTTTTTTTTTTTTTTTTTTTTTTTTCATTGTTTTTACTCGCGGTGTCGAATTTTTTTTAACCGTATGGGAGTGCCATCGAATGCCGTGAAATTTAATATTCCGTTCTTTTTTATTTATTCTATTCCTTTCATTCGCGGCATCGAATCTTTTTAATTCGCGTGGAAATTGCTACCGAATACTGTGCAACTTGATATATTATTTTGTTCAGTTCATTTTACTTTGTAGCAGTCTCAAATCCATTTAATTGGGGAAAGTGCTGTCAAACGCTATGAAATTTGAAATTTTGACGTACTTGGATTAATTAACATCAAATGTAGTATATTTGGATTATTAATATATATTTTAATATTGTTATATTATTACATTAATATATATATGTTAATTTTAATATAAGAATAAGATTAATATATATTTGAATAATTAACACTGGGACCATCGATGATAAAATTACAAATCTCGTGTTAGGGAAATGATTGGATTAATCGCAGAAATTTAGAGACTCGAGCATGTGAAATTTTTTCCAACGAAATGAAATTATCGTCAAGCGACGCAAAATTTAAGATATTTCAACTTTTACTCTAATTACCAATAATACCTAAAATATACAATTTAATCACGTCACTAGACCAAAGTATGATAACTAAGAATTAAATTAATTGGAATAAATTAATTCGAAATATATGAAATCTTTTTCGCAACGAAGTAAAATGATATGAAATCGACCAAATGATATAAAATTTAAAATACTTTAAATTACTCGATTAAATTGTCAGACTTAATTATACTGTATAACTTCTGTTAGAAGAATTGGAGTGTAAGAAAGTAAAGAAATAAAAAAGAAAAAGAGTGACGAGCGTGCAGGATATCACAGGATTTGCACAAACATTTCACGAAAAAAATCACGTGAACGTAGAGTGAACGAAGGTAGGAAGAAATTGTGGATCAATGTCGTTCGTATTGTATTTCCTCCTAGATCAATTGATTTATAAATTCATCGATGATGGATGACCGCTATGGCCACAGTTTGATTATACCGTACCCATTATAAATGGGTATTGAATGATGATCGATGGCCATTCTTATAAATTTCCCCCTAACAAATACGCTCCATGGGGAGGGATGTAGGATTTTGAGGAATTGCTCCAGCTTTCAGCGAATATCATAGCTATCGAAACTTTCGAAATAGAGGGTTATCAGACTTCCGGTTCGTGTGCACTTAAGTCTACGTGACGAGAATCATGGAGAAGCTAAATCACATGTAACACTTGATATTCACGATCTATATATTTCGCCTGTTTAATCGGTACGAATTTCAGTTTAATTGGTTCAACTTCAACTGTCGACAGCATTTCTTCTTTCCGTCTTTCCATTCCCTGCGTGTGACGAAAATGATTCGAATCAGGATTTCGCGTTTTATTTTTTTTTTTTTGTCTTTTTCTATTTCTGAATTTTCGTCGAAGTTGCGAGAGTCGCAGGAAGAGGCTTCGTAAAATATGTATTGGAAATGAAATGTCTTTCGAAGCGTGGCTCTTTGAGGACTTACGCTTGTCAATTTTGAATATTCTTTCTCCAACTGTGTTATTCTCTTTGAACGCGGGCATTATTAAAATGTTTCATTGAAATATTGGAATATTGCAATATTGGGTTATTGAATATTGACTACTGAATGGAATCGTATATTTTTTTAATACTAATATGAATACCTGATTATATAAATACTAAATCACACATATATATGTTTTATTGATATTTATTACATTTGTGTATTTTACTCTATACATTTATAGTATTTATTCATTCAATGTTCCAATACTTAGATATATATTTAAAAACGCGTATAAAGAAATGAAAGACATACAAAAATATTTCGTTGGATGTTTAATTAAAATCTTGATAAATAAATAAATTTTTAGAATAAATAAATTGCAATATAAAATAAAAAATATTAAAATAAATAAATATAATAAATATCTTTTATAAAATATTTATACCAAATAATCATTTATTATGATTAAAATATATGATTTTAGTATTCATTTATTCGTTCATTCAATATTCCATATAGAAGATATCCATTATAGAAAAATATACGCACAGAAACGGAAAATTAAAAACGACAAATATAGATGCGCTTCTGACACGAAATGGACCAAGATATTCAACTAGACAGTACGATTCGTTTGTATTATTATATCATTTATCTAACACTTAGATAACATAGAAAATATTAGAAATGACGCGTAAAGTGGAAACGATATGATTAAAAATTTCTTTCCTCTCTCTTTTCTGTAGAAAAATATCAAAAAAAAGACTCTCACTGTTCCTGTAAGATATATATAATACATGAATAATAATACAGTATCATATTGTACCTAATCTAGTAATACGATAGTACATTATACCTAATTTAAACCTAATATAACAGTACATTGTGCCTGACGTAATAATACAATAGTGTATTCTACCTAAACCAATCTGAACCTAATAATACAGTACATCGTGAGCTTACCAGTGGCGACAGAGCTGTAGCGAAAGTGAGAAACACAACGCATGTGGCCAGCACCTGGGCCATTCCTCGGTTCTCGAACACGTGCACCGCGAAATGCCGGAAACACCGTGGCACCCTCTAAAAAAAAAAAAACAAAAAAGAAAACACCACGTGATTTCACAGTATGTAAATTGAAAAGTTTAATTTGTCAGAAAAATTTCTCTCTCTCTCTCTCTCTCTCTCTCTCTCGATCTTTTCCGAACTGAGCTGCTCAGATATTAATTCACGTGATATTCATATATTATAATCAAGGGTTTTCGACGAGCGGCCACGAATTATGCAATTGACAGGGACGAGTGTCCGAGAGACGTTAATCGATGGCTTCAGCATTGACCTGGAATCACGCCACGGATTCAAGGTTGAGAGGAAGTGGCAAGATTCCAAAGAGAGTCATTGCGATCGATTTCGCTCGCGTTCGCGGGGATTCCGCATGACACGCGATAATCGACTCGCTGTTTTTCACGCGGATGTCGAAAACCAGACGAGTAGCACACCGGGTGCATTTTCTCTACGAATGAAACGAGATTAAAACGTGGCAACGAGTTCGTAAATGCTTCGTTAAAAATACAAATTACGAGTGGAAAAGTATTGGTGCATCTAATTTTCTTTTCTTTTTCTTTTTTTTTTTTTTTTTGCCAATATCTGTATAAAAATTATGTATTATCAAAATTTGTTTTCACAAATATACAAGAGTAATGTGCATAATAGCAATATATTTCTGTATATTTGTATTTATTATAATATATATTTTATATTTATATATATATATTATAATATATTCTATTTATTATAATATATATTTTTATATTTGTATATGTATATAATATGATATAACATATATTTTTATATTTATATATATATTGTAATATATTTATATAAATTGTTTTAATAATTGAAATAAAAATTATGCGATAATAAATTATGTGATAATAACAGCAAATGAATTTTATCATAATTTTTAGTGAAATTGAAATTAAGATAGGCTCACCTCGTTCTTCTCTGCCAGTAGAATCCCATTGATCATGGCGATCAGCAACGTGCTCACTGTTACACACGTGTAAAAGTATCCACTCCTGAGAAACAGTATTTAATTTCAACATATATATATATATATATATATATATATATATATATATATATATGTATGTATGTATGTGTTTTTATCCTGGAAACGTTTGCTTTCAAAATTAACACAGAATCGTTTGAAAATTGATACAGAACAAATTATCGTTCCGTTGCGATTCGTGCACAATTCGCATCGTGCACGAACACGATTTTAAAAAAAATTACACGCCGAAGTAGTTCAATAATTTTTGCAACTTTACACAGATTTCTCAATATCGCGTGTATTCTGTTCGTTTGTCGCGTCGTTGCATCTTTTCTACGTGCGCGCAATGTGAAATTCGCAGTCTGTTCGAAAACCAGTTTCAATTCAGAACTTATCACACGAGTCAGTTGTGAGCAGCTTTTTTTTTTTTCGAAGTTAAAAATATCGCCCGTTCGATTCGAATATAAAAATTAGAATCGTTTCAATTTAATTCCTACGAGCTTTCAATAAACGATCAAGTCCATTTCTTTTTTTGTTTTCTTTTTTTCTCTTTTTAATGCGAGTCGAACCGTGTAAAAATAAAAAAGAAAAGCGGATCGGTTTAAATTAAGAGAACGAAAGAATTACCCGTGAAGAGTGATCGCTATCGCGATCACGACGACCACGTAGACGAAACCAGAGCAGACGAAGTATGCCGAGAGCATTCTGTCCCTTTCCCGCGAGTACTGCAACACACGTTCGAAACATTCATTTCGTTTTTTTTTGCAAAATTTTTGAC
Source organism: Tetragonisca angustula (assembly GCA_036937485.2). Classification (NCBI taxonomy): domain Eukaryota; kingdom Metazoa; phylum Arthropoda; class Insecta; order Hymenoptera; family Apidae; genus Tetragonisca; species Tetragonisca angustula. The sequence continues at coordinate 43,302 of JAWNGG020000295.1, forward strand.
GAACACGAGAGAGAAAATGACGAGAGAGAAATAACACGAAGCTTAGTTTATTTGGTGAAACAGCCGAATTTCACGGAGAACTGTTGTCCCGCGAAAAGTAAATTTTGGAAACTTTTCAAAGGGAAAATATAAGGGAATAGTTGGGTTATAAATAAAGGATGTAAAAAGTAAATTTCAAAGTTGAGATTGAGAGAAGAAATTTCTCCAGAGAGAGATTTACCTTCTCTTCGATGTTGGACAAACGGAAAGTGAGAATAAAGGGGGTGCAATACTCGGCTCTTAATCGATCTATACTCCTGGCGTCGATTGCCCTCATCAGGTACTCGTTCACCTCGTCCTCGGGGTCCTTCTTCGTCTCTGTCGTCTCGCCGAACCCTAATCTATTGCAGAATCGATCCGGGGGAATTCCACATGAAGGACGAGCATTTCAACGATAAAATATATCGAAATGTATCGGAAACAAAGATTTCAGACGGGAGGATATAAATTAAACGCGGTACAAACGAACCTACACGATTTACAAAATGTGAAGCTTCATTTTGAGCTGCTTTTTTTTATTTTATTTCAGAGTGATTCGATTTATAAATAACTTACAAAAAAAAAAAAAAAAAAGAAAGAAAGAAAAAAACAAAAATCTCAATTCAACCACTTTGCGCTGGCAAACTGATTGCGGACCATAACGAGTGACCGATATACAGCAATTCGTCGCTTTCTTTTTAAAACTCGTCGGCGCGATATCGCTGGACAGAAATTATCGAGAAGTGACAAACTTATTATTTGTTTTGCTTTGAATATACTTAAATATACTTAAAACTGAGAAAATATTGCAATTTTGGGACAAAAAAAAAGCTCCAAGTTTCAGAAAAATTGCGACGAATTCAATATTTCGTGTTTCATGATTTGAAATTCAAGGAGATTCGCGTAAACGGATGAGAGAGAAGAAATAGGATAGAAAAGAAGAAAAATGAGTGATAAGAGAGAAAGAGAGAGAGAGAGAGAGAGAATCGGTTACTTGTTCTGTTTCCCGTGTTGAGATCCGTGTCCCATTACCCTCATCTCTTTCGACACGTTCCCATTTGCTGGCAAACCCTTCCTAAGTCCAGAGTGGGGCAAGTTGCCCTTACTCGTGTCCCCAGGGACTATTAGGTACGTTTTGATATTATGCTCCTTTAGATACGCGTTCCTCTCGCCCCCGTGACCCTCTTCCACTTCGTAGAACCCATCGAGACAGTCGAGTGTCTCTTTCGTGATATGCACTCGTCTGTAAATAAATAATATTATCGTCGCGAATGATCGTTACGGTTCAATCGTTCTCTACCTCAATTGCGTTAAAATCGCAATTGATCGCGAGACTGTTTCGATATTAGTGTCGTTTAATTAGCGGCGAGTGTGATTTTTCCTTCCGATTAATTAATTTTAACAATACGACAGTATTGCAAAATAATGTGTTTCAATTTCTTGGAAAACTTTTCAGCTTTTTTCTTTATGAATGAATTTCAGTGTAAAATAATTGAAAATCGTGAAATTTTTATTAACGACTTTCCTATATAAAAGAGCTTTCTCTTAATATATATTTAAAAAATTATATATATTTTAATTATACATATTTATATATATTTAATATATATTAAAAAAGTTATATATATTTAATATACATTTAAAAAAATATATATATTTTCACGAGTAATATTCAGTGAAAGAAGAAAATGTCCTACACTTGGCGCATGTACGATTTCATCAAGTTTCACGGGCGGAAATTCGAGATTTTCTCATCGAACCCGCTTCGAATTTTTTTGCTTTCTTCGCATTAAATATTCATCGAATTTTCCTGGAGTGACTTCTCTGTCGAGAATATGTACGTGTATATTCTAAAGTGGGGGGTGGAGGAGGAGGAGGAACGATGAGAACGCGTCAGAGATTTATTTCTTGGCTGAGCGTTCAGCTTGTCACTTGAAAATTTCGCCGTGGAAGAGGGAAATGGGGTCGAAACTCACCCCGGTATCCCGCCGCTTTCCATGTGGTTCGCCAGGGTGACGTCGTTGCTCCAGACGTCGAATTGCCACTTCCTCAGACCGAGAACCCCGCAATGAACTCTGCCCGTGTGTATTCCTACTCTCATGTTCACGTTCACCGCGCCCACCTCTCGATACAATCTAGCAACGTCGAACAAATGTATCAACTACCGACTTGAAGAACGTTTGCAACAGAATGAAGAGCTCCCACGTGTTTATATATATATATATTTTGCAAAAGATCAGTGCCACTTCCAAACATACACCGTTTTCTTTTCTTTTTTTTTTTTTTTTTTTTTTTTTTTTGTGAAAAGAAATATTCAATTTCTATTCGATTAAAAATTTAACAGAAATTGATCACGACTAATTCTTTTATTCTACTGAAATTATCCTGACGATAACAGGATCAATCGTTCCATCAGAATTGTCGTTCTATTAAGAATGAATCACTGTGACATTTTATTTTTTTTTTTTTTTTTTTGTTAACAGCGTTTTGTTACAGTTATTCCATTGAAATTTCATCGTTCATTAATTAGTCATTTTGATCACACTCCAGTATTAATCGTCTGCTTTAGAAATTTCGAACTTTCATGGATTGAATGTGATTATCTCGAAATTATTAACTTGACCGACTGTTAAATCATTGATGTCTTAACTTGGTAACCAAGATAAAAGTTAGTTTAGTTAGCACGCGAGAAATTACAAATTGATCAGTTTGATTACTCTGACAACTCGTTGAAACGAGAAATTCTGGCGGTGAATTAATTCAGTTACTTCGTCGAAGTGGTTATGTAAATTAAAAATTCTCTCTCATATGTTCTGGTCACTTTTTCGTCAGTTGCAAATTAGAATATTCTTCAGAGGTTACAGCTACATGCGTGTGACCAAAACTTTCTTGAATCCTTCGCTTCGTGACTACAGGCAGTTTCAAGTTATGCGTGTACGTCTTGGAGTCGTTTCATATAGGAAGTGGCGGCGCAGGAAGAGGATCAAAAAGCCGGAAACAAAGTAAACGAGTACGAAAGTAGCCGAGACAGGGATTCTCGTTACGAGTCCGCGTCTGAAAAACATCGAGCCTCGTCAAACAGGTGATGTCCTTCGAGAATAAAATGCTACTCGCAATTGTGAGCGCTGAAACGAGTACATTCACTCTTGAGAATTTACTAATGACGATTTAAGTCGTTAACTTTTAAAGAAGGAAGAAAAATTAAAAAAAAGAGAGAGAGAGAGCTACAGATATGGCAGCTATAAATGTTTACGACTTAATTAATTGTACCAGTTAAACGTTCGTGAAAAAATGTACAGGGTGTTGCATAAATTGTATCACATTTCTACCATTCCTTGTATTTCGTTAACCAATTTTGAAATTTAATATTCAAACATAAATTGAATTCGATTCAGAGCGAGGTTATTAATAAATTGGAGTTGGAAGTGGAATTAGCAATTTTAGTGTTGGCAACGAACATTCCACCGTGTTAAATTAACCACTTGCGCTGGCAACTGATTGCGGACCGTAACGAGTGACCGAACCGTCATACAGTAAATTCGTCGCTTTCTTTTTGAACTCGTCGGTACGACATCACTGTGACAGATAATTACTGAGATGTAACAAATTTATTATTTGCTTTAAATATATTTTAAATATATTTAAAACTGAGAAAATATTAGAATTTTGGGGCAAAAGATTTGGAACGTGCGCGAACGTACGTTTCCAGCGCGAGAGGTTAACGAAAAAAGAAAAAGGAAGGAAAGAGCAAAGTTATAAAAATATTGAACGCGTCGGGAAATTAACAGGGCAGAAGGACTCACGTGATGGCACTGATCATGTCCAAACCCATTTCCACGCAGCAGCGAGCGTGATCCGGCCTCGGTTCCGGAAGTCCAGAGACACAGTAATAGCAGTCGCCGAGCAGTTTGATGCGAAGGCAATGATGCTCGGTCGCCAATGTGTCGAAGCTAACGCGATAGAGAATAAGATTCGAGAATCTCTTCCGACGATCGCATTTCAGGAAATAATTCGGATTAAATTTTAAGCATTTTAGAACTTCTCCCAGAAAAATCGACAATCCACACTGCACAGGTATAGTACAGGTTTTACGCGTTATTTCGCAAGAAAATAGAAAAATAAAATTCTTTTTTTTTTTTTGCAAAGAACCAAATAATCAAATTTCAATAAAATTTGGTAGTTTGAAGAATGGGATACTAACCAAGCGAACAACTTGTTCAAAAGTCTGACGACCTCCTCAGCAGTGCACTGATCCGACAGCGAAGTGAATCCGCAGATATCGGCGAACAGAATGCTGGAAAACGTGAAATTTATTAGGAAACAATCGATATTTTTACCACTCGGTTGTTACTAAGCCGGCGTGTTAATTGGAATTCGTCAGCAGAGCTCGTCGCACGATCTAACGAGCCTCGACTGGCAGATTCATACGCGTTATACCACCACACGTAGTATGACGGACACGCGTGTCAGCCCGGTGCATAATGCAGTCCAGTGTTCAGCTGTTTCGCCTCACTGAATTCACTCAGTCGCAATTATTCATCGACGTACGCGTGTCCGTTAAGCCTGACATTTTGTTAGAGATCTAGCAGATCCAGAGGAATGATCGTGCAATAATTTGGAGTTTGTAGTGTTTCTTTAATTGCTTTTCACCCGAGTAGCAACGAGCTACTGAATTAGCAACGAACAAAATACATTCTTGTTTCGTACGATTAAATGTTCTAACTATTTGCAAACACATCGCTATTTTTTTTTTTTTTTTTTTTAATTAATTTAGAGATGAGTGTAGTAAGTTCACTGTTAGTAGAATGTGATTGGATTGCTCAGACAGAGGTCTTTCCTTGGAGATCCAGTAGAATGTGATTGCTCTTCACAGACACGTGTGTTCTTTTTCAACGATAATAAATGATTTGATTAATCGATTTTTTATTTAAATGATCCATTACACTTATCCCTAAATTAATTAGTTAATAAAAAAAATGGCGATATATTTGCAAATAGAGTCTACTGTATCTCAAAAAGAGGGTCTGCTCAAAATTAATTAAAATAAAACAGAAGAGTCGATTAATTAATTAATAAAAAAAAAATAGCGATGTGTTTGCAAATCGAGTCACATTTTACTGTATCTCAAGAAGAGGACCTGCTAAATTAATTAATTAATTTAGGGATAAGTGTAGTAGCTCCACTGTTAGTAGAATGTGATTGGATTGCTCAGACAGAGGTCTCTCCTTGGAGATCCAGTAGAATGTGATTGCTCTTCACAGACACGTATGTTCGATAATAAATGATTTGATTAATCGATTTTTGATCTAAATGATTAAAGATCGAATATAGTGGTATCTGACTGTGATACAGTAGAACTTGATCGACTCTTCTGTTTTATTTTAATTAATTTTGAGCAGGCCCTCTTCTTGAGATACAGTAGAATGTGTCTCGATTTACACAACTTGACGATAGATCTTCGCAATGGATTCTCGTCTTAATTAAATAATAAATACAATGATCTAGATTTCTACAGACACGTTCACACCACTTTCCACCTTTATCTTCATTTTAATTGATTTGACCGATTCTTTTTTGAAAATACAACGAAGCAAATAACAAATACAATGATCCAGCCACGATCGATCTCTACGAACACGTTACTTTTCTTCGTCTCGCTACGAATAATCCTGCAATGATCTTACGACCTGAACGTTTCGGAGAACGTTGTCACGAAAGTTCTCCCAGCTGGGAAAGTATCATCGTCGCGAGATAAACGCTCACCTGACGTTCTCGTGCCTTTGAATGTAAATTTTGTGAAACATAGTATCCTTGGGCTTGCCGGCGATGTCGGCTTTCATCTCCATGGCTACGTGACGTGGCAGCACGCTCAATAGAAGCCGTTCCTGAAAAGAGAAACAAAAATCACGGAAAATTCGTTGTCGCCGGTTGTGTGCAGCATCGTGTACGTGGCGTTCGAACGAGATATCAGGGATGGGAGGGGGTGGAGTTGGGGGTTGGAGGAGCAAGGGGAATGCAATTTCCTTGCATCGCGCGGGAATTCATCGCCTCTGTCCTTGCATACTTCGCGGGAATATATTTTAAAGTTAATAGACCCCAGCCGTTTCTTTCCAATCTTCAACGCCTGTTGAAGCATACTTTTGGCCAGGTGTGCATTCAGAGATTTTTCCTTTTTTCGCAATGCGAAACAAAGACGAAATTTTCTAGAAATTTTCTATACATTGTAGAAGAAGGTCGTTTTATTTAGAACATCACGTTGTGAATTTGTTCGAGAGATCTTTTTTTCCAAGAGAGAGAGAGAGAGAGAGAGAGAGTATCACAAGTGATTAATTAAAATCTCTTTTGATGATGGAAAAATTCGTTCTTTGGAGTTTGCTCTTCTTTCCAAGAATCGAGATTTCCCTCTTTGGAATTTGCTCTTCTTTCCAAGAAGTTTCCCTCTGTAGAAAGTACAGAAATTATTATTGCATTTTGATAATACAGAAATGCTACAGGAATTACTCGTGATTTATAAAAAAAAAAATTGTAATAATACGACAATTATTTTCTATGCAAAAGTCTGCAAATAATCGTAAATCCTGCATTTTCTCTTGTCTTCTTTTTGTCGAAAGTTTGACAAATTTGGGCAAACGAGATTCGTATTTAGGATCATCGAGCGATGCGTCTTAGACTGAGGATTTCGTTGTTCGTTGTAATTCCATTGGAAGGCAGAGAGCATACAGCTGATTCGACATTTTGATTTGTCAGTATTAGCAGGAACCACTTTGAATACCCCTTGGTATTCCTAGTCGGTTAATTAACCGTGTTACGTCGGAAACTTGCGGCGCAAGTCTAATAAATTTCTGCATCCCAGATATCATTCGCCTAATCACACCGTCAATGGAACCTGCGAGCCAGAATTAAACACTCTTAAATCCGACTTCTCCACTTTCAATTATTCCGCCCCTCATTTTCTAGAATTCAAATTATGTCACAAAATATTCCTAGCAAACTAATTTAAAAACTGAATTCGTTTGAACTCGCGAATTACAAGAAATTAAGAATTATTGACTTTAAATTAACATTAATTAATTTATTAAGCATTTATTAAATTAATTAATAATTTGTTGAAAAAAACTATTTCACAATTTTCCGCCAAAGTTCTGCTCATTATATTCTCAAAAACCCATATCTTTAATTCTATTCTCAAAAGCATGGATTCACATGGAAATCTACAGTCTGTTAATAATATTTGTTCGTAGTTCATCGAACGATCCCTCGACTAGATGCACATTCTCTCTCGTGTAGCAGGCGATACTCTCCGAGCCGTCGATTTATCTCAGTTGGTAGCGTTGCATACTATGAAATATTCAGGTCTGATCGTTACCGCGCGGCTTTGGTTTCCCCTGTTATCAGACGCGCGGCACACGATACGTGCCGTAGAATTTGAAATTACAGCTGCCCTTTGCCGCGACTAATTTGACGCCGGATAAATCGATCAGTAGCTCGACGCACAACAGGTTGCACGCACCTCCGCTGCGTCACGTGCCATCCACTTGTCGTTCGTGATCGGGCAATACAGACGTCTCTTTATTACACCTATCCGCCTATTTCCTATTCCAGGTCACGTAGACCTAAATGTCGCCTTAATTTCGCCTCTTTCTCCTGACGCTATATTGGATTTCGAGAGACTTTTCATTTGTTGACTTCATCGATCAATGTTTCGGGGCTGTTTGAAATTCCCTAGGGGATATTCTTTTTAAAACAACTTGTTCGAAAGAGAGTTGATAGCTCTAGGGATTTAACTTTGTATAATGAAATACAATAACAAAGATTATTCTCAAAAGAACGTCGATTAATTTCGCCTCTTTCTCCTGGTGCTAGAGACTTTTCATTTGTTGACTTCATCGATCAATGTTTCGGGAGTGTTTGAAATTCCCTATGGGATATTCTTTTTAAAACAACTTGTTCGAAAGAGAGTTGATAGCTCTAGGGATTTAACTTTATATAATGAAATACAATAGCAAAGATTATTCTCAAAAGAGCGTCGATTAATTTCGCCCCTTTCTCCTGGCGCTAGAGACTTTTCATTTGTCTTCATTGATCAGTATTTCGGGCGTGTTTGAAATTCCCTAGGGGATATTCTTTTTAAAACAACTTGTTCGAAAGAGAGTTGATAGCTCTAGGGATTTAACTTTGTATAATGAAATACAATAACAAAGATTATTCTCAAAAGAACGTCGATTAATTTCGCCTCTTTCTCCTGGTGCTAGAGACTTTTCATTTGTTGACTTCATCGATCAATGTTTCGGGAGTGTTTGAAATTCCCTAGGGGATATTCTTTTTAAAACAACTTGTTCGAAAGAGAGTTGATAGCTCTAGGGATTTAACTTTGTATAATGAAATACAATAAAAAGATTATTCTCAAAAGAGCGTCGATTAATTTCGCCCCTTTCTCCTGGCGCTAGAGACTTTTCATTTGTCTTCATTGATCAGTATTTCGGGCGTGTTTGAAATTCCCTAGGGGATATTCTTTTTAAAACAACTTGTTCGAAAGAGAGTTGATAGCTCTAGGGATTTAACTTTGTATAATGAAATACAATAACAAAGATTATTCTCAAAAGAGCGTCGATTAATTTCGCTTCTTTCTCCTGGTGCTAGAGACTTTTCATTTGTTGACTTCATCGATCAATGTTTCGGGAGTGTTTGAAATTCCCTAGGGGATATTCTTTTTCTGAAAGTAACTTGTTGGATACCTTCGACGACTGAGTTGTAGAAATAAAGTATGATGACGGAAGTCAATGACGATGAAAAACTAATTACAAGCGTTAGGTTAGGTTCACTTTCTTCTTCCATATTGGTTTCGGGAGAATTTTCTTCCTTCTTCTGAATAGTTTTTTTTTTTTCGAACGAGAGAAACAAATGGAAATATAATCGCGAGATTAAAGATCGAAATTAGCGTTAAGATAAACAGGGAAGCTCGGACAGTGGGTGATTGTTATCACACCAGGTCACGAATACCTGATTAAACCGCACAATGGACCCAGTCACGTCTAGAATGTCCACTCGGATTATAAGCGATCCCCGATACCCTCTTATCTTTAACACACTTCCTAGGCCAGTTCCTAGCAATTACTTCACCTGGCTGTTAAACATTATCTAGTCAGCCGGTTAATCACCTTGGAAATTAGGATTTCCGTCTCTTCCAAAGACGGAGGAACCACCGATCACGTAGACTGCGAATTACGCGATTCTCTTTGATCAGGATGCCTCTTGCAACAGTTTTTGAAGATATTCAGAGGTATAACAGATTTTTGGGGATAATTGGGGATGGATTTTAATTTAAATAGATTTCTTTGAATCAGAAATCAAGAAAATAACGATGGCGGATCTGAATTTCAGCCGTGTTGCTGTTTCGTTCATTATTTTCGAGCATGATCGCTTGTAGCTTGGATTTTTCGATTTGGAATTTAGAAATTTGTTGTTTTTAGATTCGAAATTTAGAAATTACTTATTTAATACAAATGATGTAATATTCTATAAAATTTTATAATATTCTATAGTATTCTAATATATTTTATAATATTCTAATATAATATTCTATAAAAATAATATTCTATAAAAATCTATTTATAGACGGTTGGTTGTTCAGTAAATTAGTGATAAATAGACCGCTGGTATATCTGATATCAAATTTCTCTGAGCCTCAGTTGAAAAGATTGGGGTTTTTTTTATATTTTCATTCTGCCATCTTTGCAGCCTGAAATTTTCTGCAAATGCTGCACCACAGTCCATGATTTGATGATAAATTACTTTGGTTCGGTCGAAAATCATACAAACGTAATTGGTAGTTGGTCGAGTTTCGTGGACAGTTATATGTACACGTACGTGGCTGACGATGATATTAATGAATAATTAGTAAAGTGCATTAATTATCGGATAGCGTAGTGCAAAAGAGCTGGTTTAATCATTAAAATTTCGTTAGGTCGGCCTTGTTGATCAAACTCGGACTGGTTAAACTCGTTATTAGTAACTAATTTTCCAACTTGGTGATTTTCTACTAAAATGTCGATCGTCAGTCTAATTAAACGTTAATTACCGTACGTTAATGCGACGAGGTCGAAAATAATCGTTTCCTCCCTGATTTTTCTCTTTTAATTAATTAAAATCAAAATCATCACGTATCACGGTAATTTCCAAGCGGAAACATCGTCCAATTAGAGAAAACTTCAAATTTGCAAAATTTGAGAGCAAGCGAGTGTTTTCGAATCAAGGAAATCCCCAATTAGGAATGTTTCCCAGTCGAAGATGTTTCCAGGTGGAATTTTCACGCTGTTGAACTTGCAATGAAGAAATTTTCCAGATTGGATAAGTTAAGAAATTGATAAGTTGAAAAAAAGAGGAACAAGAATTTCCAAATTCCGTGCGAAAGTGTCTCGAGAAATTCCAAGAAAAAGAATCCCATATTTTCGAAGAATCTCTGCAACTAGATTTCTGTCAGTTTGACAGAGTGAAATTGTGATTTTTATGGATAAAAATAAATATACGGCGATCCCCCGATACGGCAGCAGGAGATGGAATTGTATGGAGATTCGCGTAACAGTACCTGTTGCTGATTTTCTCTCTGCGTAGTGAGTCGAGCCTCGACGCATTGCCTGGTTTCGAGGAAAGCTTGCCTCTGAGCCAGTTCTCGGGGATGGTGCGTCAACACTCCTGCCATGTTCGTTCCGCTCACCACCACGATAGAGCTTAACAACTGAAACACAGAATAGGAATTCATGGTTCGTAATATCACAATTTCGCAGAATACGATGGGCATTACAACTATCATTGATGAGATAATCAATTTTTGCAAAAATTATAAACTTTTTTTTTTACAAGCAAAATATTGCTATTCGCTGTTACTTAATCTTTCTGCTTGAATTGTGGAATTTTGGGGGATATCTCGAGAATGAAAACGCATTGATGGCATTTGATTATTCGTAGAAATAAAATTAAATTAATGCTATTTTATATTTCTAGTGAAATTGAAATTTTTTTCAAGACGTGTCTTCTCTGGTCAGATTATAGAATTTAATAAAATTAAATAGATGTATTAGATTTAGAATTATTTATATATTAGAATTTAATAAACATTTTAAGAACAGAACATTTTCCATCCCCCTTTGTCGTGGTATTTGCCGAGGGATTTTCACTTTTGTTGGATGAAGGTACACGTTCCATAGAAAGTGAGAATAAGCCGATTCATAAGAGGGGTTCAGCATAGTTCGAAGGGGAGTTCCGACAGTGGATTAATAGAGTGTAAGAAAAGGATCAAGAGTCGTAACCAGTAAAAGGTTCTAAAGATAAAAAAAGAATCAACTCTTCGTTAATCAACGTTTCATCGATGCTTTTAAATGGAATCTGCACTTTACAGGATTGAAACGAACCATTCGATTCATTAGGAATCTACTTTTCTTTAAATTCTGACTCGATTAAGTTCTTCATATATTTGAATTCACCTCAATTCAGATTCAGTTCAGTTTGAGCCCATTACTAAAATGTAGCCTGAGAAACTTCTCTAGTGATATTGCGGCTAGGGATTATACATTTCTTTAGGACATGTGCCTGATCTAAATTTTGTATCTAAATATTCAGTTTCCAAATATTAAATATTGGATACTTAAATAATCAGTGTCCAAATAGTCATTATTCAAATCTGAAAATATTTAATTGTTCAATATTTAATATTTAATATTTAATATTCTATTCAATATTTAGATTTATTATTTAATACTTATTGAATATTTAAATACCCATATCTAACCAATATTTAAATCTCCAAATATCTCAGCATTCAATTTCTAAATGGCCAATATTCAAATCTCCAAATATCTCAGCGTCCAATTTTCAAATGGCCAATGTTCAAATCTCCAAATACCTAAATATCTAATTTCGAAATATTCGAGTATTCAAATTAGTCAATGTCCAAATGGCCAATATTCAAGTTACAGAATATCTGAATATCCAATTTTCAAATATTTAAATACTCAAATTATGTTAATTATATAAATATTTAAATATTCAAGTCACCAAATATCTCAGCATTCAATTTTTAAATGGCCAATATTCAAATCTCCAAATATCTCAGCGTCCAATTTTCAAATGGCCAATGTTCAAATCTCCAAATACCTAAATATCTAATTTCGAAATATTCGAGTATTCAAATTAGCCAATGTCCAAATGGCCAATATTCAAGTTACAGAATATCTGAATATCCAATTTTCAAATATTTAAATACTCAAATTATGTTAATTATATAAATATTTAAATATTCAAGTCACCAAATATCTCAGCATTCAATTTTTAAATGGCCAATATTCAAATCTCCAAATATCTCAGCGTCCAATTTTCAAATGGCCAATGTTCAAATCTCCAAATAACTAAATATCTAATTTCGAAATATTCGAGTATTCAAATGGTCAATGTCCAATTGACCAATATTCAAGTTACAGAGTATCTGAATATCCAATTTTCAAATATTTAAATACTCAAATTATATTAATTGTATAAACATTTAAATATCGAAGTCTCCAAATGTCCAGACGTTTAATTTCCAAATGCTCGAATATCCAATATCAATTATTCGATAAGCCAAATGACTAATATTCAACATTCAAATATTCAAATATCTAAATATCCAATGTCCAAGTATCTAAACGTATCGAATTTCCACCCAAATGCCAAACTATCCGACGTCCTTTCAAGTCTCCTTAGATCTAAATGCCCACTGTTCGCGCATATCCAAATAAATGCTTACATACACGTACATATGCAGCGAGAATGGTTCGACGCCGGTTGAAGCACTGCGAGTGAGACTGCGTCTCGATTCTAAAGGTAGGCAACATCAAAGAGGTACGAGTTCGACGCGCGCTAAATGTTTCCTGTTCGTACGCTGGGAACCGTAGCTTTAATTAGAGTGGGCTTTGCAATTTAGTATGCCACCGTGTATCGGATCGTTGGCAACTTCGTAAACTCAATAAACCGTGTTCCTTTGACCGTGTTCGTTACTTTTCTCCAACCGGAAATTTCTGGTCTGCTCAGAAGCTGCTTCCCCGCTCTTCCAGTAGTTCAGTAGATCGGTCAAGATATTCCGCGCCCATTATCGTTCATTAAACACTTGCGCTGGCAACCGATTGCGGACCGTAACGAGTGACCGAGCCGTACACAATAATTCGTCGCTCTCTTCTTGAACTCGTCGGTGTGACATCGACTCGATAGAAATGATCGAGAAGCAATAAATGTATTATTTGTAATACTGTAATACCAATTCCTTTCACGCGCGTTTCTCTGTAATTAAGAAACGTTTAACACGAGAATTGGGTTTTTTTCTCGCGTCGTCGGAGCTTTCTGCGAGCTGAACTTTCTCGAAAGTCGAGGGTAATGTAAAACACGGTTGAAAAGGGATTTCGACGGGGTCTTCGAGTCGCGAAACTCATTCGAAACGATCGTTGGTCAGGCGAATCGATCCGCAACCACCTGTGGATCGCTGGAAGCACTTACATCCGTTTCACTTTCCAATCGACTTCCCTTTCATTTTTTTCTCTCCTCCTTCTCGCTAGTTTTTCGATTTTCATTCAAAACCAGTCCTACATAAATCTCGTTTTATCTGACGATTTATGATCCTTCTCTTCGTTTCTATTTTTTTCTTTTTTTTTTTTAACTAGCTAAAACAGCAATTTCATCCATCCCAAACGTTTGAACAAATGCAAAATAAAATTTATTTATCTTTCATTCCGAAAGGAAATTTGCCCAGCAAATAGATGTGACAAATGTTCTAGAATCTTTGAACAATATTTTTCGAGGTGTTTGCAGAATTATTTTTTTATGTGTTTTCTTTTATTATTATTATTATTTTTTAAAATTTTTCGTCGACATCGTTGCACACTGGATATGGGAAGCAATAATTTAGGATTTTTGGCTTGTTTGTTTTTCACTTCGACAGGAAATATGTTTAGTAAATAGATGTGAGAAATATTCTAGAATCTTTGAACAATATTTTTCGAGATGTTTGCAGAATTATTTTTTTACGTGTTTTCTTTTATTTGCTCTTTTTTTTTTTAATTTTTCGTCGACATCGTTGCACACTGGATATGGAAAACAATAATTTAGGATTTTCGGCTTGTTTGTTTTTCACTTGGACAAGAAATACGTCTAGTAAATAGATGTGAAAAATATTCTGGAATCTTTAAACAATATTTTTCAAAGTATTCGCAGAATTTCTTTCTCTTTCTTTCTTAAACGCTCGCACGTTTTTCTTTTCTAATCTTTCGTAGGATTTTTAATTTTTGAGATTTCACCTAGTTTATTTTTTAAACAATTCAGAATTTTATTTATTCTCGGAATGTTTGCTTCCATTTAATTTCCCCAGTATTCTCGAGAATTTGAGATATAAAGTAGAATTTCGTTGCCTAAATTTGTGTTATGTAATAGAAAATAGAAGAGGGATACACATGAATTAAACATCCTGGCGTTTTCAGTTTCCTTTGATTTAAATTTTTCCCCTTTGAGGAACGTTTCTGTCAATTCGAAAAATCCTTCGTTCTTCGAGGTAGCTTTAACTCGGGGAAATTTTCACTTATTTTCAACATTCAGCTTTTTGTTAAAAGTATTTCCACTTTGACGTTTCTTTACTTTGGAAATTCCGAAATTTCTCTAATACTTCATTAACATTTTTATTCCGATTATTCTGTTTTAGTTTATTTTCCAGAGGATTTTCCACGTTAAATGCAACTCTGTCGTGAAACGATGAAATAAAAACGATGCAGAGTTCACCTCCTGGCAATCATTTTTTTTATCGTGCTCGTCCACGAGGTAATAACGTTACTCGAGGGTTGATTTTGCCAGTTTTTCAAATAAACAGTCTGTCGGAGTATTTAACGATAATCAAGCGTGGAGGTTGATCTCTGGGCGAGCGAATCGACGAGATAGACGTTAGATTTTTACGACGTTAAACGTGCCCGGTTTGCGGTATAGTAACACGTTGGTGTCGGTTAATCCCATCAGGGGGACGGCTAATTCCGGACAGCCCTAAAATCGTGCAAACACTTTTGCCACTCAATTTCTAGTTTCATCGTTCTCCCCGAAGCTCTCCGGCTGTAATCGAATCGCCAGTTTAATTGATCATTACCGACATTATTAAACGCTTAATTGGACGCATCAGAATTCAATTTGTCCGACAGGGAATTTTTGTCGATCCACCAGCTGAAGGGGGGAAGGGGGATTCCATAGGATTCTTTGGGAAATTTGCAACAAACGTCGTTATTGGAATTTTTAAATAAAATATTTGACTTTAATCAAGTCAAAGTATCGTATTAATCAAAATTTTTATATTTATTGAAATAATTTTAAAAAATTTATTTTTACATTTATATAAATTTTTTATATTTTTAATATTTACACTGATACAGTATATTCAAGAGTTATTTTCGGATGTTGATTTAACAGCAAGTTTAATGAATTGGTTAAATTGAATTTAGTATTAATCGGTGTGCAAATTACGCGATAGTCTTCCTTCAAAATTATTTGAAATTTTTCTATTTTGTCCCTTTTTCTCTTTCGCTTTTACGTAATTTTCCCCAGTCAGTATTTTGTTATTTTAAAAGATTCGTCCACATGTCACGATACCTACGATCCATTACATATATCTCAGTATTATTTCAAAGAACATACGTTTACATAAAAGTTTAAACAGAGTGCTCAGACTCCACTCTTGCAAGAAATTTCATACATTATTTGACTGTTTCAAAGGATACGTCTGCATGTTACAATATCGTCTGTATGTTATACACGCATACTATTGCGCGCGTGTGCTTCAATATTATTTCATAAAATACGCCTGCACAAAAATTCAAACTTTAACATTCGCAAGAAATTGTATACGTTATTTTACCATTTCAAAGGTTACGTCTGTACGTAACTCCTGCGTTGCAGTATCTCTTATTTTCTACGTACATCAAACCTATACGTATATCATACACGTGTTTTAATTTATCGCAAAGAACATATTCGAGCAAAGATTCAAGCATTAATTGGTGTTCAGCATTTGGTATTGCGAAGAAAACAGAAAAAGAGAAATCTCGTAATAATTACCAATTTAAACGGTACGTCTGCACGTTGCAATTACCTTCTCTTTCACACGCGTTTCAATATTACCTTTAAAGAGCATATCAACGTGAAAGTTCATGCTTTCCTCGCTGTCGCGAGAAATTTCATGCATTGTTTCACCGTTTCAAAGGAACACACGTCTGCACTATCCGCGATAACTTCCGTTTTCTACCGTGTATTTCATTTACACGCGCGTATTCAAAGAATATCATCTGCACGAAAGTGCAAACTTTAATAAAACCGCGGGAGGAACCTGACGACGATCTGGACTAACTGACGGCTAAGAAACGAAATTAATCCGACATAATTTCGTAATTATCAGAGCCGAGAAGGGTCTTTGAGGCTGGCCAAGTTAGAAGCGGCGCGTGAAATTCATTTCGGTCCCCGCGAGGTGGTCAAGTGCCTCGAAATTCTTCCGTCGCTTTCGAAATATTAGCAAGATGTTTCGCGCGCCATCACACACGCACGCACACACCGGAAGTTGGACTGAAAAGCTAGCAGGCTCTCTGCCAAGATGTCTAGCCGCGTTAACTTCCCCTCTCGGATTTTACTTGCAAACGTTGAACATTATGCGTCTATTACGCGTTCTCAAATTCCGCGAAATTTTCGAGTCTCCCTTTTTCCTCGTAATTTTTTATTCATATCGCAGTTTCCACCGCGATGGGGTCAACCTCTTGCGCTGAAATGACGTGCCACGCACGTCGAGAATCTTTTGTCCCAAATTGCAACATTTTCTCAGTTTTAAGTATATTTAAGCGAAACAATAACAGGCTGAACAAATAATAAATCTATTGCTTCTCTAATAATTTCTATCCTGTGATATCACATCGACGAGTTGAAAAGGAAAGCGAGCAATTATTGTGTACAGTTTAATCAGTTGCCAGCGCAAGTTAATTAAGAATTGTTCAAACGACAGGTAAAAGTTCCAATATCACTGAAAGAAGTAACACAGTGATATATATATTTTTTTAACATTTCAATATTTTTGCAGTGATTTCTCATTGCTGAAATTTCTACGTTCATACGCACATTGCTGGATATTTCTATATTGTTCCACATTTTCTCAGTTTTAACTACAATTGAGTGCACCCAAGCCAAACAAATGATAAGTTTATTACCTCTTAATAGTTTCTGTCCAGTCAACATTTTCTCAGTTTTAAGTATATTTAAGCGAAACAATAACAGGCTGAACAAATAATAAATCTATTGCATCTCTAATAATTTCTATCCTGTGATATCACATCGACGAGTTGAAGAGGAAAGCGAGCAATTATTGTGTACAGTTTAATCAGTTGCCAGCGCAAGTTAATTAAGAATTGTTCAAACGACAGGTAAAAGTTCCAATATCACTGAAAGAAGTAACACAGTGATATATATATTTTTTTAACATTTCAATATTTTTGCAGTGATTTCTCATTGCTGAAATTTCTACGTTCATACGCACATTGCTGGATATTTCTATATTGTTCCACATTTTCTCAGTTTTAACTACAATTGAGTGCACCCAAGCCAAACAAATGATAAGTTTATTACCTCTTAATAGTTTCTGTCCAGTCAACATTTTCTCAGTTTTAAGTATATTTAAGCGAAACAATAATAGGTTGAACAAATAATAAGTTTATAAACTTCTCTAATAATTTCTATCCGGTTGATATCACGCCGATGAGTTCGAGAGAAACAGAAAGCGACGAATTATCGTATTCGGTCACTCGTTATGGTCCGCAAACCAGTTGCAAGTGGAAGAAGGGGTTGAAGCGTTCGCAGCGTTGAAGCGACGAGAGAAAGAGCGATGAAAAATTTCATACTGCCCTTTTCACTTTACCCCTTTATGTTTTCGAGGATTAAGCGAGTGATGTTCACGCGTTTTTAAATCATTTGGTAATTCCTTTTCCCCTTTTCAACGTGCACGTGGATTTAAAGAAAAATACATTCACCGTGAAGATTATTTAATTCCATCTGAAAGTTTTCGTATTTGTGTTCAATTTTTTTTTTTTTTTTTTTTTTTTGCGAAATGATATAACACAGTATAAACATTAGAATTTAATAATAATTGATACAATGTAAATTAACGTTTTCTGTTCAAATGTTATGTTTTGAAATGTGGCCGCGAAGAGGGGCGGAAAATTTTCAATTTTTCAAATTTTGTTTTTTTTTAATGATAATCTTAACAATGTTTGTATATATATATATATATATAATTTTCAATTTTTCGAACATTGTAAAATATATATATACGTACATCGCGTGTTTACGATTTTACGGAATGAAAGTTAGCATTGGAGAAGTTGAAGGCAACTCGTGCTTGAATTATTTGACTTTCAATAGATCAAATAAGACAATGCAGAGAGAATATTCTCTTTTCCTTTTCTTTTCGGGAAAATTTCACGAAGCCCCGCGTCGTTAGCTTCTATGGAAGAGAAACGCTGTTCGAGACGGTTCTGCTAATCCGTACGAGCGTAATAATCCAACGAGAGGCCGACGAAAATGTAGAGATACTTTTAATTACCTCGCCGATGCAGTTGGAAATAATATTAAAACGCAGGAATTTTAATGAAATTTATCGGTGAACGTATTGCGCGAGGATTTTCTAAAATTCCCCTCCGAGCTCCTCCCTGTCTTCCCCTTTCTTTTTTTCTACCTCTTCCTTCTTATTTTCCACGAACAATGCTTCAAGCACAAGTTTTTTGATAAATTGTCCGAGACAGAATTCCAGGTAAAATGCTGGAAGGGAAGAACCGAAAGATGATTCCCGGAGAACGTTAAAAATAACAGTCGCGAAGAAAAATTCGGGATGGAACAGAGTATGCTGCGATGAAAAAAGATGACATTTTACGACGAGCTTCAGTCAATCGTAACATGACGAGTACATTGTGTTTCTAAATTTTAATAATAGGTTGGAGAGAAAGAAATAGTTATTGTATAATGATATTATATGTATATAAATAAATATATATATATATATACATAGTACATATATAAAATATATAAAATTTAAATATATTTTAATAATAGGTAGGAGAGAAAGAAATAGTTATTGTATAATGATATTATACGTATATAAATAAACATATATATAGTACACATATAAAATATATAAAATTTAAATATATTTTAGTAATAGGTACTTGTAGTATATATTTTAATGTATTTTAATAATAGGTATTATGCGTATGCTCCATTGAACGACTAAATAAATAAACGAAATGGATAGAGAATCCAGACGACGATCAAGGAAGAATTAAATAACAGGAAAACGAGAGTTCAAAGTAAAATGAAAATAAAGTTCCCAATTAAATTCAATGTAAAAGTCATTCGATTCAGTGTTGTAAGAATTCAGCAGAAAATGTGGAGGGTAATAATAAACATATCCTTCGGAAAAGAATACTTGAAATTCAGAGTAAAATAATCCGGTGTGAACCATTCGATTCGACCTTCCATACAGTCACAGATAATATCCATTAAACGTATCGTCTTCTCAGAGCCAGTAACGTGAAAATCCCCTCCGTGTTACATTTGTAATTCGAGAGAGCTGGCTGCTCGACGAAAACACAACGAAAGTTTGAGAAAATTTCCTGGCGTTGAAAATTTCCCTTCCCGGTTCGATCATATTTCCGGGCTGGCCCCGGCTAATGAGAATCCCTCGCTGGGGAATGGCAATTGAATTTTCCGGTTCAACCGGCCGGCGATATCTCGATTTTCCTCTTTACACGCTAACGTCTCTCCCTCCTTCCTCGTTTACGCTCCTCCGTGAAAAAACCTCGCCACAGAGAATCGCCGTTCACCGTCTCGAATATCTCCGAACTTCCGCGTCGAACTCTCAAGATTGTGAGATATTATTTTACATGGTGAAGAAAATTATTTTATATGGTGTATCAGCTATTCAGAACACGGTAAAACATTTACTCGTGGAAACAAATGATGTAGTATTCAGTTGATACGCTAAATATTTTCTGTACTTCGCACTGTTTGTTATTATTTGATGTTTGTTGTTTGTTATTTGTCGTGCAACATTTTATATACCTAAAAATGTATCGTTCGATTCGATACGAATAATTTTCTCGTTAATATTCTAGTTATTAAAACAGTCGACTTCTCTTAAGAAATTATTATTCTCTATTTCACGTGATTTACAATTGTTGTTTCTCCTGTCGAACGCATTGAAACTGTTTAAATTTGTTTAACATAATTTGATTGACGCGTTATACGATGTATACGTATGTTCGACGAATCGAAATCGAATGTCATAGAGGGACAATGTTTGAAGTTAGATTCTAGAATTAATCGTTATTATTTTTTGATTTGACATTTTAAAACGTAGGTTTCACAAATCGAGGCCCAAATATAAATTTGTCGAAGAAAATTCAATAAACACGTTCGACCCTAATATTTTCTTTCCTTTTCACTATTTCGAAAGCTCTAAAATTTCTCGATATACATTTCATAGTACTTTGTTTCTTCTTCTTCTTCTTCTTCTTCTTCTTCTTCTTCTTCTTTTTAATAATTATCTACGATTCAAAATTCGATCGAGCCTCGAATGGAATTACAAAAGCCACAACGAGAGGTTTAATAACAATGTTGATAATAATAGGAATGATTTGTTGCTATGATTTGTTTCCTAGCTCGCGCAATTGTTGATTAATCGTACGAAAAGTGAGATATTTCGTACTGGCTGGTTTCCATTAGGCAACTTCGAGAGAAGAATTCTAGTGATTTACGTCAATCACTGAACCGTCAGTGGTTCGCGCGGGCCAGCTGCTTTCCAACTGCGGTATTAATACACAAATCTCTGTTTCCATTGCGTTCTTTCGTCACGCGTTGCTTCATTTGTGCCAGTTCTCCTCTCTGATCCCCCGGAATCTATTTCCAGATCGAACGATCGAAAATTGGAAAATTACTATTTCCAATGGTGATCTCGAAACTTTTCTCGTTTCATCGAATTTTTCATCGACCTGGTTCTTTTTTTTTTTAATTTTGATTAAAAATTAACAAAATTGTTATTTACACGTAACATTTCTTTCTATGTGGGTAAACGAGAAGCCTAATCAGGGGGCACAGGAGGGAAGATAGATTGGGAACAGCTGTCTCAGGTAATCAAAATTAAAACTCGAGAAGTCACAACGAAAATACTTAGCCTGAAAAATAATTATGGTAACTAAACACACAATATAATCGCTGTTGTTTTTTAAACGCGATAACCGCCATTATCGTGATTAATATTTCGAGGCGAATTCATAACGAATTGAAAATCGATCGTCAGGCGCGTATCGCCGTGAATCTTTCATGGAAATTAAAATCGACCGTCAATTAAAAGCAGCGTTCGCCGGGTTATCATTTGTTTAAAACGCGATAATGAAATTGGAAACGGGATCTCCAATTCTGTTGCCCCCAAAAGTTCTCGAAGTGAAACAGAATTGAGATGAAAAGAAACGTTAAAAAAAACAAAAAGATCGCCGACCGTTGGCAAGAGAGAAACAGTAAAAATTAATTGTAAAAATTACTATAAACTCATTTTTATTCACACGTCCAAGTCGAAGTCGCGACGAGGAGAACCAGTTTTCAGCCGTGAAACGATCATTTCCCCTCCGTAAACGCCACCCCGTCCCATAGGGAGGCCCATTCATTTTTCATCGCCTTCAAATTCATCCTGCCCCAGTTTCCCCACGACTCTGGCCCTCGTTTCACCGTGCTTTGCCTCGCGAGCTTAAACGGCTGATCCTTTCCCCTTCGTCCCCCGTTTTATGCAAGTTGATGCCTCCTTTCATCTTGCTGTTCCCCCTCCCCTCCCACTTTATTGTCGCGACGCTTTTTCCTTTCTTCCACAGGCTACAGTTCTTTGCTTACAATTACTGTCGTCACATCAATTTCGTTTCTTTCATTTTTTTTTCTTTTTTTTCCCTTTTGTTGGCGTCTCCCTTCCTTTCTCTCCGCGGACTCGTGTTATTACTTTTTCATCGCTGAATATTCCAATCGTCGCCCCCGCAATGAAACACGTATATTTCGTGTTATTGCAGTTGTTCATCAACCGCAGTATCATTATTGAAATTGAAATTCATGAAATTTCCTCGACACCGCAGTCACCGACTCGGCTACTTAGAGGTCAATATTATGCTTACAATTGGTTAAAGATTAGTGACCCGTGAAATAAGTCGAGGAGTGTTGTAAACCTCGGACAGGTGAAATAACAAACTTTGTCTCATTTTGTCTCGTTTCTTTTGTGGTAATAACTATGTTAATGGCGGCAGGGAAACAGTGTAATTTCTTCGAGACGGATTCTTTCAAAGCTGAGCCTCTCGAGTGTCTGTAAGCCCATTTGGCTTTAGCCATTCTCTCTCTCTCTCTCTCTCTCTCTCTCTCTCTCTCTCTCTCTCTCTCTGTCTACCTTCTATTTGCGGAAATGGAGGAATATATGAATAACAAACCGCGACGCAAATAAACGAACGGTGAATTGGAAATGCTCCGATGGGAAATTCCGTGTTTCTCCTCTGAATGGAAAAAAAAGAAAACAAGTGAAGCAAAGAGGTTGGAAAAATGAAGAAAAATTTGATTGAGGCAGAGGAGGGAGGGGAGAGTTAGTTTCTGTCGGTATCGCGAGCAATTATAGCGCGGATGAATGAATAAATAAATAAACATAAGCGAGAGAAGGTGGAAAGGTTTCTCAACTGTGTTGTTGGCATTTTTCAGCAAACTCGTCGCCCTTTGTCGGTCCCTTCGCGTAAAATTCAATCGCCGAACGCTCGCAATTATCAATTTACGGAAAGAGGAAACAATTCCCTGTCGACGGTAGATTGAATACAAAAATCTGGGGAAAAAGCACACACGTGGATTAAAGATGTAATTGAAAATTTATTAAAAAAGAAAAACAGAGAAAGGTCCAATCAATTTTCAAATTTAAATCCGAAACAGCGAAAATCCGAACGACCCGAGGGATCGTTTTAACCCGAAGGCGCAAAAGTGTATGCAAATTACAAACTGCGTTTCGCGATTCTGCTCTTCGTGCGCGTGCAAAAATTAAATTGCAAAATCCAGGCACGGAAAGAAACGTAATTACAAACTTAATGCGCGACGTAACGATCCCCCCTCTCAACTAATCCAGATAGCTACGACGGAACTGAAAGAAGAAGGATCTGAGAGAAGCTGGAGAGAAAAATCGAAGTAAATCGGATCAAATCTCCACCGAACGAGCAAACTCTCGCGTCCGTGTTTTCCGCGGAAAAGGACAAACGATTTTTCCCTGCAACGAGCCCTCTCTCTCTCTCTCTCTCTCTCTCTCTCTCTCTCTCCTCTGGCACTCTGTCGAAGAAGGAAAACGTAAAGCTCCGGAAGACGATGCAATCGTCCTCTATCCCCCCCCCCTATTCGAGAAACTTGCAAATTCAATTACGAGAACGCTCTCTAGGTTGGTCTAATGGCGGAGGCTGGACTCGGCGGAGCCGCTCGGGGAAAAACAAGCAACCGGAAGCTGGAAACCGAGGGTGGAATCTTGCCATCGAGCTGAAAACCCGGCCGCGGAGACCTGCACGACGCTGTTGAATATTTCATCGCAGTTAGGTGTGTACCTTCTCGCGTGTTGCGACGGACAGGCGAAACGACATTTCGCCAAGCGAGAGATCGTTCGAGGAAAGTTTCACGACGATCGTGTCCTCGACGAACTTTTTCGTCACTCGAACGACTCGGTTGACACGGAGGATTCGATGATTCTTTGACCTCTTTCCGCTGGAGTGAGAGAACTTTTTCGTCCCAAAACTGTAATATTTTCTCAGTTCTCAGTATAGTCGAGTGAAACACAAATAGGCAAAGCAAGTGATAAATTTGTTACTCCTCGATCGTTTCTATCCAGCATATACCGTACCGACGAGTTCAGAAAGAGAGCGGCGGATCATTGTGTCACGGTTTGGTCACTCGTTATGGTCCGCAATCAGTTGCTGGCGCAAATGGCTTAAACTTTCGAAACGAAGCGCGAAGCACTCGCAATTTCGAAAACACAACGTCAAAGATGTATATATAAGAGTAGATATATATATATATATATATATATAATAGTGTAGATAAAATATGTAGTATATAATATATGTAGATATATATATAATAATTCCACAGATATCGTTCCGTTTGTTACCTTGCCCGCTTCATTGCTATTATCTCTTACTTATTACTGTCGTTATTGTTTCGCGGCGATCTAGCGCCCCGTCTTACTCCACTTTTGAACTTCTTCAGTTCCTCTTTTAACCCTCTTGCCACGCACGTCGAGAATTTTTTGCCACAAAATTGCAACATTTTCTCAGTGTTTAAGTATATTCAAATATATAACCCAGGCAAAACAAATAATAAATCTATCATTTCTCAATAATTTCCATCCAGTGATATCGTACCGACGAGTTCGGAAAGAAAGCGACGAATTATTGTATTCGGTCACTCGTTACGGTCCGCAATCAGCTGAGCAAGTTTTAAGGAGTTCTTTCGGAAGATCCCTTTCTGATCGACCGGGCGCTTCTTTCTTTGATTTGATCGCTCGTTTCATTCGATTTATTATCATCTGATCGTTATTTGCATCTTATCACGAGTTCGTGACAAAGTGAACGCGAAGTACGTACCGTTTCTCAGTTTCTGACCTTCGATTTCCAATAAAAATTTAATTTTGCGCAAATGAATTTGAAAGTCGTCGAAGGCAGTTTCGAAGTAAATGTCAATTCGACCTATCGATCGTGTGGCGCGGTATTGGGAGCGCTCTAACCGCGAGAATGTTCCTCGTCAGGGCGGACAACTTAACCAAGCGGAAGAGAGTTTCCCCAACAATTTGGGAAACTGCTTGGTTAACAACCATTTAGGAAACGGCCGGGACTCGAGAATACGAATATCTCTGGCCCCGAAATCCCAAACAATGCGTTATCAAATCGTGAAAAAACTAGGATACCGAGTTGTCCAACAATCCCGTTCGAAATTCGCGCCATTAGTTTCAAACGGGATAGACGAGATATGTACGATAGTAAATGAACGAAAAGTATATCGTTGCGAGAAGTTTTTATCGTTTTGATTATGACTATGATTTTTTTATTGTTTTTTCGATCCTGGATTGTGATACTAGAAAGTATCACTATGTTACTGGAAACAGTATGTCTAGTAATTATTACTAATTAGGTGTATTTATGGTAACAACCATATTGAAAAATTGAAGATATACTTTAAAATTCGAAACGTGATAAAAAGTACATTTAAAGTGTAGCAGTAAAGTGTATTTAAAGTAAAATTTTCCAATATTTCGATATTTCTTTTTTTCTTTTGTTTCAGCTACGTATTACGCGTTACAATAATTTAAAAGAGTAGTAAAATATTCAGGAAGAAAGAAAATATAGTCATTTTGTAAAGAATAGCAGAAATGAGATAAAAAATGAAAATATTCTCTTTCATTGTGATAGTAATATTGCAATAGTTTCTAATTTTTCAAAGAAGAGAACGAACACAGTTGCTCGAGAAATTTATGCCACGAAAGTTTGACAAACGGAATTATTGTATCATTGGCGTGTTCGGAAATCATTTTTCGTTCGCCGCTTTTCCTTTCATGCTTCAACAAATCGGTCGAGTCCAGCGTTTTCCTTGTGCCCCCGTTCAGAAACGTCGGCAAATCTTGAAACGTTGCAAACTTTCCTCTCGCTTCGGAACTTTCGTCGCGTCAAATCGTTGGAATTTTTATTTCAGTTTATTAGCGATAATTACGTCCTTTCATCGAATCTTTCCCAAACGTTGAAACTGTGTCTGATATTTTTGTGAAATTCGTAATGGGGTTATTGCAGCAAATGGATTTTATATTGGAGCTGCGAGATGGAATTAATACAGTACGTTGATAAATCGATGTATTAATAAAATTAACGGCGTTGTTCTCTCGTAAAATTTTTCCAGCAAAATAGTTTTGAAGCAAATCTTCGTTTTTTTTATTTTTATTGATACGTATGAAATATATTGCACTACTTATACGTAGGTAGATTATATAAATATATAATATTTGTCATGCGTTGATAAAATTGTGTCGAAAAAAAAATGTCCCCACTAAAATTGAATATTTGAAAATTAATTTCATTAATATATTAATGCACTGTGTTAATGCGCACACGTATTAATAAAATTAATGACGTCAGCATTCAAGTTAAATACCTAAAAAGATACCTAGTATCTCAAACTAAATACCTAATAAACATTCTCACTGAAATTGAATACCTAAAAAGTATTCTCACTAGAACTGAATACCTGAAAAGTATTCTCACTATAATTGTGTACCTAAAAAGTATTCTCACTAAAATCGAATACCTAAAAAGTATTCTCACTAAAATTGAACACCTAAAAAGTATTCTCGCTAAAATTAAATACCTAAAAAGTATTCTCACTCGAACTGAATACTTAAAAAATATTCTCACTAAAACTAAACATCTGAAATGTATTCTCACTAAAATTGTGTACCTAAAAAGTATTCTCACTAAAATTGAATTGCTAAAAAGTATTCTCACTAAAATTGAATTCCTAAAAATTATTCTCGCCAAAATTAAATACCTAAAAAGTATTCTCGCTAAAACTGAATATCTGAAAAGTATTCTCACTAAAATTGAATTCCTAAAAATTATTCTCGCCAAAATTAAATACCTAAAAAGTATTCTCGCTAAAACTGAATATCTGATAAGTATTCTCACTAAAATTGAATTCCTAAAAATTATTCTCGCCAAAATTAAATACCTAAAAAGTATTCTCGCTAAAACTGAATATCTGAAAAGTATTCTCACTAAAATTGAATTCCTAAAAATTATTCTCGCCAAAATTAAATACCTAAAAAGTATTCTCGCTAAAACTGAATATCTGATAAGTATTCTCACTAAATTGAATTCCTAAAAATTATTCTCGCCAAAATTAAATACCTAAAAAGTATTCTCGCTAAAACTGAATATCTGAAAAGTATTCTCACTAAAATTGAATTCCTAAAAATTATTCTCGCCAAAATTAAATACCTAAAAAGTATTCTCGCTAAAACTGAATATCTGATAAGTATTCTCACTAAAATTGAATTCCTAAAAATTATTCTCGCCAAAATTAAATACCTAAAAAGTATTCTCGCTAAAACTGAATATCTGAAAAGTATTCTCACTAAAATTGTGTACCTAAAATGTATTCTCACTAAAATTGAATACCTAAAAAGTATTCTCATTAAAACTGAATTCCTAAAAAGTATTCTCGCCAAAATTAAGTACCTAAAAAGTATTCTCGCTAAAACTGAAATATCTGAAAGGTATTCTCACTAAAACTGAACACCTGAAAAGTATTTTCACTAAAATTGTGTACCTAAAAACTATTCTCACTAAAATTGAATACCTAGAAACACTCAACCATCTGTCAGTCCATCTGTATTAAACCGACGAACACGTTTCAGTGAAAGGTTATTGTAAAAATTCGACCGTTCAATAGACGAGGAAGATTGATACTTTTGGCGTGGTCGAAATTTCGTTTATTCGAATGGCAGATGGCGGGGCAATTTGCGAAAATTGGTCGACCCTCTCGTTCAATTAGCTTTCACTCTCATCGGTGAAATTCGTGGCACGATTCCGCCGCCGATGGTGGATCGAAAGTATCGAGACAAGGGGAAGTTCGCCACGGGGCAAACTTCGTCGATGAAACGCAGAGAAACATCTCGACCCCTTTTCAACCTCGTAAACTCCGTCCTATGAATTCTTATATTCATCGTATTTCCTTCCATTGTCGTTTCAGCGCCGATAAAGAAGCAATATCGTTGTAGACTGCTAGCGATATTGCAATTTGACGATATTGTTTCTGATACTTTCTAGAAATATTCTACTTACGCGGTTATGGCTGCGGTCTTCGTCGCCGAGCAGATGAATAATTGAGAGGCGAGGATTTGCTCACGGATCAAATTGAAATTGGCTCTTACTTTTATTTAATTTTAATCCCCTAAAATCTACTAAACATTTACGTAACACTGAAATATCGAGTGTCAGATATTAACTTTGAATATCAATCTAGCAACCAGTTGAGTTGAAATATTAATACAGCGAAATGTCGCGCGTTGATTCTCTCCGAGAAACTCTTAATTTCAAAATTAATTCCATGTTAGAAAGTGGGACCAGTGCTTAAATATTGTACATTGACTCTGAGAAAGTACCATCTCCAGCACCGAGTTTCGAATCCAAAAATAAATACTCCCTGTTCAATATTCATTCCTCTGCAAATAACCATAAACTGTCCAAAGTAAAACTTGAGAGATCTTGCACATTACAGAATTAATCCCCTCCCTCCCCTCGGTATCAGACTTGACTCCGCAAAATAAACTCTCTTTCTAAACGTTAGTTCCTCCGCAAATGCCATAAATTGTTCAAAATGAGACCAAGATCCTCCTCAAGGCTCGACTTTCCTCAATTTCCAATGTCAGATTCAAAATTCCATCGACAGTTTATTCCCTGAGATCGTCAAAATTCATTTTTCCAAGTAGCACAAACGGATCGAAGTGTATTACGTACACTGGTTCGTCCATCCTCTTCCAGCTGATTCAAACTCGTTCGAGCATTTTTCTGAAAAAGCACTGGCATCCACGTTCCGTCTAGTAGTGTCGAAGAGACTCTCACTTTGTCCACTGATGAATTCCTTTTGCCGCTGGATTCGCCTGTTTTCAGCGCCGTGTTAACACGGCCGCTGCTGCTTTGAAGAGTATCAGCAGGCGCCGGAACTGAACAGCCGCCCCGCTCAAAGGACGACGAACAAGGCGGAGAGAAGATCCTCTCTCAGCCTAATAAAGCCAGGAGGAAGGTCACGCGCAGGACACTGCCGGCGTGATTGCACGTCCTGCGACGGTTTCTATACGAGATTAGATCTATCAGACTGATACCCACCCTCCCCATTGCGAACCTTTTGTTTCGTTCATGGCGAGAATGTATCTTTCTGCGATCGAGGTGTAACAATTTATGCGAGGCACGCGGGGTTTTTACGAAACGTTTCAATTCAGGCACGGCGAGTGTCGAATTTTGGGAAGGCTATTGGAAATATTCCAATTTAATTGGAATCCATTGAAATCCGGCGAGTGCCGGTGGTAATTGATGAATGGCCAATTGCGACGTGTTCTCGAATTAAAAGCAGACGTTCCGAAGATTCCACGGTTACTGCCTGTTTGTGAAAACAGGCTAGGAAGTTGGAAAGTATTGCGTTTGTCAGGAAATTTCGAATTTCCGGAACATTCGGAACGATAGTGCAAAGCGTGCTTCGAAACGAATTACTGTGACTGACGTAGTGAGAAATATAATTAAAGAAACAAACTGAAACGAAATTACAAGTACGATGTGTTACATATAATTATTATGAACGAAAATACTGACCAGGAGGAATATTTTCTCCGATGACTGAAAATTAACGAAAGGGGAACCTTGTTCGTAAAAGATATTCGCATAAAAGTACAAATATGCTTGTTAGAAGCGACGTGCTGAATTTCGTAGAATTTCCCAGGTGTTGAACAAGAGTTTCTGAAAGATAGTCTCCTCTCAGTTTGTAAGGGGCCTATTCACTCCTACTTCCGAGCTTATTATTTTCCTGCTGTTGCTAATTAACTGCACTGTTTATTCCGCAGGATAATAAGATATTCCAGATAGGCGTAACCTACTTGTTAATTAATTTGTTTGAGAAACTTGGGACGCGCTTAACTAATTCACAATGCTAGTTTTTCATTCGTTGAAAATGAATTTCTTTTCTCTTTTTTTTTTTACCAAAGGAACTTGAGAAATTTAAAGTAAGTATTATTTTAGAATTAAAAGAGAATTGTGTCTTTTTTCTTTTAAAGAGGAAATTTCGAAACTTTTTCTTCTCTCTGAAACGTTACCATTTTTTACCATAATATTCAATTTAAATTACAGTTTGATCTAAATTAGCATCATCAATATCGACTTGTTAGCATAACTTTCAACTTGCTGTAATGTTGAATTTAATATTTACAAGATTTTCACAAGTCGTGATATTTTTCAATTTTCCAACTTTCTCAAGTTTCAATTTTCCTACTGTCTTTCAATTTCCATTGCCAATTTTCTTAAATAATCGGAAATAAAGTGCCTTCCAAATTCCTAATAAAATTCAATTCAACTGAACGAAATTCCCTAGGCCTCTCTTCATTATTTCCACAAACTCCTCAGTCATTCGAACGTCTTCCGCGCAGGTGTTCGACTTTCTCCTTCGCTGTCTATTCTTCTAAGTATCCTGAACCGAAAAATTCGCTGTTAAAGATAAAAAATGAATGAGAATGATCGAGCGAGTAGTAATGTATAGAATTAGCCGAGAGCTTTCTCTCAGCGATCCTCCCGTTCCAGCGATACGTTGGATCATCATTCTGGGAACATATGCGGCCACTGATAAGAGATAAAAACAGATCGATGACGCGAAAGCATAAAGCTGACGCGAACTCTACTCGGAAATCTCATGAAACGGTACGTTGTTATTGGATTTCCTCCCAGCTCGATGTCTTCATCCATCAAGTTCCCTTGCTTGCTCACTGCTCTCCTTCCTCCCACGCCAACCTCCAGCCAATTTATTTAGGTTTTATTACCTTGAAAGCACTGGATGCATCCTCCAGTTCGATGGATTTCTCTACTCGTCCAATCTTTCTTTTTTCTTCTTCTTGTTCTTCTTCTTCTTCTGCTTTTTGTCCAATTGCAGCTCGTTTATATTCATTATCAATTATTTTTAAAGTTTAGAAAGTTTGAAGTTTAAAAAATTCTTTGGACAAGGGGGAATTTAATGTGGTAAATTAATGCATGGGAAAAATATTCTTTGCATTTTCTCCGACAGATCAGTAAAAATCGGGAAAATTGTGAGTGACTTTAATCGAGAAATCGATTAATGAAACAAATCATATTACATTCGATATTCGAATCGATTAATTTTTCGTTTCTTTTAGGGGTCCCTTGACTCGAAACAAAATTGAATCAATTTCAAAGATTCGAGGGAAATGTACCTCTTTTTCGATCTCTTCCGAAATTATGGAGGACTTGACTTTCGAAATTTTATTGCAATATTTTTCAATGTCATTGAATGTAAATATGTTTAAAAAAAGATTAAAGAACCAAGTTTCTGAAAATTCAGTCGAAATTGAAATTTGGATCAGAGAAGCCCAAAGTTGAATTAGAAAGGAGACGTATGACAAGTGTTGCTTTAAAAACAGGATAGGATATTTACATTTAGAAATATATTTCAATCGACTGGTTGACACTGGACGGTGGACGGAGAATTTCTCTCTTTGAAAAATGAAATTTCCCCACGACACCTTTCGTCAGAGTATTCTCAATTCCCCGGACAATTTCCCCCTTTGATGACGTTGGATCTTCCGGTCAAAGGCCAGGGATTAATCGAACAAAGCGTTATTTGAGGAATATAACTCGCGCTAATTAGACGTCAAATTCAACATTTGATCATTTCGTGGAACCTGGCCATCACAGAGAGCTATGTAGAGTTTTCCTTTCAAATTTCTCTTTCCCCCTCAGGGAAATTTGTACGTGTATACTTTTTCTCTGATATTACATTGTTTCTGATACTATTAAATAATACGGTACTTTCTCGAAATTGTTCGGTTTGATTAATTTTGTAACTTGTTCGGTTTGTAATTCTCTACTTTCATAAATAATAATGTAATTTATTATGCAGCGACGTGATATTGCAATTTACGTTATTTTAAGTAAGTAATTTTATGAAAATGCAATAACATGATCTTGAAATAACGTTTATAAAGCTTGAAATTGCGTAAAAGGATTCACTCCAATTGGTTCAACTGTGGAAAAACTTAAATTGTTTTTCAGAAAAGCAAAACACAAGTTATTACAATTAAATCGTAGAATATTTCGCCTACTTCTTCACCATTACAACTATGTCGCTAACAGTGATTTCGTTGCGACAATTGGCAAGACTGCAACGTGTACGCACAGAAAGATCCACAGTCTGGTTATTAAAGAAGAAAATAAATCATCGTAGAAAAATAAAAGAAAATGTTTCATCTAGTTCTTCGTTGTGTACAATTACGTCACGAATAGTGATTTTGTTGCGACAGTTGGCAAGACTGCAACGTGTACGTATAGAAAGATCCACAGTCTGGTTATTAAAAAAGAAAATAAATCATCGTAGAAAAATAAAAGAAAATGTTTCATGTAGTTCTTCGTTGTGTACAATTACGTCTTGAATAGTGATTTTGTTGCGACAGTTGGCAAGACTGCAACGTATACGTATAGAAAGATCCACAGTCTGGTTATTAAAGAAGAAAATAAATCATCGTAGAAAAATAAAAGAAAATGTTTCATCTAGTTCTTCGTTGTGTACAATTACGTCTCGAATAGTGATTTTGTTGCGACAGTTGGCAAGACTGCAACGTGTACGTATAGAAAGATCCACAGTCTGGTTATTAAAGAAGAAAATAAATCATCGTAGAAAAATAAAAGAAAATGTTTCATCTAGTTCTTCGTTGTGTACAATTACGTCACGAATAGTGATTTTGTTGCGACAGTTGGCAAGACTGCAACGTATACGTATAGAAAGATCCACAGTCTGGTTATTAAAAAAGAAAATAAATCATCGTAGAAAAATAAAAGAATATGTTTCATCTAGTTCTTCGTTGTGTACAATTACGTCACGAATAGTGATTTTGTTGCGACAGTTGGCAAGACTGCAACGTGTACGCACAGAAAGATCCACAGTCTGGTTATTAAAGAAGAAAATAAATCATCGTAGAAAAATAAAAGAAAATGTTTCATCTAGTTCTTCGTTGTGTACAATTACGTCTCAAATAGTGATTTTGTTGCGACAGTTGGCAAGACTGCAACGTATACGTATAGAAAGATCCACAGTCTGGTTATTAAAGAAGAAAATAAATCATCGTAGAAAAATAAAAGAAAATGTTTCATCTAGTTCTTCGTTGTGTACAATTACGTCACGAATAGTGATTTTGTTGCGACAGTTGGCAAGACTGCAACGTGTACGTATAAAAAGATCCACAGTCTGGTTATTAAAAAAGAAAATAAATCATCGTAGAGAAATAAAAGAATATGTTTCATCTAGTTCTTCGTTGTGTACAATTACGTCACGAATAGTGATTTTGTTGCGACAGTTGGCAAGACTGCAGCGTGTGCATTGACCGAGCGTCGGAAATTGTAGTGCAATTTTGGGGGAAAAATCGCGTGACACCGGTGGGGAATTTCAACGAGGCAGCTAGTTGGGTGAACCGGAGAACAAGAAGCTAGTCGCTGTAACGACGCGATTATTAACCGAAACGGTGCAATCGATGCGCGTTAGATGGAGATACGCGCGAAAACACGCCCCGGTATCACGACACACTATGAAGGTTTGACGTTAATAATAGAGTTGGCTTGAACCGGCACCGGGGAACTTTGATAGCAGGGAATTTCGTGGGTGCGTTCACCCTGGCTTGATCAATCGTTCCCAATGACCCAGAAACTGTGATCCACGCTTGTGTATAAAGCCTCTACGATCCACGGATTTACGTTATTATTGTTCGACTCGCTGATTCGTGTTTTTATCGAAATACAAAAATTTAGGGGAGGTTAAGTACAAGCGGGGTGCGTGAATAAAAGAATCTAGTGACAAATATTTACAACGTTTCTCGACTGACGCCGCCATATTGACGATGTCCCGCTTTGAAGATAAACCTCGAACGTTTTAACATAATTTGAGTAAATTTGAATAAAATTCAAATTTCGTCTGCCTTCCCCTTTGCTTAGGATCACACCTAAGTCCATAAATTACTCTCACGGTTCTGGAACTTTCACCAACCTGTTTAAATGAAATTTGAAACCTAACCTACAAATTAGATTAACAAGTGATGAAAATCTGAATCAAATCTGAGAGGTACAGGAAAACAGGAGAACCTCTGTTGCCGCTCAGGAGAACAGTATCAATACTTTTGGAATTTGTCGCCTTTTGCAGAGTGTTTCAATTTTAAAATGTTGGTAATAGATGGTAAAAGAGAGAAATCAAACGAAGCGAGACTAGATTGATCGCAGACGTTTCCGGATGTTTTTCGAACGTTTCGAAGCGAACGTTGATCGAACTGATCAATATATTATTGTTGATTGAACAGTAAAGTCTACCAAAATCACTGTCAAAATACAATACGCCGTTGCGAGTAACAAATTCGATTTCTACGAAATATCAGACCGTCACCAAAATTAGAGTTTAATCTGATGCCAAATGTAATTAGAACCTCGCTGTAAATTACTTTTCAATGATTAACCTAATTTAACATAATACAATTCGAACGTGGATAATAGAAATTTTAATCAATGTAATATAAATCTAAAATTCCCACGAACGAGTAGACTGTCGAATTTAAGGTAAAATTGCTTCGCGGTAAAATTAAACTTAGTGAGAATAATTAATACAGTTTCTGTAAAAATTCGATTGTCGTTTGACGAGAATTAGTCGATACGTTCGAGTAACGTAACCTAATCTGATTCGATGTAATTTAATCTGAATTTCAACTTTAGAAAGACCATTTCCCTTTATTTATTTAGAAATTAATTTAAGAAATAGCAGAAACACGAAATAAACAAAATCAAATCTAAAAATTGAGTTCAGATTTAACGGACGGAAACCAAATCTGGAAATTACTCGAGCAAATATTTATTTACCGAGAAAAACATTTACATCATCGTGTGATCCAAGTTTAAATTTAGTAGAAGTAGAATATGAAAGAGAAGGTGCAAAGTTTGCAGAAACTGAACCTGCAGCTTGCAGATTCAGTTTCAGTAGGAATTGACGCGGTGAGTCTCGTTCCCACTGAATTTCCAACAAAATCTACGATCCAATAACAGTTCGCGCCAGCTTAGCGAGCTGCAAAACTGTGTCCAAGCGCGACGATCATGAGATTATTACACCGAAATCCCATAATTGGGTTCGATGAAACCCAAGATCAATGAAATCTATCCGGAGCAACTCCTCTGCTGTACTTTCTGACGCAGATCCAACTGTATCTAGAAATATTCTCAAAGAACTGGAGGATCTGAGAGAACAATTTCAGAACAGTTCGGCGCGTGTGAAATTTGAGGGCTGTTTCTTTTCGAAAAATTGAACTTTCCAGAATATGAAAATTTCCATCGTTCGCCGATCCTCTGGAGGTTGACACTCTTGCGAAAGGTTGAAGCAATTCCATCGACGATTTAAAACAAAAAATTCCCTAGATCCAACCATGTCGCAATTTCAATCGATAGCGATTCTTCTTCTAATGGAAACGTTAATCGGCTGCATGTAAAATAACAATTCTACAGAGTTTAAATCTCATTAAAAAAAAAAAAAAAAAATGCCCTAGATCGAACCACGTCGCAATTTCAATCAATAGCGATTCTTCTTCTAATGGGAACGTTAATCGGCTGCATGTAAAATAGCAATTCTACAGAGTTTAAATCTCATTTAAAAAAAAATTCCCTAGATCCAACCACGTCGCCATTTCATTCAATAGCGATTCTTCTTCTAATGGAAACGTTAATCGGCTGCATGTAAAATAGCAATTCTACAGAGTTTAAATCTTATTTAAAAAAAAATTCCCTAGATCTAACCACGTCGCCATTTCATTCAATGGCGATTCTCCTTCTAATGGAAACGTTAATCGGCTGCATGTAAAATAACAGTTCTACAGAGTTTAAATCTCTTTCTTTTTTTTAAATTCCCTAGATCGAACCACGTCGCCATTTCAATCAATGGCGATTCTTCTTCTAATGGGAACGTTAATCGGCTGCATGTAAAATAGCAATTCTACAGAGTTTAAATCTCATTTTTTAAAAAAATTCCCTAGATCAAACCACGTCGCCATTTCAATTAATGGCGATTCTTCTTCCGATGGAAACATTGATCGGGTGCATATAAAGTAGCAACTGTACGGTGTTTAAGAGGATATAGAATGTCACTCACGTGTTCCATCATGGCAGGATACTGCGACGGATAGAGGACGAACGCTCCGATCAGGTGCACTAGGGAGAAAATAATGCCGGCGATGCACGCGTGACGCAGCCTTATTGGGAGGAGCGCGTACGCCATGTAAATGAAGAAACAGACGGCCCAGGCAGCAGCCAACGGCCCTCCGCTTTGATACTTCCTCGATTCAAACGCCAGATGTATATTCAAAGCCACTTGCAACGCCAGCAGCGTCACCAACACTATTCCGCTCACGCCGGCTAACCAGATTTCGTTCATCCCGGGCCTTGATATCGCTGCCACCAGCGCTGGAATTTAAAGAAACTTGGAATGTTACTAGACTCTGGGGGGAAATTGGTTTCTTGGAAGTATGTGAATAGCTTAGAGCCGTAGCACCTGCAGGCGCGTAGATTTCTACAACATTAACTACATTTTCCAAGCTAGGAAAGAAGTTACCAGATTTTGAGCTAAATTGGCTGTTGGTTAAATTCCAGAGGAAAAGTTTATAAGTATGGCTCCAGAAGCGTGGTCGATTACGAAAGTCACATGGTGGTTAAGGTTTTTCAGAAAGTTGCTAAATCCTGGTTCGTAGGGTAAAAGTAGTTACATAGATTTGCAGGAGTGTGGTACTGTATTTTTTAGGTTAAGTAAAAAGTTACTAGATCGATTGTAATTAACTGATGAAATACGTGAAAATGACCACCAAGTGACTAAGTGGTAAAATGACTGGAGGTTTTGCGAAGATTTTTAGGTTAAGTAAAAAGTCACTGGATCCTAGTAACCTTTTACCTCAACAAGTTGGATGGATTTGGTGGTTTTGGTGGTTTTCGATCATTTTGTAAAAACAGGCGGATTTATAAATTGGACAGAGAATTGACATTGCTTCAATCATCACGTTCACGTTCGTCAATTAAAATCTCAAAACTGAAACGTGTATCGAGTTCTGCTCTCCTCTTCCCAAACAATCGTTAGTTTCAAAAAGTCAGTTGGTCGAAAATCGAACTGTTTACTTCTCTCATGAATGAAGCTGCCACACGAACTTTTGTCAACGAGCGGTCGCTTTCGAAAAATAAAGGATTGCAAACGTTAATCCAAAAAAAAAAAAAAAAGAAAAAGAAAAAAAACCATTGTCGAGTGAATAGCTTTGAAAAAACCGACGCGTCGCTCGACTTCTCCCACGTTTGACGTCGCCGACGGTGCATACCTGGCTGAGACAACTATCTCGACGCATGGACGCGCTTTGATAAGAGCACACGATGGCATTTCAATATTTTTTCTTCTTTTTTTTTTTTGCTTTGTTTTTGTTTGCCTCTTTTCGGGTCATTTTTTTTTCATTTTTATTTTTTGTTTAGCGAAACGACAAAAACGTTTCCCCAGGAAATTTTAATTAACGTCCACGCGACGGAAGTGGGTCAAACCGAGTTGAAACGAAAGTGACTGAAAACGTTAAAAAGGATCTTGTTGATCTCTGCCTCGTATAATTAAGGCTGAATCATTTATCTCGCGTCTGACTTTCATCTCTTGTCTTTCTTTTTCTTTCATCTCGAGGAACGATTATTCGGCCTAATTTCGTTTAAATAACTAAAATTCTCAGTGAGTCTAGAAAAATTCCCTATACAATGATAGGAAGTATTTTGTCATCTTCGCCCAAAGCTTCTAGTGACAATATGTGATTCCGTCACGTAACCATAAACCTAACTCAAACATTCATCCTTTTAGGTTTCTCCGTTCCTCCTAACTCAAATTTAATCAAAATTCAACCTAAACCTAGTTCAAACTTGAACCAAATATGCATTTATTCGTCCTAACCTATCCTGAACATTGCAGATAATATTCTCACACTTGATATTCCATTCTTCTTGCAAAATTTTGGCAAATAAAAGAATGGCTATAATTATACTCACGATTTATCAACTTTCATCGTAGAAGAAATCTCTTATGAGATTTCGTGTCTTAACTTTCCTATGGTGACTTTGTTCTCAGAAAGAAATTTGTGTCAAATTTTTGACGAATTTATCCCAAGAATTTCTTTGGAGTTCTTATAAATTTTCTCCCTAGAGAATCTTCAGTGATACGTACCAGCGTACACCGCAACGCAGACGACCAGTGTCACCGCTAAAGACAAATTCTCCGGTCTCTCCAAAGTACGAAGAAATTGTTGGTCGTTCTCGAATATCAGTCTCAAGACCAGAAGCACACCTAGGGCAAGAGTCAGCCCCGCCAGTAAGCCGAGAACGTGCGTCATGTTGCTTTGGTTCATCCGTAGGAAATAGCGTTGGTACAGCATCTCCACCTAAAGTTTCAAAGAATGGGAAAACTCGTTCAAGAATTGTTCAGGAATTTTTTTTTCCAAGAAACGTTTCCTAGAAACTATTGTAAATTGTAGTCGAACATTTATCGAAGACTATTTCACGTTCGAAGTAGCTTAAAATTTTTGAAAGTCGCGAGTGCAACTGTCGAAAGTCCCTAGGCATCTTAAAGTTGTGTGTATATGTGGGTGATTGTATTTGTAGAGAGATATGATCACAATGGCGAATGTATCTTTCAAAAAAATTCCCTAGACAGTACACAATGTTAGAAAATAGGTTGTAGAGAGACATGACACTCGGAAATTCATTCCCTAGATGTCTAAAGATTCTTTGCGTGGTACAAGATGCCACAAAGCAAGAGGTATGATCACAATCACAGGTGTGTCTCTCAAAAAATTCCCTAGACAATACAAGATGACATAAAGTAAACGAGAGACTCTATTTAAAGAGATGAAAAATATCCACATATATGTCACGAAATAAAAAATATGATCACAGGTGTGTCTCTCAAAAAAATTCCCTAGACAATACAAGATGCCATAAAGTAAACGAGAGACTCTATTTAAAGAGATGTAGGATGAGAAATATCCACATATATGCCACAAAATAAGAAATATGATCACAGGTGTGTCTTTCAGAAAAATTCCCTAAACAATACATGGTATAAGCCATAAAGTAAACGAGAGACTCTATATTTAAAGAGATGTAGAATGAAAAAACTTACATACATGTCACAAAATAAAAAATATGATCACAAATGTGTCTCAAAAAATTCTCTAGACAAGATGCCACCATAAAATACTATATACATATATATTGTATATATGCCACTATAAAATAAATGAGAGACACTTTATATTTAAAGGATGAAAAAAAAAATCCACGTGCAATTATTTCCCACATTCAGAGGCAAATGTCACGAGATATAAGCAGAATTTCGACTGCTACATTCAGCAAAGACCCAGTTGCGAAGATGGCAGGAAATCGGAGAACCGGCGCGCGAAGCGAGGCGAAACCGTTTCTACATTAGACAGAAACTCATAACCTGTTCGCCAGAGCGAGAGCGGTGCATTCGTCTCGTTGCAGGCAATTCATAGACAATGACGCCTTCAGATCTTTCGCAGGGCCCGTGATACTAGGTCGTCCAATGCCGAGACAAGTCACGCGAACTTAGACCCTCGTCGAAATTAAAGTAAGAAGACGTACAGCGGAAAGTGGAAAATACTCGCGCGCTTGGTGAAAAATCGTCGATGTCTTGAACTCTTACGAAACTTGGCGAGAGAAAAAAAAAAAAAAGAAAGATGGAATAAATTTGTTTATCCTTGGAAGACGGATCGAACTACGTAGTACTATGCCTCTATAATTTGTCGAAGCTCTCGTATAGTCCAGAACGATTCTTACTCTGATACAGGTTTAATTAAATTTAGTCATGAACTTTGGTCCCCGCAGTGTAGTTCGTGTACAAGACGAAACGTGTTTAAACTTCGATAGACATTAATTAACGAAGGGTTGCTCTTTTTCGCAAGCCGACAGCACCGGAGGTAGCTCGAGGTATCTTCTACAAAACTTAGGAAACTCTGACATTGGCTGCTAGACTTTCAGACCAACAGGTTCAAAGGCCACCCTTTCCCTTCTCGTCCTTCACTTTCAAACTGGATTCTCTTACGTGACAAGCGTGACAAAGGAACAAATGCTTAGGACTAAATTGTGTTTCGTCGCTACGAAACCGAGCAGAGTAGTGGTGGTAGCTTCTTAATCAATAGGGAGTAGCATTTTTTTTGGGGGACACCAAGTGTTGGGTATTTCGTAAAACTCTAACGTAATTTTACTAGGCAGCTAATACTTGGCATTTAATATTTCCCATTAAACATACCGTGCATATATCCGACAGCATTAATTAATCATTAATTTTGAAAATTAGGAGTTTCGATTAATTCATTGACTGTTTTTCACAAAATTAAACCTAACCGCTCTCCCCTCTCAGAAATATTTCCCTGTGCTTTCGAGTCGATCACCCATTGAATGGTTTCCCTTGCAAGAAACGAATCCTTTAAAACCAGTTTCGAAACGGAACTCTTTCCCAGAAATCTCTGAAACAAAATTGGCAGAGAGAGAGAGAGAGAGTTAAAGGAGGGAATGAAATATAAAAATAACAATGGCACGGGATTAACGACGTAGCAGGAAAATGAAACAGAGTGAATGAAAAAGGAGAAACGGCTCACAATGGCTGACTGTGGCTGTTCCGGTGATTTATTCCGGCTTTCAACAGCTCGCCGCCCAGGCTTCCCACTTTTCCTCTATCTTCCTCCCACCCTTCGCGCTCCCGTGCCTCCTTTAATTTTAGGGACCTCCAATTCAGGCAACGGTACCAAGTAAATTTAAACTCCACCTATTTTTTTCTCTCTCTTCTTTTTTTTCTTCTCCTTTCTCGTCTACGCTTCGATCGAACTCCGACCAGACGCTCGGTTCGGCAAACTCTCTCAAACTGCTGCAGCCAACAGTCGTCTAATTGGGGAAGTTTTGCAGATGGCCGTTAACAGATGGTCATGGTGAACAAACAGCGAGTTTATTAGATCAGCTGGACACCTAGTTGATTCTTGGTATGATGGTCGAGTGTTTGCGGAATCGATATGCCATTTGACGACGCTCGAAGCAAGCCATCGGATTAGCTGAATATCTGGCTGACGTTTGGGATTGATTTGTCTGAAGCGAACTGTCTGAAGGATTAGTCGACACGAGTCGACCTTTTAATATTATTTAACATTACCTCGAATTTAAACTGTTTCGTAATCTCGATGTTCTAAGTAATTGAGTTTCACTTGCAGTCGGATATTTTGCTATCCCATTTAAAATTTCTAGCGCCTCTCAAAAGAGGGGGGGGGGAAGTCTAATAATCCGTCACTTTGACTCCATAGAGTTTTAAAACCTCGCATCCATTAATTTTTTTCTCCTTTGTCGAAATAGATACAATTTTTAACCTCGCGCGCTGGAATGACGTGCCACGCACGTCGAGAACTTTTTGCCCCAAAATTGTAATATTTTCTCAGTTCTCAGTATACTTGAGTGAAACAAAATAGGCGAAACAAATGATAAATTTGTTACTTCTCAATAATTTCCATCCAGTGATGCCATACCGACAAAAAGAAAACGACGAATTAATTGTGTACGGTTCGGTCACTCGTTACGCAATCAGTTGGTTAAAATTCATATTACATCGTACAGCAGATGACCGGTTGTTTTTAAGATCTGTAACCTGGACGAGCTTGTAAAGTGAGAGGCCACGTGGTCCTTGAACTCCGACGAAATTCGACTAGCCATTATAGTATTAGAGTTCGCTCGTGTGATCGAACGAAGATTTAGCGTCCAGTAAAGGAAGCTGACTCTGGTCGGACGCAAGCCTGTTCATCAAGGATCGAGAGAAGCCTCGAGGTCGAGGATCGGCCGCGCGGCTTGGATTAAGCAGGCGTAGCTGAAGGTGATTAGGGAAACGGATTGCTCGGGACATCTGGTCCGATTCCAGGTCAGTTTGGATCGAGTGTCGCTGACGCGGCGCTACATTTCTCAGAGACTGGTGAGGTTTTTGGGTATTGGGAAATAACGACGTACTTTGTGGCCCATGTGTCCATGATACGATTCTTTCGAACCTCTACTTTGAACTCGAAAACCAGCCAATTTCACGAGAGATCAAATTTTACTTTTGACGTAACGAGAATCACGAGGAAGAAAATTAGCCATTTTTTAAAAATCTAATTAAAACCTCGTCTGAACGAAATTTAGCTGAAAATGAAGTTTCTGTGTGCGATGGAACTTACCCAAGTGTAATCCAAACGCGTGCATTAAATTTCATAGAAATGATTTCGACCTAACCTAGTTGAAACTGAATCCACTAAAAATTGAGCCATTGCAAAAAAATCCGCGCTGCTCAGCGACGAAATTCAGCTCGCAATCAGACATAACCTAAATTGCGGCGAACCAAGCCACACGGAAATTAAACGAATCTAACCTAACTCTCCTCAAAGACAAACCAACCATGTAACGAACAGAACAACTAAAAGAAGAAAAAAAGAAAATAAGAGATCTGTAATCACATTTCGCAGATTTATCAAGCGAATCTCAACTCTCAAGCACAATCCAAACTGCGGTGAAACCAAGTTTCGCAAAAGCTAGCCGCATCCCTTCGAACCTAACCTAATTCGAGTCGTAACTCTCTCAAAAGACAAACCAACGATATAACAGAAAGAAAGAAAAAAAGGGAGAGAAAAGACATCGACTGTAACCAGACTCATCGAATTACAGTGATGCAGAAATAAAAACAAACGCGATCTAGTCAAACCGAACCTAACCTAACTCTCCTCAAAGACAAACCAACCATGTAACGAACAGAACAACTAAAAGAAAAAAAAAAGAAAATAAGAGATCTGTAATCACATTTCGCAGATTTATCAAGCGAATCTCAACTTTCAAGCACAATCCAAACTGCGGTGAAACCAAGTTTCGCAAAAGCTAGCCGCATCCCTTCGAACCTAACCTAATTCGAGTCGTAACTCTCTCAAAAGACAAACCAACCGTGTTCAACTAATGACATAACAGAAAGAAAGAATAAAGGGAGAGAGAAAACATCGACTGTAACCAGATTCATCGAATTACAGCGATGCAGAAATAAAAACAAATGCGATGCAAGAGTAATCCAGGCGTTTCAACTGGATTATTTAATGTTGGTTGCGGATATCGGTACGCAAACACGCGATTTTTAACCGCGGGCTACGCATAAACACGCGAGCAAGATCGTCGAATAACCAGGGATCGCGGGGAAGGGGGGG
This sequence comes from Tetragonisca angustula, assembly GCA_036937485.2. Classification (NCBI taxonomy): domain Eukaryota; kingdom Metazoa; phylum Arthropoda; class Insecta; order Hymenoptera; family Apidae; genus Tetragonisca; species Tetragonisca angustula. Next base: position 86,509 of record JAWNGG020000295.1, read on the forward strand.
GGAGGAGGAAAAGGGAGGGTCCGCGAGGATAAACAATTCGATATTCAGGGAGAATCGGTGACCAACGATGCGCTTATAATCTCCAGCGATGTGCTATTTTCCCCGTTATCCCATCTCCTGGAACTAATGTCCCCTTCTGCGCACACGGAAAAATTAAGCGACGGCCAAGTTGATGATCGATCGATCGAGCGTAGACCATCTGTTCGCTGTTTGACCAATTTCCACAGTGTGGGGGGGGGCAGAGTCTCTCGTCGATTTTTAATCTGATTTCGAATCTCTGCGCGCGTTATCGCCTTGATATTGAATCTCGAAAGTCCATCCTAATGCACAAACGTAGGTGGAGTGTTGTATCATAATACGCGTATCAATCGTTTGACTTTGTTTCAAGTATTTTATTTGTCTCTTTTTTCTTTTTATTATTTTCATTGCGAAAGAATAAATAAATAAATCGTAAAGTTTAAAGTGTATCGATCGACGAGATAGTGCGCGTGCGTGATAATCTGACGAAAAAAAAGAGGACAGACTCGCGAGAACGATATTTTTATACGAATTTGCTTCCGCGGGGAATAAACAACAAATGAGTAACGAACGGTTATGCGAATTTGAAATACAAATTTGCAGTCCAAATTCAATTCGCAGTTTTTAAACGAAATCACCGACTCTTTCCACACTTCTCGCGCCGTATCCCTGAACTGACTCTCCATTGCTCGGAGCCACGGCCCCTCAGAAACTTGTTGCACGATTTCACTATTTTCCTATTTAGTCAACTACGATCCGAGATTACTACGTTTGTTCCCTCTGTCGTCGAATCGCCAGTAATTCCATTAGTGTTTTCTAGAAACTGTCTCTCCGACACAGTGCCTTCTGTTTCTTTTGTATTCGAGTCTGTCTCCTCGCCAATGAGTCTCAATTGATTTTTCAATTTTGTTTTTCAATTGACAGTTGCTGGTTTCGATCGAACGCTTGAAACCGGCGGTCTAAACACTGCCTCGCTACAACTCGTCGGTCAAACGTCCCCTCCCCCTCACCCCCGTGTTTTCCCGCTTTCTGTTTGTTTATTCGAAAAGATTCGAAAAGGTTTACACTGTGTGAGAGTGGCAGCTTTGAAGCTCCTGATACACCGAATGAAAATATCCCGACTTTGTACGTGCCACGACTCGTTGTACGTTTGTTTGTTCCCGAAGAGGCGCGGTACAGGTGGTTTCAAAGAATCCGGCCGCCTTTTCACGCCAGAACAAAATTTCAACAACGTTCTACGAAAATTTCAACAACGTTCTACGAAAATTTCTACCCGAAACTTTGAGAATTTCTTCCAAGGACAAAGACACACGTATTATATACGTCGAGAATGTTTTTTCAACATTTTCTCGGTTTCAAGTACGTTTAAACGTAAACCCAGGCGAAGCAAATGACAAGTCTGTCACTTCTTAATAATTTCTATTCAGCGATATCATACCGACCAGTTCAGAAGAAAAGGAAAACGACGAATTACTGTGACACGGTCCACCAGTTACCAGCGCAGAACCGAAATTCAAGCAAACTATAGACCGAGAAAGAACACAACTGGGAGGTGACGAAAGTTCTATCGATGCCACGTTCCAACGTTGTCTAAATTCGCGTGGAAACTTGCTAGAAACGAAGCACAGACGAAATTAGGGAAGAATGTTTGATCCACTTTGGGCAGAGTTCAAACTAAATTCATGCATAATTCATATGCAGCGCCGTCGATACACAACCATAGAAATACAGCCGCGTATTATCTGACATCGATACCGATCGTTACGAAGTTGGCAAAGTGCAATTTGTGTCTTTAGCACAATACTATACTCCAATAACAGAGTCTTTTGCAGTACAGTTATCTCGCTCTTACGATTATTTCACGGTGAAACTGTGAGATGGAAAATTGTCGATATTTTGGAAAAGGAACTCCTTTGCAACTTCGTACGACTTGGTGAAGCTACGAACGATTATTAAAAATTACGGAAACTCGCGAAAGATTGTTAAATACCAGGCAGAGTAACGAGGAATCGCGAGAAACGACGAGAAACACTTCGAGAAATAACGAAAAACAAGGCAGAACTGTTACGACGAACTTTCTTCACGCTTTCTTCAATCTTTGTCGTTCAACCCTAACGCTCGAAGTTTGGTGAAACGACGGAGAAGAATCGCGCAAGTTTCGAGGACTCGCCGCCAAGGCGAGACTTCAATCTCCAAGACACCACGATGGATCTAATCATTTTCCAAAAAAAAAAAAAATTTCCAACGTTCCTGAACACGGGTTTGAACTTCGACGATCGTCGAGGACGAAAGTGTCCACGCTGCGCGATATGAAGGAAACGAGTCTTTGAAAGAAACGAGAATTTCTCACTAAGAAGTATCGACGATTTCGCAATCCTCGCTGTATATTTCATGCTCTGTTTACGTCTGTGCTTTCTGAAACACCCAGTACACTTGTGTGTCGAGGAATCCTCGGGGAATCAAGAAAGTTCTGAAGCCGATGGTGAGGAACGCAAACAAGTCACTCGTTACATAGCGAGTTCTATATTGATGTTTTTTTTTCTGTTTCTTCTCGTACGTTTACCTGCAAGTTTTTGAAACGATGGGAGGCGCACAGGGACTTCAAGAACCGGCAAAGCGCGCATTTCCTCGGTGGTTGGGTTATCGACGCGTTAGCGTTCGTTTCTTGCATGGTGTCTTTTCCAGCTGTCAGCCCCACACCCACTTCCGACCCTCTGCTCATCTGCCGACAGAAATCATCATCGTTATTTCATTAATGAAACTGAAAGATTTGACCGAACGTAATCGTTATATCGTAAAATTTGTCTTGAGAACTACGACTGGAGAGAAGTTGTGCAAAAAAAGAAAATTGAAATATCAAGTAACATGGGAAATAGAATGAACAATATACGTACATAAGCCATTCACGTTGAATAGCTCAGTCGTGTCACGTGAAGGGACACATGTTATGGATAAATGTTGTTTGTAATAGCACATAGAAAGAAAACTATGAAATTGTAAATATTTCAAGTACAATATTTAAATGATCCTCGGTTTTAGTAATATATTTGCTGCACTATTAACGTTGGACTGTTCATCTCTTGCGCTGGAATGACGTCCCAAAATTGCAACATTCTCTCAGTTCTAAGTATATTCAAGTATAAACTACAAAAAGGCAAAACAAATAATAAATTTGTCAAGCCACTTGTCAATCATTTCTATCCAGTGGTATCGTACCGACGAGTTCGAAAAGAAAGCGACGAATTGTTGTGTACGGTCTGGCCACTCGTTACGGTCCGCACTCAGTTGCCAGCGCAAGCGGGCTAATCAGTTCAACGCGCGAAAGATGTTCCTCGGACAGACAGCGATTTCGTAAAGAATAATCAACCACACAGATTCATTAATTTCGTCGTTGGTGGCGCGAACAACCCAAACATCTAAAATTAAAATTCGATCTTTCGCAAACGAAGAACTTGCACATTGCTTTTTTTCTTTTTTTCTATATTCAAAAGAAATAATTTTCGCTGCAGTTCAATTTTCCCTGGCTTGAGTATACAGTTCAGTCTATCCTCGGTGGGATGCTCGCTGAATCTATAACGGAACATCTTAAACGTCGACCTAAATTTAGCCATCGTCGAGCATAATTTCGCTGAGACGACGACGACGACGACTCACAGTGATGATGGAAGGACGGGGCGCGCCGGTGAAGTGCTCAATCACTTCCCAGTTGGACTTCCTCAACGGTGTGTGAGGCGTTCGCGGCGTGTTGGGCGTGTGCGGCTGAGAGGACGGCGTGGACGATTTGGATCCCGGGGGATCGAGAAGCAGCTCGACCCTCGGCTTCCCTCCGTCGTTGCTGCTCACGTGCTGTCGCAAACTGGCCCATCTTCTGGTGCTTCTCATCGAGCCGGTTACCGATCTGCTGGCCACCTCGCCCTGTAAATCAAAATCGTTCCACTCTCAATCTCGGGATAACGGCTAAGCGATTGAATTTTCTTTCATGCTGTCGATGAGAAATCGGTTTCGAATAGGGCTTCCGGCAGGAGCAAGATTTGGAGGGTTTCTGGCAGTGTTCTCGAACGAGGAGAAGGAAGACAACACGATTCAAGGATAGATACGATTGATTGATCGAATTACGTTTATTTGATTCGGTTCTGTTGTTACAAATTGAATGAATTCCGTTTATCTCGTTGAATATTTATATCCCTCTGTTTAAACTGAGTTTTATTTATTGTCGTGGTCTGAATTTCGTTCGAAATTTCACTTAAATACGTGCCCCCGTTTAATTCGCCGCCAGTTTTGTTTATTACGCTTCACGATTCATTATTGACGTATTTCGTTCTCGTTACAGACGTATTTCATTTAATTTCATTGGAATTTTTGTTTCATCGTGTGTTTTAGTAAATCCTGCGCCCCCCCCCCTCCCCCCGTTCGAATCAAACGCCTCACGCGAATCACGTGCTCTGTTTAATTTCGTTTGAATGTTTCCTTCTCTCTTCCTCTTTTTCTTCGTTTGTACTTTGCTCGTTTGCGCCATTGGACTGGCGCTAGTTATTAAATGTATAACGCGCGATACGATCATCGGAAGGCAATCTCAGAGCCATTAAAGTCCACCTTTAAACTTTTCGCCGACGAGGCCGGAAAACGCACCGGGAGGATCCGTCTTTAGCCATTCGAGAACCAACAAAGAGCTAGAACGCGAGACGAATGTAATACGTTTCAGAATTTTATTACTCGCTCTCTCGCCTTGTCTCCCCCCCCCCCTCTTTGTCGTCTTCCTCCTAATCTTTCACATACTTTTTCCTCCCTTTTTATCTCTCGTGCTTGTGTCCTGAAAAACGAACCGTTATATCAAGGAGACACGGCTCGAGCATCCACCGTGTCCCGGAGATTGGAAAGCTACGAAACACGGCGCTCTTCTCCTCCTTAACGTTTCATACGCGCGACGGTTCTTTTTGGGGAAAAGAAACTTTCTTTTTCTGCTAGAAATTGGGAATACCGAGCGAGGGATCCTCTTTCCAGGGACTTTGTGCGCTCTGGTGATTTTCTGGATACGCAGATACTCTTAACCTCGTGTCACGCACGTCGAGAATTGTCTTTTCCCCCTCGAATTGTAACATTTTCTCAGTTTCAAGTATATTTAAATGTAACCCAGACAGAACAAATGATAAGTCTGTCACTTATTGATCATTTCTGTCCACGGTGATGTCGCAGTTACCGGCGAGTTCGAGAGAAAGAGAAAGCGACGAATTATCGTGCACGGTTCGGTCACTCGTTACGGTCCGCAATCAGCTGCCAGCGCAAGGGGTTAAGGGATTAAACTGTGTAAAATTAACTCTCTCTCTCTCTCTCAATGATTATGCGAGAGAGACGATCTCGGCGAGTTTCACGACAAAAATCAGAATGATGTCACTCTGTGTCTGATCCTTAAAAAGTCACGTGACTTCGCAGTGTCGTCACGGTGTTAATACAAAGTCTCTTGCACCGTGAAAATCGACTGACGATTGACGACTGATAAAATTTCTTTTTTTTTTTTTTTTTTTTGCTAAACGACGAAAGTAGCAGAGAATGCATCAGAACTTTACAGACGTAAGTTGAAAGACGAAAGACCAACGACGTCCAAGTCGTATTAAATTTCTCTATTCTAAGCCTAATCAGCAGCTGGAAGCCCCTATCTATTCATATCTGCTCCTTTCAGCCTGTCTTATCTCACGTTTCATCGATCCTGTTCTATCGGAAATATTAATATATAAAAGAGGGAAGATCTCTTCGAATTAAATACCAAGATCTTTCTATACCTTCTCGTTCTCTCTTTCGTTATATTTTATACAAGTATGCGCGAGTTACATTTGTTCCATCCGTAGTCGAGATGGACGACGATCGCGATCGATTGGAAATTCATAATTACGCCTGGGTTTGCTTGCTTTGTTCGAGCAAGCGCGGGATTTTAAACCTTTATAATTCGAAGCACAATTAATTACAAACACATGACCTAATTTGTTATAAATTGAGATTGAATGCAAGGTAAACTACGTATAATAGTTCCGTCAGCAAGTTTCTGAATTGAGTTACCCGATGCTAAAAGTTCGTGTTATTTATATAAAATCAATCGTTCCACGCGAAGTTGAAAATTGCTCGAGAGTTGCTTGGTGTTCTTCGATTTCTTTTCCTATTTTCAAAGCATCTTCGATCTCGAAATTAGATTGGAAATAATAATTGTGATAAAAAGGTAATAAATAAATATAGTAAAAAAATAAATAAATAAAGTGATAAATAAAGTAATAAATAACAATAGTGTGTGTATTACGTAGGGAATGTATTGTGTATTATATATTTACACATATGTATTACATGTATTCATTACTCGTTTGGCTCGATATATTATTTATTTACTTCCACAATTATTATGTCCATTGTAATTTTGAACTCGTTGGATATGGCGTTTCCGTATTATCGAAAAATTTACAGAAGGGGAATTTGTTCTTTTTGGATCTTTCCAAATGAATACACAATTATCAAATTTTAACGTGACTTTAACCTCCTGCGCTGGAATGCCACACAAGTCGAGAATATTTGGCCCGAAATTGCAATATTCTCTCAGTTTTAAGTGTATTGAAATATAAATCCAGGCAAAACAAATAATAAATTTATTACTTCTCGGTAATTTCTATCCAGTGACATCGTATCGACGAGTTCAAAAAGAGAGCGACGAATTATTGTGTCGCGGTTTGGTCACTCGTTATGGTCCGCAATCAGTTGTCAGCCAGCGGAAATGGCTTAAACCCTTCGAAACGAAGCGCAAAGAACTCGCAATTTTCGAAAATACAACGCCAGAGATGTAATAACTCCACAGATATCGTTTGTTATCTTGCTCGCTTTATTACTATTACCTCCCGCTTTTTACCTTATTCCACTTTTTAAACTTCTTCAGTTCCTCTTTTAACCATCTTGCGCTGCAAGACTTCACGACGTGCCACGCACGTACGAGAATCTTTTGCCCCAAAATTGCAACATTTTCTCAGTTCTAAGTATATGTAAGTGTATAACCCATGCAAGACAAATAATAAATTTATTACTCCCCGATAACTTCTATCCAGTGATGTCACGCCGACGAGTTCAAAAAGAAAGCGACGAATTATTGTACACGGTATTTGGTCACTCGTTATGGTCCGCGAGTCAGTTACCAACGCAAGAGGTTAACTGTCCATCCGTAGACCCGAAAACCCTCGTTCCCATGAATTATTACTTCTCCTTACTATTTGATCAGATTGAGGCCAGGTTAGGCCTGACATAGGTTCGAATCAATGTTTAATTTTCTACTCTGCTTCTGCTCCTATATTCCACAAAAATTACCATGTATTCGCATGTACGTATATATAGGTTAGGTTTGACTACATTATAGGTTAGGTTTGACTATAAGTTCGATATCGATTATTTTTCCAAACTAAACGCCAGAAAAGTATCTGCAATATCGGAGATTGAAAGTAACTCGTCGTTTCTTTAAACTTGAAAAAGAAAAGAAAAAAGCCAGAAAAAGACGATCGGTTTTTAAGGTTGCACTTGACTGTATATTCCTCGAGATCGTTATATCGAAAATGAAATGGGCGAGCAAACCGACGCAGCGGACCAACTGAATTGTTTTGCCGAACTAGTTTGCTGAATTAACATCGTCGAGTCTCGTTTCACCGTGCTGGAAAACTTTTCGAAAGCAATTAAAACCTCCCTTCAGAGTGAACTCCTATAAGGAATGGGACGTTTCTTCCTCAGAGAGACGAGAATTTTTGAACTTCACTTACCACGGAGTTAGTCACTTTTACTCGGTCTCGCTGTTGGAATCGAAATTTCTCTGAACTCGTGCGACACGTCGCTGTCACATGGTTAAATATTATTTAAATTGCCAGTCTTGTCGTTTCTTCAAAACGTTCGAACGTGAGAAATCCGGGGGAGAAAATATTATTGTAATCGTCGATTCTGATTTTTATTAATTATTAGTCGTCGAACGTATAATTTATAAATCCAACGTAACTGATATTAATATAATCTATGAATTATTGTAATTTTAAATGATTGTAATTTCATATTAATTGCAAAAGATTATTGTCGTTTTAATTTTATATTATTCCGCGGTATACGCCCGCGGACATTTATGCAGAATTTAATACCGCAATTTTTGTGGAAACTCGAAACTAAAAGTTCGAAATAACAGGGGGGAGAACTCGGGTTTTCCATTACAATAAATATTCATAAACTCCACGGTTGTATTATACGCGTTTATTAAAATGTTCACCAATGCCGCGATTCTCTTTAAAATTTCAAAAATACGAGGAAAACAAAAATCCCGCACAAAAGGACGAGGAAAAATATCATTATACTTTCCACTGCAATAAATGTTTCAAACATTCTGTAATACAACGCAAAGCTTTTTTTTTCACAAAGCACTGATTTACCAAAATTTCTCGATTGTTCACAGCAAAACCTAGAATCTTTGTTTTTCTTTTTTTAGAAATAAATTTTTTAATTTATCGAAATACCACGTTGTTGACAGTTCGAAAATTCAAATTTCTATAACATCATATATTACAGTATATTCAATTTACGTGTTTTGTTGTATCTTATTTTATTTATATTTGTTGTATCTTATTTTATTCATTTATTATATACACTTGTATATTGCAATTTTGTACGTTTATTTATTCATTTATTCTACGAGAAGAGAAAGCTTTCGAGATACGGTAACAAAACACAAAAGAAAAGGATAAAAATATAATAATGCATAAAGATACAGCAATATATATACAAAATTAAAATGAAACCGTCGAGATCGATTAAGAAAACTTAATATTTCTCTACTTTCACCTATAAAATTCGTGTTGTAACAGACCACAAGTTTCACGTCAAAATATTCATCCCCTTGCAAATTGAAACTCACTTTTCAACACACACACGCACACAAAGTCGAAATTTCTCTATTTTCTTGGCACGATAAAGCAATTGTTCCAAACAGGGAGTCTACAAAGGGGGAGGGGGCTCGTTAATCTTGCCTCGACTGATCGATAAACTTCCATAAAGCTTGTTATTTCCGTTCAGCTGCTCGAATTAAGCCGCCACATCGACAGCCATTGTTCCTATCGTTCTAATGTACGTGGAATTTTGTTAATTCGATCGACGTATCTGTCGTTTTGTTCTCATTCGTCGTTTGTCGGTGGTCAATGATCCATTTTTATGCATCCTTCTTTTCTTTTTCCTTTCTTTTTTTTTTTTTTTTTTTTGGTCTCCCGAATCGTGACTCGTCGATTGAAAGCGAAATCAATAGGCGAAAATTTCGTGATCCCTCTTTTTTTGTCCTTTCTTCTTTTTTTGGGGGGGGGGAGGAGGGAGACTGATGATGACATTCGTTCGACAGAATGTCGAAATATCGAATTGTTCGCCGTTTATTTCTGACAGTCGATACACGCTGTGTTTCGGATTTGATGAAATTCGAAGGGGATTAATTCCGTTTGAATACACGGCGCTTCTCCAGTCGAGGAAGTTATCGTTTTGAAGGATTTTTCGTTCGAAATCGAAGCTTCGTGTGGAATAATTATTCTGTATTATATATTCTGTATCGTAAATCAATGAATTTTTTCTTTTTTCTTTTTTTTTTTTTTTTTAGAATACATACAGTGATTTCCATTAATATTTGAACACTAAACATTACAACTGTTAGAATTTTGCAAAGAGAAAGAAAAAAAAGAAGGAAAAAAATCGTGTAATAATTTAAAGTGCTCGTGTTAACATAAATATTTATAAAAAAAAATTATTTGTAATGTGTATTTAAAAGAGGCAAAAAATTTGTTCCATCTCTTCTCGAACGATTCATTCTTCTCTCAAGCAATTTCCTCTGATCCCGATCGTTCGACCTTTTTACTACGTTTAAAAGTTAGGCAAGCACCACGCGCAGAGAGACGCGTCTGATTTTCGACGTTTATTGTTCGTCGCTCGCAGGTTACACGTCGGCGAAAATTGAATTAACGCCGAGTGATAAGAGCAGCAGCGACATGCACAGTTCTGTTACACGGAGCCTTATCGTCACGCGGTGGAGCCCCGCGTCGAAATTCACCCCGCGCACGAGGCATCCGGGGTGAATTCTTCCGCCACGTGTGCAATCGTGCACGCGCGAGAACCTCGATAACGTATCAGTCGGCACGAATTTTCAGACAGTCCGTGAACACCACGATCGCCGCCCAACAGAAACTTTTCCTATCGCTTTTCCCTTTTCTTCCGTTTCCTTCGGAAATATATATATTACATATTTGTTGAAGCTTCACTGGGGACGTTTCGTCCCGTTTATTTTCGTCATGTTTCTCGTTCAATTCGCGAAAGCTTGGAAATTTCATTGAAAGAGGTTGTTTCAAGTGAACATTTCACAACAACACCAGCGTATCTTTATCAATCTGCCTCGTATGTCGCAACAATAATCACGCGATGATTGCCATGCGTAGAAGGTTGATTCATCCGCGAACTGCGAGTTTTTAAAAACACTTTTGCCAATTTGTTTCGTGATCGGCACTTGCCTACGCAGGAAGTAGTGAATTGTAAATTTTTCAAAACAAGTAGAATCGCCAATCACGTTTCATCAAGTATCAATGCAATTCTCGTAATTATGCGTGTATATTATTCATTCGCTGTAATTACTACTTTGTACGATACTACGTAATTACGAGTGTGGAACGAAGTATTTGGTTAATAAGATTTAGATGCGAGGACAATGAGATTAAAGGAGACGCCAACACGAATAACAAGTAAAAAGAACGTTGTATAATATAGTTACGATGTTGTCCACCGAGTTCGACTATGAATGGAAATGCGACTAGGAAATGAAAGTACAACTAGCGAATGTCTCGACGAATACCTGGGCGTTTGAGTTTGTTCGAAATTATTTTACAATCGAAAGACCCTTTTTCCAACAGGGATATAATATTTTTTTTTTTTGGTAAAGTTCCCCTCGGAAGTTCCTTTTTCCAATAGAGTTATAATAATATTTCGAGTCCCAGCAAGGCTGCGGAGATTTCCTCCAGGCAGTACACGTACGTGTCTCGTTTGTACTTGAGAAAGATGAAAAGACGCATCTCGTCGGGAACACGTACGCGAAAATAGACTCTAGAAATTTATTTTTCCATAAATCGAGAAGGATCGAACTAAGCGTGTGTAGTCTGCACGTGACGAGGGAATCGGTCAGGGCTTGGGGAGAAAAGAAGAGGAAGCAGCTCATCGAGGGTGAAGAAGTTCGACAGGCCCGATTTAAACAAAATGCATTCCACGCGAAGTTGACGGACGATGTCAACGATTTTCCCCCATCTAGAGGCCCAAAGACCTTCAGACTCGATGAAAAAAAAAACGAGGGAGTCTTCCACGATTTTCCGTCGATTCAGGACGGAGAGGAATCGTCCGACTCCGACAAGGTACGGATCGCGTAGCAGGGAGCTGGTCCGACACCGATAAAAGACAGTTCGCTTACCTGGAAGATATCGTTGGACCTCCGATCGACGCAGATCGCCTCGCGAGCATTCTTCGACAGTCCGAGAGTAGAACGTTGCGTTCGAGTCGAAGGAACAGTCCCCCCGATAGTCTGCGCGCAGTAGGCAGCACGATCTACCGACCTCAACCACGTAAAAGCACGGTGTTCGCCCGGTTTCGTGCGTCGTGACAAACCAGCGCACCACGCGCCAACGTCGTCCTTCGAATCGAATCAACCGTGTCGAATAAACGCAGAGTTCCGTGAGTAAACAGAGGATTCGGCGCACTACGCGCAAACAAGGGTGTTTTCGCTGTTTTCGTCGTCGATCTCTCGCGACACGCGACGAACGGACGTCAATCACGAGTTCGCTTCTCGTTGAAATTACGCGTTTCACGGCCGATCGTCGAATAATTAACGAGCGTCGCGAAATATTAATAAACCCTTGGGCACCGATTCTCAAACAGAAAGGGAGGGACGTTATCGTCGCGTCGAGTACGAAACGCTTCACGCCTCAGGAGAAATTCGATGCAACTGCGGAGATCGCGTTTCTGTAATCTCTTTAATCTCTTGCGCTGGAGTGACACGCGCGTCGAGAATCTTTTGTCCCCAAAATTATACAATATTTTCTCAGTGTTATGTATATCTAAGTGAAACAAAATAGGCAAATAATGAATTTATGACTTCTCGATAACTTCCAGTGATATCATACCGACGAGATGAAAGAGAGAGCAACGAATTATTGTGTGCAGTTTGGTCACTCGTTACGGTCCGCAATCGCGTTTCCATCGCCGGTGGTTAATATCCACGTTGAAAAACTTGAAAAAAAAAACACACAAAAAAGAAAAAACGAGTCTGCTCGCGACAGGCGTGAAACGATAGGAAAAAAACTTCACGCGCGTGTGGTGGGAGGGGTGGGTTAGGTTAATTGATCGTTTCGGCCATCGAGCGGGAGAAGCACCGTGAAAAAGATTCAAGTGGCGGCGGTACACAACGCGGTTCGTTTGCGTGATGGTTTTTCCACCGCTGATATTTTACATCGGGCGAAAAAAGCGTGTGTTCGTGTCACCGACGAGCAATTATTGCGACGGTGACCTCACCCTCGGCGAATTCGCCACGTGGCCGCCGCAAAACCGAGGTTTCGTTCAGCCCACGCGTGAATTCGATCGTTTAACCGTTGCGGATCGCCGATAAGTGTGTTTTGTATTGTATCTGGTGCGCGTCATACAGACGCATACGGAACATATGGCACTTTGTGATTTTCAACGTTCGATATCTCGCACGGGGATATCAGTTATGCTCGATTTTGTTTTGTGACTTGAAATCTAGTCGAAATTGAATTCTTACGCCAGTCGACGTCGTTTGCAAGCGTTTTACGTAATTTTGCCTACGTTTCGCGACGTTTCGAGCAGTAAGTGTCGTTTCATAGTTTTCTTTCTGTTTCCTTCTTCGCGATTTCACGTTAGTTTCTTGCAGCTTCACGTCGTTTTGCTTCAACCAAATTTCTTTAAATTACGTATTTTATCTAGATCTAAGTTCATCGTTGTCCATCAAGTTTAGAGCATCTCACGCCGCGATCGCGATAAAGATTTTCCAAACTGCTGGTCGATTGTAAAATTTCGAGAAGCCGCGGACGTGTTACAATTGGAACCGATGAATAATTCATCGAACAATTCATCGCGCACAATTAATCGAATCCGTCAAGCTGTTTCACGCCCGAAGGAATCCCTCCTTTCTGTTTGAGAATCGGTGCCACACGGTTTATTAATATTTCGCGACGCTCGTTAATTATCCGACGGCGACTCGTTCGAGACGATCGGCCGTGAAACGCGCGTTATCGCGTAACGCGTAATTTCAACGAGAAGCGAACTCGTGATTGACGTCCGTTCGTCGCGTGTCGCGAGAGATCGACGGCGAAAACAGCGAAAACACCCTTGTTTGCGCGTAGTGCGCCGAATCCTCTGTTTACTCGCGGAACTCTGCGTTTATTCGACACGGTTGATCCGATTCGAAGGACGACGTTGGCGCGTGGTGCGCTGGTTTGTCACGACGCACGAAACCGGGCGAACACCGTGCTTTTACGTGGTTGAGGTCGGTAGATCGTGCTGCCTACTGCGCGCAGACTATCGGGGGGACTGTTCCTTCGACTCGAACGCAACGTTCTACTCTCGGACTGTCGAAGAATGCTCGCGAGGCGATCTGCGTCGATCGGAGGTCCAACGATATCTTCCAGGTAAGCGAACTGTCTTTTATCGGTGTCGGATCAGCTCCCTGCTACGCGATCCGTACCTTGTCGGAGTCGGACGATTCCTCTCCGTCCTGAATCGACGGAAAATCGTGGAAGACTCCCTCGTTTTTTTTTTTCATCGAGTCTGAAGGTCTTTGGGCCTCTAGGTGGGGGAAAATCGTTGACATCGTCCGTCAACTCCGCGTGGAATGCATTTTGTTTAAATCGAGCCTGTCGAACTTCTTCACCCTCGATGAGCTGCTTCTTCTTCTTTTCTCCCCAAGCCCTGACCGATTCCCTCGTCACGTGCAGACTACACACGCTTAGTTCGATCCTCCAACTTTCTCGATTTATGGAAAAATAAATTTCTAGAGTCTATTTTCGCGTACGTGTTCCCGACGAGATGCGTCTTTTCGTCTTTCTCAAGTACAAACGAGACACGTACGTGTACTGCCTGGAATTCGAAATATCATTACACCCCCATTGAAGAAAGGAACTTCCGATCGTAAAATAATTTCGTACGAACTTGAACGTCAGTTATTCGTCGAGACATTCGCCAGTTGCACTTCCATTCGTCTACTTCAACTACACACTGGCAAGGTGTGAACGCTAAAAACTCCGGTACACCCTGTACTCCAAATTTTCTCAAGCAAAAAAGGGAGAAAAAAAAAAGACTCCAGGCAGCACGAGCTCGCCAGTCTTAATCGACATAGTGATTGGTAGGTCTGAACGAGCCGCTACGTGCTTGGAAGATAAATCGCGCCAGTTTGCAAGAACAAATTTCGCGATAAACAACAGGCGGTCGTGGCGTTACCGCGCGAGCATGACAAAGCCATTCTTGTCCCCATCGTGGTGTGTCCCAAAGAGCGTGACACGCTCGTGGACTCATCCATTATTCACAGGTTCATCCCCCAACGCACTGTCGCGCGTTATTACGTCACGAGCCACGAAAAGAACCGGCAATCCCCGTTAGAGGGGCGAATGTAAATTGTAGCAGCCCTCCCTCCCCCCTCGGTGTCAATACAGGGAGAGATTAATTAATCGATTCACGTCGATTATCTTTATCCGCGACGTTTCGCCATTGTTCTTCGTTAGGCGAGCACGAGAGCTTAGCAACTAGCCTAGGTTTTTAATATCAGCAGTACGTTTTTCTTCTTCGTTCGTAATCTGCCCCGTTGTATCTCGTCGTAGTTCATGTTTGATAATTGATGGTGTGGCATGGTGTTTCGTTTATCTTGGATCCCGTTCGCGTCGTATCTACCTTCGCGAGCTGAAGAAATTGCGTTTGACCACTTGCGCTGGCAAACTGGATTAACGAGCGTGCACAGTGATTCGTCGCTTTCTTCTTCAACTCGTCGGTATGAACATCACCGGATAGAAATTATTGAGAAGTAACAAATCAATTATTTGCTTTTGCCTATTTTGTTTTACTTAGATACACTTAAAGCTGAGAAAATGTTATAATTTTGGGATAAAAAATTGTCGACGTGCGTCAAACGAGTTTCATTATACAGTTTCGACTTGTCACTCGTTCACAGGTGAATTATTCTCTTCGGTTTCCAAATTGCAATTCTCCAAGAAAGAGAATTTTATTCCCTTCTTCCGACCTGTCTCTTTCAGCCCTCTATCGTACGGTTGCTGAGACCAGCCTGTATGTAAAGTATTGACCCAATAATCACTCAAAGTAGAATATCTCGCCGCAAGAGGTAAAGAAGAAAACGGAAAAAGTGACTGGGAGTCGCAATAAAACCGTTTCTCGATTCAGGCGAGCGGAACTTGTTTGAGTGTTCCGCGTGGTCTGGTGAAAAATCGTTCTCGTCCAACTTTCTTAATATGAACCCTCCTGATCCTGTGAAACTCGGAGCGTCTTTGCCTCGAAGTCTTCTGGCCTCGAGAGAATGCCTTGTTAATCTCTTTTCTCTCTCGAGGAGTCGGAACACGCGAAACACCATCGACGAAAAATGGGAAAAGAGTCGAAGGAGAAACGAAGGGAAGAAAACGGAGGAAGGAGGAGAGAGAAACGGCTAGGTTATTCATGATTTACCTGGTGGCTTCTTCGACTACCACGAAGGCTGAGCCGGTGGCTCCACTCGTGTTTGGGGAACTCGACGCCGTATTTCTCCATGTCTCTTTTCCTACCTTCCTTGCCTCGGCCGAAGAAAAGAAAACCCTCTTCCGACCAGTGCAACCACCGTGCTACTCCATCCTTCACCTGTCGGGCAGAAAAAGAAAAATATTTTCAACTCTCGCGCGCTCACACACTCCGACTAAACGATCGCCCCTCCTATCTTAATCTGGTTTTCGCCATGGGGAATTACACACCGGAAAACTTTTTCCTTTTTTTTCTTTTTATCTCTGGACGATATGGATAAACTAGACGCGATTGTTAATTGACATTGGTGGTACATCAGGTTGTACAATACTGTTGATATTTCGTTTTCGAGAACGTTGCAAATATATGTATATTGCGGAAGATGCAATGCATAATACACATAAGCCCCCAAAGTCGACATTGAATGGAAAGAACACGAACGTTATATATATATATAATTCGAGTGCAATAAGAAATTGAAACTATGATATATTAAAAAATGTTATTAAATATTTTAAATATTATGTTATTATATTATTAAATATTTTAAATATTATATTATTATATTATTAAATATTTCAAATAATAATATAATATTTAAAATATTATGTTATTAAATATTTCAAATATTTAAAATATTTAGAATATTAAAAGGATCGTGTATTGTTACAGAAGATATTGGACTAACGACTATACAAATAATTTACATTATTGTATAATATAAAATACTATATTCATATAAATATCTAAAAAAATAAAAAATATCACTTATAAAATAAAGTATATATATTTCTATATATACATACACATTGCGTGAGAAACTCAATGGAATATAAAAATGTTGAAATTAAATCCTATAGAATAATCAATACTCAAATAATGCCACTTGAGCCTATAGGATTATAAACGTGTGTTTCGTAAAGTTTCTCGAAGGAGGTGGAAACGTTGTTTAGCGTTGTTCAGCGTGTTCGAGGGTGAAGAAGAATCGATGTGATCATTTATGGGGAATTATGTGAAACGAGGGCCGGCTGGTGTATAATTGACGCTTAAATTCCATCGTTTCGCCCAATTAACGGTAGTAAAGCAACGAAAGTAACTGTAACGAACACCCTGGGATCGTTGGAATACCGGGAGCCATTTTTCACCAGCCTGAAGGGAACGAAGAGGTGAACTCCTTTAATATCTCCTTGCTGGGAACGTCTCACTCGTTTTTTAATATTTCCACATAAATTTCGAAGTTTCAGTTCAACTTTAAACTTGAAACAGGAACGTGTCGCGAGAGCCTCTCCCTGAGAATCGAAAATGTTTAATTTGATCTGACAGTTGCGAGAGTTTTTTTTTTTTTTATTTTCTTGATCATTTACTGTCCCTCCCTTTGAATTTTCATTGTTTTTAGTGCCTCCAAAATGTGTAAAAATTCACGGTCCATTGGTTAAAATCTGTCACATTTTATCAAAGTCTCGTACTAAAAAAAAATAAAAAATTTCATATTGATTTTACGATGTTACTGTGGAAGTTGCAAGGAGAAGCGACGATTTTTTTTTTTTTCTTTTAATCATTTTTCACCCCTTCCTTCGAATTTTAATTTATTCTCATTATCTCTCATTATCTCTGGCCGAGCGTGAAAATCCACTTTATTAATGAAATTAATTAATTATTAATTAAAATCTCTCGCGTTACAGATATCGCATTTGCGTGACCATAATTCACCCGGGGAACCGAACATTTCACATTAATTTTATAGCCGCGCGAGGGAACGCGACGATTTTTATGGTTTTCCCACTTGCTCGGTCGAATTTCCATCGAGTTTCGCCCGCGGTGTCTCTAATAGCTGGCAGGTTGAAAACGCGCCCCGACTATTTTTGTTCACTTGCAAAAACGGCTTCTCCGGCGGCAGGCAATCGCGCGTGAAATTGCCCTCGCAAATTTGTTTCAGCGAGAGAGAGCACCGCGAAAATTCGCGGCGAAAAACCGGCCGAGACCCATTTCCGCTGAATATTGCGAATTTCCGAAAAGCCAGGTGGGAGGGGGGAGGGGGGTCACGGTCGACCCTGTCCCGCAAACGAAAATCGTTTCGCCACTCACGTTTGAGTTTCGACGAAAGAAAAGAGGGAAGACACTCTGCCGGTTTTTCTTTTTTTCTCTCTCGAATTTTCAAAATTCGTCGCGACGAACGACGAAAATTGCAACAGTTAGATTCGCACGCAGTTTGCCGCCGTGAGATGATGCAAGCTTGCTCTGTTGATTTTGTCGAATTTTTGCCACGAGGCGTGAAAACGGCGACGGAGGACTCGCAGTTCTTTGAAAAATTTTTGCTTGTATTGCTGGATGAAACGTGAAGTGGAAAGTCGAAATGCTGCTGTTCATTTTTCTTGAATTTCATATCTCAAATGTTCGAAATTTTCTTCGAGTCGTGATTATTCGAAACAGAGAATTTTTTTTCTGTTTTCAAATTTAGTTCTAAACTTAAAAAAAGGTGTGTCTTGGTATTAGGATCATGGTCTCGAAACAACGAGCTTTCTCTTAAATCTTGTGTCGCACCGTGCAAAACGGCGTAAATCAGACAGAAATTAAATTAATGCTAAATTACACAGTGTAAACGAAAGAAAACTATGGAAAACAACATGCACACTGTGGAAAATTACGAAAGAATTGCAAGAAACTGTGAAAAATTATATAAATTTGTACACGACATGAAACTGCGCCAATGTTATATAAAAATTTAAAAACTGAAAAGCACATGAAATCGCTTTTAACTACTTTTCCATATTTTCCATAGTGTTTGACAGTTTTTTCGTAGTTTTTGTAGTTCTCTTCTGGTTTAGTTTTACTTTGGTTGGTTTAGTTATTTTTTCGCTATTTTTTTTGTAATTTTTTTACAATTTTTCGTAACTCTATATCACCTTACGTATTAAAGCACTAATTCGGTATTTTTTACGTAATTTCTATGCATCTTCTTTTCAATTTAGAATATAGACATAAAATTCAAAAAAAAATGATGTTCAAAATTGAACAAAATGACGAAAAAGAGATCGTACGACACATTTGAACACAGATCGTTATAAAGGAGAGACCTTGATCTTTAAGATCACGATAGATCCGACAATTTTCAAAAATATTTTCAGCATTTCTAGAGAAGTGTTTGAATTTTCACAATTTCCAAGTACAAAAGTAATGAAAGCAAAAGTAAAGAAATGATCGATCCTACGAACTCTCGAAGTACAGACACATTAAACTGTGAAATGAGACGAAACGAAGTGAGTTACGTGACTTTGTTTCTTTCACAACAGTTCTAAGAGTTACAGTTCGACAATTGTAAAAATCGAAACTCTCGTCGACGATTCTCATTTGTTTCGCGATTACACCGATTACACTGATTGAATTTCACAAGTAATCGCGGTGTAACAATACAGAGATGTGTGATGCATCGATGGGAAATGACGAACGAGGAGAAAATTACGCGTTGCGTCAGATATAGAAAAATAAAGAGTAGAGACAGAAGTAGAGGGCTATTTTTATTTCCGCTTTGGAGCGTCGTCGACCTGATGGATGAAGCCAGTGTGGCTCTGCTCACTGTGAAACACTTCGTCAACGACGTATTGAAGACCAACATACTCGACCAGCCTTTCCTCCACTGCGCTGTACTAATCTTTGTATTTTCTCTCTCTCTCTCTCTCTCTCTCTTTCTTTTTTTTCTTCTTTTTAACAAAGGGACGGTATGGAAGTTTGCAAACGGAGAGGAGAGGAAACGGTGTTAAAAATTAATGCACCTCGCGTGTCGCCGATCGATTTTCGTCGAACAGCGACCTGCACTAACGGTGGACAGAACATTAGCTTCGTCCAGAAAATGGTTTTCGTGTTATCTTTTGAACGATCATTCGCTTTTCGACTCTCGCGCTCGCGTGGGTGGAGATGGGAGGAACTGACCTTTTAAAACGATTGATCCTCAAGGAGACTTTGTTGGAATTAACTAATTATTAATTATTGTTATATTCTGTAAGAATATACACTGTATATATGGTATATTATACATTATATATTATACTTAATATAAGACGTTAGTCCTCAAGGAGACTTTGTCAGAATCAATTAATTATTAATTATTATTATATTGTATAAGAATGTATACTATATGTAGTACATTATACTTAATATAAGATATTAATCCTCAAGGAGACTTTGTTAGAATTAACTAATTATTAATTATTATTGTATAAGAATATATACTATATACATATATATAAAATGTATAATATATATATATATATATATATATATATATATAGTATATTATACATTATGCATTATACTTAATATATACTATATTAAGAATTAATTATTTTAATTATGTTGAAATAATTTCATAGAAAATTTCTATCCAGTAATATACCGATGAATTCAAAAAAGAAGGCGACTTACACGGTTTTGGCCACTCGTTATGGTCCGCGAGCCAGTTACTAACGCAAGAGGTTAATACAGAGGCATGCAGGAGTCTAACACTAAAACAAGTGTTACGTAAGAGTACGAGGATTTCATTCTGAAACTTTTTTTTAGCACGATCATTCAGGTTTTCCTAGGTCGAGTGCCCTAACCTCATTTTTCGGCATGCGCGACATTAAATTTAATTGAAGCGAAGAGTTACAAAGTTTCTTTAAATAATTAGACATACAAGCGGTTTCTTTGAATAATCTAGAGTGTCCTAGCCTTTGTCGTACTTCCAAACAAACTTAACCTCATTCCGATACGCAGCCCCTACACTTCAGAACTTAAGAGTCAAAATACTTCTATAAAAATTATTTGAATAGAAGGGAAACGATATCTTTAACAACGTTAGAACTGATCAAAGCGATCAGAATTTGTAATTTCTGCTAGATATTTCATAAATGTAAAACAATATATTTTTGGGAGATTTAAATGGAATTCTTCAGACTTTTTCATAAGTCAAAATGCTTGGGTATTAAAATTTTTGAATAGAAGGGAAATAATATCTTTAAGTGATCAAAATTTATAATTTCTGCTAGATATTTTATAAATATATTTTATAAATGTATTTTTCGAGATTTAAATTCTTCGTGAAATCTATAAACAGAAGCTTGCGGGCTCCCTGTTACTATTTTTTCAAACTTAGAAATTGTACGCTTTAATCATCAGTCGGTAGGTTTCATTCATCAAAAACTACATTTTCCACTTCAAACTTCCAGCAGAGATTTACCAAAAAAAAAAAAAAAAGAAAAAAAGAAAATCTCTATTAAATTTCGCGGACAGATTTCCATCTTCGTGGAAACCTGCTTGTTTGCTCGTTCCTCCCTTTCTTACAGCCGGGCCAACTTAATCTCACTTCTCAACTTGGCTCGAGAAACGTTGAAAACAATTTGCCCCCTCCCGTACTTAGCGGGACAATTCGTGAAAAGAAGAGAGAATGTACAGCGGCGTGGAAACGTTTTAAGGAACAACGAACGACCATGGACCGGCGGACGAAAGAATTGTCCGCGGACCCGGAGACTCGATCGGCCAAGTAGAATAGAGAAAAAAGGATTTTCGATATCGGGGAAGGGTGGGGGTGACAAAGGCGAAGTCGCTGCTCGAGCGATCTCGAGAGCCATTCAGAGATTCCAATTTGTCCTTCGTCGCCGCAGCCGTTGCACGACAACCCGTGAAAACTTGGAATTTACCGGCCGCCTTTTTACTCCGTTGAAATATTTTATCAGAAACGGGGCTGCTCCCTTTTAACAGTTGTTTCTTTCACTGGGAGTTCCACTTTTTCTTTTTCTTGAAATTTGATTTGCCATTGAAAAGATTGGGGAAGAACCACAGAATAATTGGAAAATTTTTCAAGGGGAGAAAAAGAGAGAGAGAGAGAGCTTCTCAAGTTTCAGCGTGAAACAATTCTCTCCGTCTTTCGGATTAATCTCGAAAAGTCCAAGCTCGCGATCTGCTCGATTAACGGGTTACGTGAAAAATGTTGATTTCCATTTGTCTGTTCGCGGAGCGCGTTACTACATTTTCAGTTCCCAGAATGCATCTGTCGCGGTTGCGCAGCAGGGAGCAATAGCTGGGCGAACGTGCGGGCGGCACGGACAAAGATAATCAACCAATCAGAGGCATATTTATAGCTGTGATTCGTGACGATAAGAGCTCGCTTTTCACAAAGTTCCTCGAAACAAGTTCGAGGAATCCCATGCGTTATCGCGCCAACATTCGCCCGGCTTCGATTTATCAGATTCACCACGATCATCAACCACGTGAAATCTCGTTCTCGTTTGTCCATTAGATTCATCGATAGAAATATCTAATCTTCCTTCCTTCCTTTCGTGTCGGCAGTTTTACGTTTCTCAGTCTTTTTCACTGACAGAAAGATGTGTTAATAAAATGATACTTGAACTGTTGTGTTGGTTCAAAAAAAAAAAAAAAAAAAAGAAACAGCAGTTCGATAGTTGCAAACGGACCCTTTGTAGCCACTCTGTTGACAAACCTGATTTTAAACGTAATTCATTCTTTTGAACGCTAACGACGGGCATTGTTCGAACGCGTGGGAATAATTCGCTGATTAATTATTAGTTATGATTGATTAATGCTATTAGGTTGATTAATAGTTGAATATAATATCGCGCATCGAATCAATCAATAATGTTATCAGAACCGAGTCACTAGGACTTATTTTGCCTCAAGTATAATTTGAGCGTGCACATGTGGAGTCATTTTCATTTCCCTTTGTTTCCTTTTGCAGCTTCGAATTTTTCGCAAGTAAAAGCCACTAGTGCAATAGCGTAATAATAAAAATAGTGGTGCCTGGTCTAGTAAAATTATTCCAGTCTAGTATGTATAATTACTACGATTATGTCGCTAGATTTGAATAGAAATCCACTACGATGAAAATTGTAATTTATTGCTAGACTATTTGCATTAAATTGGAATAACTACCGTTCCCTGTATCACAATTTTTATCGTCCTAGACTTTTATTACTAGATCTAGGAGTAGACAGAATTGGTCCAGAAATTTGTAGCAATGGTCATTGTTCTTTATTGTCAAAAACTGTGTGAAATCGCGTCTGGTGGTTCTTTTTCTTACTGGAATCATTTTTTAAATTACTAGAGATTTCTAAAGTAATTCATTCTTATCGCAATTGTAATTCTGGAGATACGATTGGCGATTGGTCGAGTAATGGCACACATTCTGCTGCAATAAAATCTCTGGATGCATAGTACAGTGATTTGCAAATGTGCTTAACGCATAAGAAGGAAGCTGTCGAAAAGAATTTAATTAGACGGCTTACGGGATAAGTATCGAATGCTTATTCAACAAGTGTGTCCAATACAATCGTGCAGTCGGAACAGCATCCATCGTTGACACGCGATTACATAATAAAGAGGACAGGGACTGGCATATACCATACAATTCCCATTACCTCGTGAGGGATCAATGAAAAAATTATAGGAAATTGGGCTAATTATCGCAATCGGGTGAAACGATGCAAAATCGACTTCCACTCGTTATTATGGTGTCACTCTACTAGAGATAAAAAGGAAAAAAAGAAAGAAAAATTATTCGTATTGAAATTGCGAATTTCTCCCCGTAGAATTGTCTGGTGATACTGTTGGAAAATCAGTTTCAAAAATGTCGTAGAATTGAACATGTCATTTCGACATTTCAGATTGGACTGAATTTTGAGCCGTCATGTTAAAAACACTTTTTGGTCAGTAATTCGACTGAAAATCTAGTTTCTGTTTCTCTTTCTTGACAAGTTCAAGTCTAATTTTGAATTGGAATTAAATACGATTCAAGTGAAATGCCGGAGATCTCTCAAGATACATCGTTTGTTCTTTAAATATTAGTAAACATTAATTTAAACGATGTAAAGTAATTAGTAATTAATAATTAATACTTGAAATTTCAGGATCCCCGCTTCTATACTCCGAGAGAACTATTGTTTCGAAACAGTCAGAAACGCTGTACAGTGACAAATCGAACGTTATGGCGTCTGCAATTACCGTGGACCCCCTCGAACATACCGAATTCCGAGGAATTGCGGTTTCGATCGGTAATGACGTTAGGAAAATTAGGACCAACGGTTAACGATAATCGATCGAGTATAATGAAGTCGTCAATTCGACCACTCTTCACCGTGAACGTTGACAACAAAACATTTATGCTGATAGATTCCACAATTTTCGAATGTTGTAGCCTATGCTCGCAATTATCCAAGGTTCGAAACGTTCTTCGACAAACTTTTGCGAATCATTTTGGTTGAAATACCGAAGCTCGTTATTTTTCCATTAGATAACATTGCAGTAAAGTAACTAGTATCGTTTCGCGATTTCACTAGTAATTTTCTATTGAGTTAGATTTCTCATAACCGTGTCCGCGCTGTGCGCAATTAGAGTCGATTGTTTTCCAGGTTGTTCACCATGGATGTGTTTTGTTACTTCGTTACAGATTATTCGTTATGCCTTTGTATCGCTGTCGAATACCTCTCGAAGCGCATTTCCCTCTGTATGACCATCGAAATAAAAATAAAAATATCCCCTCTCGTATTTCACGAGCCAGTGCACTCGTTTAATCGGTGTCTTCCAATTAAACGCTACCGGCCGTCCAAAATACAAGTGTTTCGTGAAAAAGTTTCCAGAAAAAAAACCGAACTAATTAAACAGTCTCGTTTGACAAACTTGAGGAAAAAAATTTCACAACTTGTGCTTCTCTCTTTTACCTTGAAAAAATGCTCCCTCCAAAAAATCCCTAGATTTTTCCTCCCAAAGTGAAGGAATTCAATCTTTGAATGATTTTCCTTGACGTTACGATGAACCTAGTTGCAGAGTTGATTGAGTTAGGTTGGAGAAATCGAAAACAAAAGATTTTACATTCCTCGTTCCGAAAATCCCTAGATTTTCATCCCATAAATTAAAGAGTTTAATTTTGACAAGAATGATTTTTCTTTGTTGCGACGAACCTGTCTGCAGGACATTTGTCCTTCTCTTTTCTACCTTGAGCCTCCCCCCAAAAATCCCTAGATTTTCCCTGTCAAAGTGAAGGAGTTCAATCTTTAAATGATTTTCTTTGACGTTACGATGAACCTAATTGCAGAGTTGATTGAGTTAGGTTGGAGAAATCCAAAACAAAAGATTTTACATTCCTCGTCCCAAAAATCCCTAGATTTTCATCCCATAAATTAACGAGTTCGATTTTAACAAGAATGATTTTCCTTTGTTGCGACGAACCTGTCTCTAGGACACTGGATCAAGGGAACAGTGGAAAAGCAGCAGATGGAATCGATCAGACCTGTACTAGGTCACAAAGGGCACAAAGGGTTAATTGGCAGCACTGGAAATGTACGGCTGGAATTCTCGTGTGGTTGTCTGTTCAGCGTATAACGAGCCTCAAAATTGAGGGTATTATCTGTGCAACACGGTAGTCAGTTTCCCCAGAGACTTCTGAATGAGAATAGTAACCCGAAAATGTCCCTAGAATGTCATCTTCATCTAAGAACGAATAACTAGACGAAAGAAATCATTTTGTTATTAAATTAATAGTTTAGTGTCTTCTTCTTTTTCCTTTTTCTTTCAACTTTCCAGTTTCATAGTTTCTTCACAGATGAAATACTTTGTTAAATATAATTAGTATATATAATTAGTATATCATTAATAATATATTACAACATTATAATAATATGTTATTTGTTAAATTCACTTAATATATTAATTGAATGGACATATACAGTGTTACAACCTAACCTAAAAGCTGTGTGGTTTGGCTTGTAACAGTGTTACAACCTAACCTAAAAGCTGTATGGTTTGGACTTGTAACAGTGTTACAACCTAACCTAAAAGCTGTACGTAATATATTTGTTTTATCGTAGAAGTTGTTCTAATTTAGTTATTTTTATCAGAATAATGAAATACAATGAGACAAAAGGTAATGAAAAGTCGAGAATAAGAGGAATCGGACACTGTGTGTTTATTTATTCACGTTCACGTAACCAGGTACTAATTAAAATCGAATGAACAACCAGTGCAAGTACCCTCATGGTCGTGGCGGACTTGTCTGATTAAAGGCCGCCCTGTTCTACTAGCCAAGACATAAGAAACCCTCGTTTCATTCACTGAATCGATCTGCTTTCAAACCAATGTCACGTGACATCGCGTCTTGATCGATCATCTAGTAACATTGAATTTCAAATTTTACTAATCACAGATATTACTAGATATTAACACACACATGTAAATTTAAATTTTGGATCGTAGAACATCGATTTTAATTAAAATTTTTAATCAAAGGTTTACCAAAGGATGATTTTTCTCCCAAAATGCAAGAAAAACATTCCCCCAGATTTCGAAACACGTCGAAAAGGGAAATTTTCTGAACGCGGAAGGAAGAATACGAGGAAAAATTGTCAGAAGATAAGAAAGGGCGAGAAAGACACGAGAGAATTATTAAATAGCTTTTGAAGCGCAGAAAGTTTAGGAAACACAATGTAGAAGATCCAGGACGAGAGGAAGAGCTGCGCTACCGAAATCCAACGTTGATAGCCAACATTATGCTAATCACGCGAACCGGAAACAGTCGACAAAGGTTTCGGTTTCGTGCTTAAATATCAAGCCTGGCTCACACGGTATTAATGTCTGTCAGTCGGATGAATCATATTACACCGAACAATGCCGCGTTCCTACGGTAATACGGCATCATAAGTTGTCTCGATGAACGAGGATCCTCTATTGGATTATTCCCGGCGATTTATCTTAACGACCCAAAGTGCAACTCGCGCACATTTCCAACCGTGGAGACTCACCTCTTGAAAATACACGAGAATAATCTATCGTATAAAATACGTAAGATTAGTAAGCTCAGGCTGCACAGTATTAGGTGTTAACTTCGAACCGGCTTAATATTAAAGATTAGGTTCACTTGGTATTACAAAGTTAAGCTCAGATTGTGTCAGTGTCAGAAGTTAGGTATTCCATAATTACGTAATATTAAAAGTTACGATCGGATTGCGTCGGCATTAAAGGCTCAGGCTCAGATTACCGTTAACTATGAAAAGTTTCGTTCAAATCAGACTGTACACGTTGGAAGTCAAATTCAGGTGGACTTTTGTGTTTTTATATAACTGTATATGAGACGATGCGCGATAACAGAGAGTTTATATAACTGGAGGAAATGTTCGACGAGTTCTGAACAGAAGCTCTCCGCGAGTACCCCAGGTGTTAGCCTGTCTCTCAAAAACCAACTCGCTAACCCCTAGCTAGCAACTGGTAGGATAAAGGCTGACAAGCAGAATAAATTGCCCCGCCGTGTCGCCTATTAACTCTTCTAGCTGCCACGAGGCTCATTTTTTATTTCCTTCTATATTTTTATATCCACGGCCATCTAAACTCTCTCTCTCTCTCTCTCTCTCTCTCTTTCTCACGAAGAAACGAACAAGAGTGCATAGAGGAGACAGTGACAAGAGTTATTAAGAATTGCATAAAGAAAAAGACAGCATGACGAATGAGAGAGGGCAAGATAATGGTTGGAAGAGAGGAGAGTTCAGGGAAATCCCACTGCTGGCAATTGGTTTTTGATAAGATCGGATTTTTTAATTCTTTTAATTGTTTGACACGTTTGAGTCAAACAATTAAATTTCTTGATTAATTGCTTGTTAGCACGTGGTCATTCCACACGGTGCAAAATTAAAACGAAAAACGAAGAAATTTTTCAGTCTCAATTATTTATTAATTATTTAGTTATCTAACACAGTTTGATGATTCTTGTCTTTTAATTAAATTGCACGACTACTTTTCCGTATTTCATTTTCTCGAGAACGAGGTACTCTTTCACACGCAGACGTGATGTTTCGACTCGGTTCCTTTCCAAATTTCGTGCACAGTTGCACGTAAACAATAAAACTGCGACACTTATTAACGAGTGAAATGTTCATTTTGTTGTTTCTGTCGAAATCGTCACGCGCGCTGAATTTTGAATGAATGTTAATCCAAAGCTACGCAAACAGTCGCATACAGTACTACACAACAGTACACATTTGTACGTAGACGTGATCAAACCGTGTGCAAACAGAATACGTTGAAAAAAAAAAAGAAATGAAGGAAAATCTGTTCGATCGTCAGGTGATTCTTTAAAGCTAGAAAGAGGGGACCTAATTCCTGGAGAATGCAGAATCAAACGTTTCACAATCCTGAATCCCTTTTATTTTCTTTTTGACGCATTAACGCGGGTACAATCTTGCTCCCTTTCAATATTCTTTTTTTTTTTCTTTCAATAATTTCCCGTGACAGAGTATCGATAACTTATCGTCAATGTAACATTTGCAACGAAATTTAATATTCACTGAGTTTCCACTCGCGGATATTATCGGCCATGAAAGAATTACAAGCGGCGGGATTATCTCTAATCGAATCAATCGATATACGTGTAGCGGCCGCATACAGGCATTTTTACAGGAGAATTTTTACAACACGGAAGAATAAATGTTCGACGAGTGTTGTAGATGAGAAATTGTACATTGCTAGATACATCGAGAAATGTTTGTTGAAACATGTTTGAAATATTTTTCAGAGCGAGTCTGTCCTTGTTTTTTTTTTCGTTTTTATTTAATCGCAAATTATTTGCGAAATACAGTGACCTTTAAAAAAGGAATGTAAAAGTAAGAAAATTTCATATTTTCTCATTAAAAGTAAGAAATTCGTCAAAAAGTGAAGAAATTGTAGCAAGGTTACGTCAATATGTAATAATAGATATGTAAGATTTATTGTAGCAAGGTTGACAGAGACCGGGTCTCAGAGGTCTACACGATTAACAGAGGCCCATTAATTATCGTGACGTGTCCTCAGATTTGCCACACAAGCTAATAGCTAAGGGAATTAAGTATCCTCGAAATACGCCCCCGCTCAAATATCTTAGGGCACGTTTTATTTTTAATACACGATATCCAGAATTTTTAATATCAATATTCTTTATTGCAAGAAAATTGAGAAAGAAAATTTTCTTGAGCGAGAAAATTAGGAGGAGCAGTTTCTACCAAAATTGTAGGAGAACTTAAAAACAAAAAAGTGAAAGAAAGAAAAAAACTATTTTCAATTCTGGGACAAAATTGGCATCTATGTAGGTTCTAAAACGGTATACTTCTCGTTAGGAAATTAGGAGAGAAAATTAGAGAAGAAGAGTTTTCAGCAATAAGATTGGGAAAAAACGTTTTTCAACAACTGGAAAATTAAGAAAAATATTTTCCAGCAACAGATAATTGAGAAGAATATTTCCCAATAATAGTGAGATTTTCCAACAGTAGAAGAATTATTTTTAAAAATTCCAATAACACAAAAACAATAAATATGTATAAAATTTATTATACATTTATATTATTATATATCAAAAATATATATAAAATTTATAAATTTATTATATTATATATATATATATATAATATATTAAACAATATTATTTTAAATTTCCTGTCATTTGCTTGTAATGACAAAAATTTAATACCATAAGGGCGGAGTAAATTTTACAACAGTATCGCATTTTGTACATCTTTTAATAGGCACCCGATTTTACTCAAAAATAAAACCGGATATTTGCATGCTTCCAGAAGAAATTTTATTCCCCCCGTGAGCCGAACAATTCTTTTCCAAAAAATTTGGTCAGTTTCTTGTTGTCTCATTACATTCCTTTTTTAAAGATAATTGTAATTTCCAAATAATTTGCGATTAAATAAAAGATAGATTTGTATGATCATATAAGATCCAATATTTTTTTTTCTTTCTTTTTTTTCTTGCCATTCAATTTTTATTACTTGCAGCAAAATACATTCACCCTATGTAACAAAACAAAAAATTACATGCAAATACTTGTTAACGGCGCTGTATCTCCAACAGCCAACGTCCATGCCTATTTTATTCGTGAGCATTGTTATCCTCCGGTTACAAACGATCTCGTTATACACAGCGTGCATGCATTGAAGGTATCTTATTTCCTTCGGATCGGGCGTGTATTTATGTTTGACCACGGAGTCTCGGATTTAATGAGCATCGACCAATTAGGGGAGTGAAAGGGGCATTATTAAACGGCTGTCGATCAAACGACGATAATAGGACGGTGGCATACGCGTTCTATCACTGCTTGTTCGCGGCATTATTAATCGTAGACGCGTATAAACCGACTGCCAATTGCAGTCGGTTACAAGCCTTTTCCCTCGCGACGATACCTAACTTTGACAGGGTGGATTGAAACGGTGGCATAATCGCGATGGGGTTAGAACATCGGTCGAAACTCGATAGAGAACGAAGCCGATATTCTCTAGGGTAGACTGTCCTCCATACTTGAATGCTAGAATTATCTGCCCGTAATATTCTATTGCGGCATTTCGCAGGGCATTAATTAAAACGAATAATTGCGCGCAGTTGCGTCTCTGTCCGAATGTAAGTGAAGATGGATATTAATTTCTCACGATGTGAAAGAAAGAGAAACTACGATTCGACGAATCGTAATTTCTCAAGTTCAAAATTATTGTTTAAGCTAAGGAAAGAAACTGTTTGGAAAGAATTGATTTAAAGAATCAATTCTTTGATGGAAGAATCGTCCGTAAATTGTCTAAAAATCGAAAAAGAAACGACAGAAAGTGAAACGACGAGCAACGGGACGTGATTACACGCTACCACACAAGGAACGTAAAATAAATTTCTAACTTTGCCAATCTGAATAATTTTCCAATCAGAAAGATCAATATAGTCGACGCTGCTCCCCAACTGATGTAAATTCTCGTCCGTGAATTTTTAACATCGTCAGTTCTTAGTCGACTAAATTCTTCCCTCCAGTTTCGAGGAATGTTTTAACATCAACTTCAAGATCGACGAGCCAATTCTTAACCCCCTTGCGCTGGCGACTAGTTCGCGGACCGTAACGAGCGACCGAACCGTATACGATAATTAGTCGCTTTCTTTTTCTTTTGAACTCGTCGGTATGATGTCAGTGGATAGAAATTATTGAGAAGTGACAAATTTATTATTTGTTTTGCCTGTGTTATACTTCGGTATACTTAAAACTGAGAGAATATTGCAATTTTGAGAGAAAAAGTTCTCAACGTGCGTGGTAGAGGTTAACCACTTGCACTGGTAACTGATTGCGGACCTTAACGAGCGACCGAACCGTATACAACAATTCGCCGCTTTCCTTTTGAATTTCCTTTGTCGTTATGATATCACACTGGATAGAAATTATC
The DNA here is from genome assembly GCA_036937485.2 of Tetragonisca angustula. Taxonomy (NCBI): domain Eukaryota; kingdom Metazoa; phylum Arthropoda; class Insecta; order Hymenoptera; family Apidae; genus Tetragonisca; species Tetragonisca angustula. Next base: position 117,522 of record JAWNGG020000295.1, read on the forward strand.
GAGAAGTGACAAATTTTTATTATTTGTTTTGCCTGGGTTGTGTACTTAAATATATTTAAAGCTGAGAAAATATTGCAATTTTGAAGGCACAAAAAGTCATTCCAGCGCAAGTGGTTAACGTCAACTAAATTTACAGGTGCGATCTCTTTTAGTTTTTTCTATAATTTTCTTACACGATGGAATTTTACTGACGTCGGGAACTTTCAACATTACCAGAGAGAGGAGGTTCGATGAATTTTCCAGTGAGAAATGATCGACTTGCCTTCGTATGGTCGTCGATCGGAGCGAATCGGTGAAGGACGATTAACGAGTCGTCACGCTAATCGACGATAAAAACTCGAGCATTCTTACCTTCGCTCGATGCTCGGTCTTGACACGCTTCTCATTCCCAGCGTTCTTAAGCCCCTTTCACGGCGATCGCTCCTCCGCTGGCTTTATCAGGCTGTCTGATCAATCTTCCACGGGGATCCATCCGATCTTTCACGCTCTTTTCCAGCCGCATCACTTTCTCCGCGCGAACCCACGAACGAATCCTCGCGAGACTGTTCCGGAAACTCAGACTCGCGTCTCACCCCTTTTGAGCCGGACAACTCAAAGAGTCGACAATTCCAGGTGATCAGGAGCTGTGAGAGTCTGATTCGTCGGAACGTTCGCTGCGATCTCGCGCGACAAGAGTCGAAACTCTGGAGAGTTTCTGCGAAGCTCGCTACGGGGGACCATGTTGGGGTCCAGCAGGAACAACGTACGGTCGACGGAGTGGAATGACGGGACCACAGACACGGGAAGGTTCACTCAATGAAGAAAACGATGATACGGACGAGGAATGTGAATCACTCGCTACCACTCTGACAGACGAGCAGAGGAACAAAGGGACCAATTGCACCCGGCAGCTTGGCAATTAGGCGTTAAACGAGCCTTAAACGTCGAGGCTCCTCGACATTCGTTGCTACCAGCTGCTCCACAGCTTGGACAACAGTCCAGATCCGAATGTTCGGTCCGATTTCGATTTCTCGACGATTCTCGTCGGAAGGAAGAAAATTCCTCCGCAGTCAATCCGTTGAACGTGTTTCAGGAATCTTGAAGACGAGCGACTCGAAGTGACGAAGGGAAGTTGTTCTCGTTCTTCGCTGGAATAAGTTCGTCACTTTGGATCGTGGGATCTTCCATGGCGGATCGACCGGATCGTTGAATGATTGCGAGGCCACAAGCTTCCTGAAACTGTTGACTCCTTTGAAATTCAACTTCAGTCACTGTGCCGAGTTATTCACTCGGTGGATTTCTCAAAGCGCACAGGTAATCTTTCGTTCAGTTCCTACGCCTCTTTCGATCAGTATTTTTTATTGAGACGGTTTGTTTCTTTCAGGCGAAAGCTCGGGAAACCCGAGAATTGAACGAGCACTTGGTCGATCCGCTAGAATTGTCTCGCGGTGACCCATAGTTCGATCACGAAACTACGACGAAGAGCGGTTTCTTTCTTCGACGATTGGATCCTCAAGTGTCCCTCGTGGCTGCGCGAACGAGTGTGCACCTTCTGGACGAAAAGGACGCGACGCGTCTCCGGCAACTGTCGCGCGCAGACTGAACCTTCCGGCGCGGCTTCCGCGCGACTTGTAGCACGCGTGCTGTGCGCAAGGCTCGAGGTGCGTCCCACGGTCTACAGCCCTGAACGCGGAGAGACACGCAACCCCCACTGACTAAGAAGATTAACCCGTCCGTCTTGGTGCCGCCGCGGAACTGCCACTGGCTGACGCCGATTAACTAAGTGGAAACGATTGTTTCCTGCGAGATAGAGGCCAGGCTGGCGGAGAGTTCAGCGGGACCGAGGGACTTGCACTTTGGATTTGCGAGCGACGTTGGAAACCGAGGTTTTCGGTCTCGGCTCAGAAACGGGAAACGCGGTCCACAGGATTTATTCAGAGGATTAGGGGAGATTGGTTGCAACGCTGGCCATCTTGGTATGTATAGTTGGATGAAGTTAGTTTTGGATTTTCACGGTGGATCGCGCTCTCGGACAGATTGCGATCATTGTGTTGATACGCATCGAATATCTTGCTTCCCAGTTTTACTTTTGTTTCCTTTTTGCTTCGCAGTTGTGCCCTACGTAATTCTACGAGTGTTCAGACGGAGCTGAAGGAAAGCTTTAACCACTTGCGTTGGCAACTGATTGCGGACCATAACGAGCGACCAGATTTGTCGCTTTCTTTTCGAACTCGTCGATACGACATCACTGGCTAGAAACGATTGGAAAGTAATAAATTTATTATTTGTTTTGCCTGGGTTGTACTTAAGCAAGAGGTTAAGAACGATACGAAACGGATCCGGAGATGTTACCGAAGAACAATCAGTGCGAAAGAAAAAAATAGAAGCAATTCAGGCGAAAGGGAACGAACGAAAATGCAATGTCCTATGGGGACTCTTCAGTTCACCACATCTGGCCATAGAGCTGATTCTAAATATAATAGCCAGGTTAAAGAAGTCTGCTGCTTTAGCTGATCGTATTAACCCAGTTCTTATCGATTCCTCTCAGGGTTCGGTTCACAATATGTGTTGTCCTCCTTGTCACTCTTTCTCCTTTGCTGGTCGAATTCAATGAACGCCCCATTTCTGATTACTACGCTCCAATTTCATACGCCTTCGCGGTTCTTCAGCCCTCGAGTCTCGTCTAATCGCGGATTAGACGTCTGTAAACGTACACCTTCGTTTTCTGGTCTTTGAAAACGTTTAGTCAGCTCGTCCAGAGTTACTAGAGAATCGAATCGACTTGCAGGGAATCTTTTTGATAAAAATTGTCGCTATTCCATGAGAACTGACGAGAGCAGAGCGACGTTAGGTTCCTTGAAAATCGAAGATTCACATCAGGCCAGTAATTTCTCTTGGTAAAAATAATTTACTCCGTCGATGAGAACCGGCGAAGAAGCGAGTTTAGCTTCGAGTGTCAAAGTTTCAAGACGGAGTGGCCGGGAAGTGAGAACGTGTCAGAAAGTTGTTCATAATTCAGCCCCGGGTTTCATTGAAATGCGAGCACCCAGTAGCCGGGAATTGGCTTTCTCACGGTTTCCTCGGCGAAACTTTGAGCGTCTCCGCAATTGGCGAACTCCACAATCGGCATTATCGCCCGCGCCCCTTTGATCGCCGTGGGAATACTGTTTCAACTTCCGTTGTGTGTCTAGCTGCCGAATGAAATTTTAAACGCACCGTCAAAGTCGATCCAAGTCGCGTCTCAGTTTTGACGGGAAAGTCGCTGAGAAGTTGCTGCACGTTCGTGTACCACTTTGCACCCTGAAATTCGGTGAAAATGTACGTGATCATAAGATCTAAAATTTTGAAGACAATGGTTTTGGAAATTTGAGAATTTTAAGATACAACTTGCGAGGTATTTAATTAAACTCCATCTTGCAAAGATCAGTGAGATTAAAGATGAATTATGATAAATATCCGCAAGATATAAACAAATACTTTATCAGTTGATTTGTCATTTGTTAGCTGATAAGGTTTCGTTGATTTCTCGTTTTGCAACGCCACGTTGAGACGCATATGAAGAAATGGTACCTGGTAACGAAAGAAATGGGCGAAATACGGATTTTTTGACGACATTCGTCAAGCTTCGATTAACAATTCATAGGCTGTTCGTTAATTTTCGACGATTAATTCGACGGAGAGCGAAAACACACATCCCCCCGGAGTTACAATTACAATCACTGCGCGTGCGCGGTTCCAGGAACGTTCTCTCCCATGGTGAACCATCGTACACCTGAATGTTTAAATATTTGAGAACACCGACGTTAACCACGAAGTTGTACATATACAGTAAAATGGAAGCTACTTTCAACAAATTTCAATGTTTGATGAGGTCGGAAGAGAGAAATTCGTGTTTGTTTAATATAAATTTTATACAAGGCCGTTGGAAAATGAACGCAGTTTATAAACTTCCGTTCTGCAAATATGAAAATGTTGAATAATATATTTCGATGAAAAAAAGAAGTAACGAACGTCGGATTTTTGTCAGAAATGTCAGGTTTTTAATCTGATTAATAGTTAATATCGAGTAATTTAAGAATATGCATACTTAATCTTTTCACAGACAGTGAAAAGTAGTGCCAGGACAGGACAGGTATCTGACACGTGTTAAGAAACTTTTCATATTTATTATTCTATTTGATATTTTACATTTATCATTTCTCGTACTATTTTTATGTTCTGTATTACAGCCTATCGGATATCCTGGCGGTAATCTAGCGGCGAGATTCCGAAAATCCGAGATATAGAACATGGAATTTCATCTTCGGTAAGAAGCCGAATTTCGCAGGAGTCGGGCGGCGTTAAATTTTCAACGCGTCACGTGGAAAGACCAGGATTCGAATTGAAAAGAAAATTCGTGGACGACGATCTTCTTGGACACAGAGGGCGGTGGTCTCCGGGCGCCTAGCGACAGTACTGCGCGCCAGCGAACGGAACCCGCATCGAAGTCAGTTCTCGTCTCACGATGGGACGAAGTCGTGGCATTTACTGGCTTTTCGTGCGGTTCGCGACGCTCGTGAAACCCGTCGTCGTCGTCGTCTTCACCTAAGTTCACCGACGTTTCGCGGATGTGAATCCGTGGCGCGGAGATACGGCGTCCACAGGAACAGGACAGCCCCCCCACCGGAGGATTCGAAGCGGTTTCAAGCGAGAGTGTGACACTGGGCGGTGTCAGGTTAGGTTTCGAGGGTAAGTCGCAGTAGCGACTCCAGCATATATAGGGTTCGTTGACAAGCCATTATCTTCGTGAAACTTCTTTCCCTTTTACGTGCCTCATCGCCATCGCGATCAGATTGGCAACTCTCTGCACTCCGACGAATTCTAACCTATTCTAGCCTCGAACGAGAGTTCGTTGAGATTTTTCAGCGTGAGAAACTGGCTCGTGTTTTATTACAGCGCCGCGCGCCGTGCGGCTCTCCGGGTTTATCGGTTTTTCGATCTCTTATCGAAATTATGTTGTTAGGTTAGACGCGGCGGCAGTTTGTATATCGGATATTGGCCATGGACGTGCAGCTTATTGGCATTCTTTGTCGTCTTGAGCTGCGCGAGCCGTCCGCAGGAAATAACCGTGTAATTAAAGTACTCGAATCACTCTGTCCACTTTCGAAAGTCGAACACCTGGTACATGTTACGATTTTGCGTTCGAGTTTTCTCACTCGCTGAAGTTCTTGAATAAACAAGCATCGTTGATTTTATACGAATGAACAAATATTAATTGCAAATACACACGTTCCGACGCGTCTTTACCTAGAGGTACAATAAACAACGATTAGGTAATAACAAGTTTCCAATTGGTCGGCGAGTAAAATAAATCTCAATGTTAAATAAATTCGAATATTTTTTTTTTTTATTATTAATCTTTCCTCGAACGTATTTCCCCGAATGTATTGAAATTACCTGTCGACAAATTAAAATTTCGGTCCATTTGCCTTTCGATGAATTTGCGAATTAATATCCCATTTCCCGATATTTTTCGATAGATTTGTTGATTGAAAATTTCGTTCCAATTTATTTCCCAATAAATTTCAATATGAATCTAGAAAGAAGAAGAAAAAAAAGTGAAAGAAGAAAGAAAGAGAGGCGAGATAATGGTTTGTACGGCAGTTTGTTTGGCGGCAGGAAAGTTGTGTAAATTGTGTGGAGGTTCGGACAGAAGTTTCTTCCTGCATTACGGAAAAGTTTCTCGATCTTGGCACTGGACAAGGATACACCTAGATATAATCCCTCGAGTACACTTGATGTTCTCTCTAGTGTCTCATTCCGGTGAGACAGAGAGAGAGAGAGAGAGAGAAAATTCGCCCTCGACTCTCTGTGATTCGCACTTCCGTTTGTTAATTCCTGGTTTCGAAGACATCAACGTCTATTTTACCGATCGAGTCTTGATTTTGAAAACTCTTTCCCGCCCCATGGAAAAAAAGAATGATGTCTAATTAAACTTCAGCGAGCCTGACTAAATACCGGTCGTTATGCATTCGTGTTCTTTTAATTAGCTATTAAAAATATTTCACTGAAAAATGAATATATTACTATATTATAATGTAATTGAAGTAATGTAAGTAAATTATATTACTATATTACAATGAGAAATATTAAATTTAAATAAATTATAAATTTTAGTTCTTCGCTTTTGTTGCTAAAAAAAGTAAATGCTTGGCAAACTTAGAAAATAGAGGGAAATTGTTTGATATCAACTGCATTATCGGCTAAGCGATTGTTAAGTGGGAAACTTTTTAGGAAAAAGTCTCAAAGCATAATGTTATTTTTCTAAGTATATTAAGTTTATTGAATGGTTTTTCTTCTGTTGTGTCGTGTATCAGCAAAAGAGAAAAAAGGAAAAAATAGGTTAAACTCTGGAAGAAAGCTTGGTCCAGTCGCGCTTTATCCTATTGTTTTTAGAGGCACGAGTTACGGCTCTGTCTCGGGCCACTTGTGACGAGTTAAAGTTGCCAGTAATTAGATTCTTTTGTTCCGTCCTTAAACGCCGCCTTTTTTCCCTACCATTTGCCACTTTGTGCCACTATTTTACAACGTTTAACCGTATCCCGGCTATTTCTTTCTTGAAAAACAGAAACCGATGTGAAATGAGAGATTGGATGTTGATGTATCACGCAGTGTTACGTTTCATGAAAGTCGTGCAATAATACTAACGTAAGAAACACTGGGTTAAGTTGAAGTTTCATAATTTGAAAATTTTGTACACATGTGATTGTATTCAGTTGCAAGCAGAACAATTTATTTCTCAGGCGCGTGCATCAGAGATTTTTCGATTAGACTTTTATATAAATTGTACGATTATGCAGTGTGTTATAGTAAAATGTTGTTGAAGAGTTGTACAATGTAAATGTTGGAAAATACGTATTATATACGTAGTAATATTATATATTAATTTATATATTATATATATTTATTATTATATATTATTTATATTATATATATTAAGCAATATTATATCATTATGTTTATTATTTTATATATTATTTATATTATCTATATTATATATATTAGGTAATATTATATATTAATTTATATATTTTATATATATATATACATGTGTGTGTGTATATATATTAAGTAATATAGTAATATTCGTGTATGTATGTATATATATACACGAACGAACACGGTTTCGTGCTGTCTCTGTTTTTAGCCTGGATTTCTCAGCACGGCCAGCCCGAGTGGCTTTTTAACGGCGATCGCTTTTCACGAGAGATCGATTAACTTTTACCTATTATATCGTCGAACGCGTGCACGCGAGGCTTATGTGCATTCGCCGCTGGCCCGATTTGGAATACGCTTACACACGAATTTTTTCCTTCAATTATTCCGTGCTTGTTCGCTGCGCTTTCCAGGGAAAAACGGTAGCACACATACGTTTATATTCGCTACGTACACTCTCGTCTAAAAGTCTCGGGACGTTTTTCATTTTTTTCACTGTCCGATCATCAAATTCATAGCCAGTTAAGGTAGATCAATAGCTACTTGATAACAATTCTTAATTCGTAAGAAATCTTACACGATTCTGCTTCTCTATTTCGTTCCAAGCTTCTTCTTTCACCCGTGTCCGAATTTCACTGACGTAAGTTTCATACTTCAATTGTTGGCCCAACCCTTCGGTTATTCGTTCATTTGCAAAGATAACTCGCCAATGTGTAGGTACTTCTGTCGGTTGCAGCGAGTGAGATACGCAACTCGTGGAAATGGCTCTCCCGTTTATCGCGGATACTGATATTATTTTCATGCCGACAAGTACCGAACTGTTAACTGCATCATTGCGGAACGGAATTTGCTTTGTCATATCTGCCGGTCGAATGGCAAAAGGAATCTATTTCCCAAAGGATTTCACGGTTTATTTGATCACGCGATCCCGGGGGAGGGAGGGGGGGGGGAGACTCTGATTTCCCCCAGAGCGAAATTAATCAGTTTCTATTATTATTATGCTTTGTTGATGTCGGCGAAATTTTTGATCACACTTGTGTCGCGGTGAAGTGTCGACGCCAGTGAAATTGAATTAAACGTTATTGAATTAAACATTAATTGAAATATCATCAAACCAGGGAAATTGGTGTTGTAAAACATGCTAATGTGTCTGTGAAATTACTAGATAGTTGAGGATTATTTACACACTTGGACCTAAGTTAAACATTATTCAAACTGAGTTTAATAATTTTTTTTCATTAGAATTAGAAACGCTACTTTATTGAAAATTATTTAAATGTTACCAAATCGAATAACAGCTGTTCACAAAGATTCATAGATATTTATAAAGAAAAAACATCCCTTGGATAAATGTAAATGTCTTGCTCATTGTTATTTTCGTTCTTTTCTTTTTTTTTCCCCCTTTTAGAAGAAAGAAAACATTATTTTTCGACCAGCGATAAGTGTTCCAATTACTCGCGACAGAAATTGCGAAATTGCGCGAGCTACAACAGATTTTTTTAATGAAATTCATCCACTCTGAAAACCTTTCAAAACCGGGGCTTTCACGGAAACAGAGGCAACAGAATTTTTTTTACATACAACACCGACCAAAAGTATGAACACGCCTTTCCCGCGTTTGTATCTCACACTTGTCGATTTAATATTTCGTTATTGCCGTAACAAAACATTATTAGAAATTACAAAAATTGCGTTAATAAGAGAAAGTACCAGTGAAATGCTCTGGCCGAGGAAATAAATTGCATTTCACGCACAGAACGTGCTTTCAACGAGTGGTGTATGTGTAATAAAAGCTTTCGCGTAAACGTAACGTTTTATAAATTGAAAAAGACACTTTATTTACGTTCTTAATTGCAGAAACTCTTTCGACCTAATTGATCTAGATGTATCAGTTTTAATTAAATTCGAACGCTTGCACACATACACACAGGAACGTGCAATTAAATATTTTCTGAATTAAATAATCAGCCCCTCCAGGGGAAGACTTTCATTAATTCCAAAAATTTTATCAACGCCTCTCCGAAACGCGCGGAAAAGACAGCAAATGCAAATGTACACTTTAATAGAAGAAAAGGCACAGCTCCGCTCTAAAATTCATTTACCGTGTTTATTAAACTTCGAGCCGAAGATTGAAGTCCGGCAATTTGATACTCGTCTCTAGGTTTCACTCGGTTCAATTCTAAATCCTTCCTTTCGTTAACCATCTGACGATTTTGATATTTTTTATCGAACGAAAAAATTGCGCGAGAACAGCTAGAAAATTTGTCATTTTTCGCAGAAATTTAATAGCTCTTTTTTTTGTTCTTCTTTTCAACAAACACGAGTTCTCGGTTGTTATATTAATATTATAGATCAAAACATTGTCACGTAAAAATACGTCGGTTATTAGAAAAATAAAATATAGATATACCAATTGACAGAATATAGAAATAGCCAACTGAAAATATTTAATATTCCAAAAATTAGTAGCAAATATATTTAAAATAATTAATAATATAGAATATAGAAATAGCCAACTGAAAATATTTAATATTCCAAAAATTAGTAATTAATATGTTTAAAATAATTAATAACATAGAATATAGAAATAGCCAACTGAAAATATTTAATATTCCAAAAATTAGTAGCTAATATATTTAAAATAATTAATAATATAGAATATAGAAATAGCCAACTGAAAATATTTAATATTCCAAAAATTAGTAATAGTAATTAAAATAGTAATTAATATGTTTAAAATAATTAATAACATAGAATATAGAAATAGCCAACTGAAAATATTTAATATTCCAAAAATTAGTAGCTAATATATTTAAAATAATCAATAACATAGAACATAGAAATAGCCAACTGAAAATATTTAATATTCCAAAAATTATTAACTAATATATTTAAAATAATTAATAACATAGAATATAGAAATAGCCAACTGAAAATATTTAATATTCCAAAGATTAGTAACAAATACATTTAAATTAATAATTAATATTCCAAAAATCTACTCTGCGTGAAAAACGCCTTGTGTTCTTCATTTTTTTCGTTTCGTCACGAGTTTGAATTCCTCTGGCGTTTGTCGCCGGTTGAGGAAAGAAGGAATTTAAATTACCCAGGCTCGCTGCTTTCCAACCAGCGCCTCTGTTTGCGCAAAGATTTCCGCGTAGGTGAGAGCCGGCCACGAAATTCGCCGATTCCGGTGAACCGATAACGGGTCGAAAGGGAGAGGCTGGTTATCTAATCTCCGCACGATGAAAAGTGCGCATAGGTAGAAGCCTGCGCGTGCATGCAACGTGCTCGTTTATCGTGCACCGTAGCAAGGGCCGAGGGATAAAAAACAAATCGACCTGGATCGTTTCGCGTGAGCCGGTATACTGTGTGCGTGCAGAATAAGAAAAGCCCACCGTCGCTTAATGTGTATCAAGATTTTAAGAAACACATCCCTCCAAATGTCTCCCCGGCGAATTGCCAATTCTGTGTGATTTTTTTCTTCTGGTAATGATACAGAGGTATTACAGGCTGCTTGCCTATAGTTCTGTGTTACTCTTCTCTTAAAATAAATAATCGGTAAAGAATGACCAACATGTGATCCTACCAACTGGCTGCTAATAATGATATTTTTAAACTGTGTTTTCCAAAATAGGTGAAGAAAAAATAAACCGCAAAACTGGCAGGCCTGGCAGGTTGCGTCTCGACGATGGTCGACGATGAGGAACAGGAGGAGCTTCGGTGTACAGGAAGCGACGTGGAGATCGAGGAGTACACCGACACGGAGGACTCGCCATATGTCGCTTATCAGGCCACCGATAAGCTGTTCGATACCGACAGGGCGACCTGGCAAAAATTCAGCTTCATCGCCACCCTTCTGACCGTCGTCGTGTCCATTACCTGTTTGATTATCACCTATCCCCTTTATCTCGAGAGCGTCAGCTACGTGTCCAACGCTTACACAGGTATCTAGCAAACGACTGGATAATGCTAATTCTAGCTCCCTCCTCGTACGCGATCTTCCACCCCTCTGTTGCGTCAGCATGTTCGTCCTTTTCAAATTACACGTTTCGTGTATTTATTAAAAGTAGGAATTTGTTTGTATCGTTGGTCATTTATCACTCTTTCATCTTGCCAATTATTGAGACATTCAATGAATTTACAAAAAAATAGAACAATATTGAGTACTGAGGTATTAGACAATGCCTGTCCTAATTCAGATTTGTCTTCTTCTCCTGTTCAGGACTTCTCTTCACTGCCTTCTGCTCTGCCTTCATCCTGGGCGTGATATGCTTCATCGCGGGAAGAGTGTCTCCACCACCAGCCCTGATCCCGAACAGCATGCGGATCAAGATCCCTCGTTGTGCTCTGCTCAAGATCAGTCTTATCTACGCTCTGTCTGGAATAGTAATCACTCTCTCTTTGGACCGGGACAGAGTTCTGTGTCACTTGCAGGATCCCATAAAAGGCATCACTTTGGTCTTTTCTCTGGTCTACTATTTCTTCTTCTGTCGTAAAAGTGAGCTTCCTAATTTTCGTCAACTTGTAACTAACTTTCGTCTCTTGTGACAAAAAAAGGAAAGGAATGAAATGAGAAATAACCGTGTTTGCTACAGTGATGAGCTTGCAGAGGATCTTCTCGAGCACTACGATAATTGTTGGTCTCTTCATAAGCGTGGACTATGGCCTGTGTGACGAGTTTCGATGCAGAGGGCGAGATGTTTCGGCTCACGTGAGAGGATCTTGGGGCGTGAAGGCCATTTGGACGTTCGTTTATGTCGGTTCCCTGGCTGCATTCGCTATGTTCTTCACTCTGCTAGAAGGCCATTATACCACTGAGGTGAGAGCTGAATAATTAATCTGGAAGAATGCTTTGTACCGTGTTACTTGTGCGTTGAGCCGCGTGTATAATGAAATCTTTAAATACCATGTGAATTTTTCATGAAAATATTCTGCACGGAGTTTCCATTATTCTTTTATACGGTGATTTTCGTATCGTTTCTGTGTATACCGTTTAAAGTAATTAGTAATAATGTTAGGAATAATAAAAAATGAAAATTGACTTGACGGTCGTCGTTAAAATATAAATATATATAAGTAAAAAGACTTTATCAAGGTATTTAATATTTTTTTGTCATACCAATTCTAGAAAGGAGACAAATTTTCTTATGTTCCAGCAACAAAACATGTGTCAAATAATGGCGAGCCAACAGAACTCTTTTCTCTACACGGTGTCGAGATTGGTGTCTTCGCGAGACATCCGTCGACGAGGTTCTGAGGAAGAAGGAGGCAGACTACTTCACGTGACAGACCCTGATCCCACCATAAAACCAAAACATATTCCAAAACCTCCAATCCTCGAAACTCTCTTCTACATTCACTTAATCGCTTTCTTTGCCATTTTGTCCATGTCCTGGATCGACACGTTGCCAGGAATAGGCAGAGTAAGTTAAACCAATTTATATAATAAAAGTGAAACTTCATTTATCAAGTTGCATTGAGAATTTAAGCGTTTTATTTGCAAAAAAAAAAAAACTAATAAAATGGGAATTTCATGATTCTGTCAATTAATAACTGAATTCTACAGACAAGACTCGTCTCAATAAATGGAATTCTATCGTGTATGTGAATGTGATTCTTTGTCTGTCCAGGGCTTGTCTCCAGTGGAACTATACCGTACAATAGAGCACGGGCTCACATGTCACTTCAAAAACACCGAAAACTGCTCAAATATTTCTACTCATGGCTGGATCTTCTTGATAGCATATAGTACCTTTGCAATCTCTGTGTTGAACTTCCTGTCTATAAGTGAGAGCGCTGTCTTCACCGTTGCTGCCGCCACTGTGTCTCTTCCGTTGTCTGGAATCTGGTGGAGCATTTACAAAATGGACATTCACGGTGGTGAGTCAACAAATTTTAAGCCTTCAAATTTTAATAGTTAACAGTTATGAGAGAAACCTAAATGATCATTAGAAAATTACCATCTATTTTGAAGTCTGAAATTATAGAGGATCCAATATTCCGCGCAATTCATAAATCAAATTCGGATCCTCCTTTTTTTCGATTTAAACGATTTATTAATCATTCTTTCTAAAATTCTAATTTGTTGACACATTATTTCTCTAAAATTCATTTCATCTATAATCTAGATCCAATCAGAATAATCCTAACACTTAGACGGCTTGTTACCTTGCACTCAGCTCTACCTGCACTTCAGAAATCTAGACTTGCTTCAGAATTCTCAAGAGGCAATCAGAATTCTCAATCGAAGTATTTAAACAGGTTTCATTACATGGTCCCCCGGAGTGACGGGAGAGCTGATCTGCGCACTACTAGGTCTTCCCGTGGTCCTTCTAGGCCTGGGTCTCCTCATCAGATCGCACTTCCGCGACACTCAGCCCTGCTACTTGACCATGCAATCACCAGACGTACAATGTGAACCTTCTCAAAGATGAACATCTTCCACGAAACTAACTGGAGTCTTTGTACTTAACATCTACAGCATAAAAGATCCATAACAATTGTTCTACAAATTTTTGTTTAAACGTATAACAAAAAAAAAAAAAAAATAAATCTAACGTCAATATTTTATAGAAATTAAAAAACGTAGGGATAAAAAGAAAAAAAAAAGAAGATACACGGAGAAAAGCATATACAAGAACACGTGTAACAAGAGCTCTGGAATCGACTAGGAGTAGCAATCTGTTAAATACCTTCAAACCATATTCAATTTTGGAACAGAATTGTGCCGTACCAATTTCAGTAAGCTAAATACACAGACCCACAAGTACTGTTGATGCAGAAAGCTGATTTTTGCTGCCTCTAGTCGAAGGAACGCCCTTTCCAGAGCTGGAGTAAAGTATTCTATACATAGTTGTGATAAAAGAGGTAACGTGGAGTCGAGGAAAATGATAATATTGATTGTCTCACGTACACGAAATAGAAAAGAAACTGCAAAACTGAAAGAGAACGCGAGAGGAGGAGGAAGGAGAGAAGCGATCAATGTTTCCTATGTAATTTGCTAGCGAGAACATCCGTCTAGCTACACAACGTTATTGCCAATTTATATTTTATTTTGATAACGAGAGTATTTAATATTTTCGAAAACAGAGAACGTTCGAATTACACGTGTTGAGAATGTATGTGTGAGTGAATGTGCCAGGGAGGAAGAAACAGTAATACAGAAAATATTTTATAAAAACGATAAAGTATAAATAGCGTGCACTGGATTGAAAGTTGCATATTGTCGTGACGAACATGCTTAGATGTTAGGTTTCTCTGCTATCGGTTGCCATACTTAACGGATTTAGCAACCAAAAATGGAAATCTGACGTCTCTGCAGAATTATTGAAGAACTATCGAAGAATGGAGAAGTTCGGTCTCCGTACCTACAGATTTCTAAAGCAAATTTTAAAAATTTTAAGCAAACATGGGTTCTAGAATGTTCCTAAAACTCCGTATTCGGACTACAGCCATTTGACGGATGTGCACAAGTTTAATGGATGTACAAGAAGAGAAAACGGCGCGGTTAAGTCTTCACGCACTTTTGGATAGAAAAATTTACAGGATTTCGATTTCAAAAAATTTATTGGAACATTACATTTTACGCATTATGTCCGATAGCAAAGCAATTCCCGGTTTCCCGCGATTCTGTGATTCTCCATTTCCGCTTCGGGCATACACGAGTATCTAGATAAGTTGCCAAAGACGATAGAAGAAAAAATGTTGAACGTGCTGATCTCTCAGTATTAAAAATAGAGTATAAACGCGAGTGTGTGGAAGCACGATTCTACGTGAATAACGCACGAACAAATTCGAACTAGTCGGAGAAACTTGCCTGGGACGAGTTTCTGCTCGACAGACTTTTTAATCACTTCATAACTAATCTACGCGATTTGTTATGAATTCTTTTTTATATTTTTACAAAATTCATTCGCTTAGATAATTCTGTCTACGCTCTTAACAACTTTGATTATTTATCTTTGATTATTGCTGCGTTGGTAATTTTGTACTGCATATACTATCCACTACTATTCCGTGTGTAGAGTGTTTCTAAAGATCAAATAGATCCATTAAATTAAGTTTAAAGTACCGAATAATTATTTTAAACTTTTTATTTTCATCAGATGTGTAGTGATGAGCAAAAGAGAGTTTAAAAGTTAAGTTAGAAAAGACATAATTTTACGAAACGAAACAAAACATAATTAAAGTTTTGTTTCATTTACTAATATTATAACAATATTTTTTGCATATTATGTGCATCATTGTTTAAATTTCCCATAAATATTAAAAAATCTATAGTACAATTGTACTTGACTAGTCTAATGAATGGGAATAGAGTTGTAGTAGCATGGTAAGAAACATCTAGTCACTAGTATTCATATACATAAGTATTAATTCTAAACTTTCTTTTGTCAATCATTATATATCTGGAGATATCTATATATATATATATATTTTTAACTTGTAATTTGTACAAGTGTGTTCCGCAACTCAAACAATTATTTTAGAAATATTTCCAACCGACAACTCTGCATGTACTTAGTTAACAAAGTCTTGTGGCAAATTCTTACTTTTATAAATATGAACAAAGACGTCATTATGTTCCATATAACATATATTCTATTAATTCCTGCACTTTTAAACTTTTCACAAAGTATCTGCAGTCTACTTATGGTGGCTTTATTAACTTCAAGCTTTCATAAGGAAATCTTGTTTTTCTATGTATTTAGTATTCAGCTATTTAATATGCACTGTGTTTGATCTTAGATGAATTAGGGTGAGTCGTTTCTCCATTACTGTCAATCCCGCTCCTCCTTCTCCCTGGACTGGTCCACACAGTCCCAAAAGCTGATCAAAAACCGCTGTCCGCACGAAATCAAAAAGACAAGATGATGTATTCGGAAGTGGCTCAGAGGAGAATTATAAAATTCGTGCCAAAATATCTGAGAAACCGAGTTTCTAGTCTTGTAGCGACTGTAACGACTCGTATAAACCGATAGTTGATAAGCATTTATTAGACCCGTACTGAAGATAGTGAGAGATACACATAGGCAAGTATTGCGAATTAAGTGTAGTTTCGTTGTTGGCAGATGTTGAGACGGTAGACATGTAAGAGAAAGAGGAATATTCGTTGTTGGAAATATGTCAATCATATTCTATTGCAGAAGCTATATACGTCCATATGACTTTTTTACACCAATAATAAGCGTTCCAAGTGTAATTGTATTAGGACTATAGGAAGCATGGAGTTTACATGGTCTCTGATGTCACTAATTCTATTAGTATCTCATTAAAATGTTCATGTTGGTGTAACTGAATGGGAATAAAATACTGAATAGTATGATTAGATTTCAATTGGTATCTTTGAGTCACAGATGATCTACATATAATCGTAAGTGATCTACAGTAGTTTATTTTTTCAGTTTTAGGGTACTTTATATTTTATATTTTATTTAATAAAAACTGTTATTCCCAGTTATCTCTTGGAGATTTATCACTGCGTTTTTGGTAATATAATTTTCTCTAAAACTATTTTCTGATAACCACGGATGATCACCATTTATGTCCATCCTTCCTGCAGTTCTGTCATAGCTGCTACAATAATGAAAAACGAAAACGTAAGAAACAATAAACGAACGTATTACTATTATATTATTACACTATAGACGCAACATTTAATCATACATATATACGTACATATATATTAAGAAGTAAAATCATGCTATACAATTAACGAACAAGACACAAGCAGGAAGCCTGTTCTCAATTTGTAGCTTTCTTAATCGACGAAACTGAGTTACAGACAAAGAAAATGATTCTAAACTTTTTTAAAGAGGAAACGCAATGAACTCCGGTTCAGCAAGTAAGAGTAAATTCAACAAATGAAAACGAGAAATTTGCTGAATCGGAGCGGTTACGCTTAGAGAAAATTACGAACTTTATTAAAAAACAAAAAAGAAAAAAAAGAAAATAGAAATAAAATAAAAATCCAAAATGAAGGGGGGAGGAAGAAATAACAAAGTATTGAGTTTAAACAATTTATTTTTTAGCGAATCATTTTCGTTGTGGCTCGAGTGTTCATGATGACTATCTTCATTGTGAATGATCTGGTCAACCCTTTCGGGCCTTCCCCTAATTATCTGATACTAAGATCGTTGTTCAATTGCGCTTGTTGTTATTGCCAAATGTTGGGAAATAAGGAAATATATTCTGTGTACAGATTATCCAAACGCTGGCTTCCTGATAGTAATTTATTTTTTTATCAAATGCTGACCTTGAAGGGTTGACCTCTCATAAACGCATTCGCTGTTATTACGAATATTACTTTCGG
Source organism: Tetragonisca angustula (assembly GCA_036937485.2). NCBI lineage: Eukaryota > Metazoa > Arthropoda > Insecta > Hymenoptera > Apidae > Tetragonisca > Tetragonisca angustula. Next base: position 134,791 of record JAWNGG020000295.1, read on the forward strand.
TGAGAAACATATTTTTTATATTTATTAGTACATTTCGGCGTTTCATTTGTTACTAATTTTGTGAAATTATGAGTAATGTCGTTTCAGTTTTCGATAAAATTTAGGTTTAGCAAGTTTAAAGGAAAATTGGACTGTTATTGTCGTAGTGGTAACTACAAACATGAGTTACGTTTGTATTATGTTATAATGGCGAATGTGTTGAGCAAAACGAATAAAAGAAAAAACTGGCTAGATAACGATCGAAGGGGAGATATTCAAACTTCTGTTGCATAAAAGAGAAAAAAAAAAAGCGATTGCATCTGATGCAAACTCGAAAAATAGATAAATATTGTTGCATTTATCTGGTTGGTTGTGGTTGAATATTTTTATAAGAGGATCGTAGTGCGTTCTGATACTGATTATAATGGTAAATTATAAATTATTAGCACGCGACATGCTAAACATTGCGGAACGAGAAACGCGTATTTCGCATCTCTTTCAGATAGACGCTTTACGAAATTTAACAAAAGAAAAAAAAAATTACTATTTACCAGCGATCAGCAGTGCCGTATATATGTATATATATATACACACATAATCTATATACACACACATACATACATATACATATATATATATATTTATACTGGGTGTCTTCCCCGTGGATATATAACGTTAACTATGATATTTCCATAGCTTGTAATACAGTAGAATCTTTGACTTCCGGTTTGCCAAACGAATTCATTATTTAGAAATTTGTCACTTTTTTTTTAATCTCCTTTTGGAAGAATTTTTTGAGTTTAACTTGTTATATAATCAAAAGTTAGAAGATTTAATATTTCCTTTAGTACGGAAGATTTCAATTTTGATTGATGAAAATACTCGGATCATTTAATTAAATTGTAGAATTCTTTTTGCAGCCGGGAAGTTGGGACTTTTAAGTAAGAGGAAATTCAAAATCTCGACGATGGAATGCAACGAAATTAATATAAATTTATCCCTGCGAAACTATGGAGAAATGTGCTTTCAACGATTTCGACTTAAAAATTATATAACACTCTTGTATAATATTTTAATAGACCCAACGTTTTAATTTTAATTCGTCATTTCTTTAATTTTAATTTAACATTGAAATTGCTGTGGCACGCAGCACGTTTCTCCATTAAAAACGATAATGTTGAAGGGAGGAAATTTTATAAGGAAAAAGGATCATCAAGGATAATTTGATAGGAAGAAGAAGGAAAACATTTATATGTCCATGGTCGATGTTTGGATTCATAATTACGCTCAATATATTCACTATATTCAACAATTATGTACCGGATTGTAAATGTGTTAATACATACATATATATATATACTTATATAAAAAAAAAAGTCGTCGTATAGAACTCATCATCTCGTCACTCATCGTCCACTCGTTCGAATAACAAGATCAATTAAGTTACTGAAAGCACGGACCGACTAACGAAGCTAATTATGCACCAACCGTGAAACATTCGCGAGATAACGTAGAATCTCTTCATTGTCGGGCTTGATATTCACCTGAAGAGCTCTTCTACTGAGTCTGCCCGTCGCTGCTTCCTTTTTTTCCACTCCCTTGAAAATCCTCTCACCGGGTGGTGAAAAGCATCTTTTGAAAGATACCAGTGAAAACTAGTTAAGTTGGTGCGATTTGAATTTCATGCGAAAACTATTTTATATGTTGTACGTATAATATTTCAACATTAACTTCATTTAATGAAAAATATTTTATCAGGTACATATATTGGAAAATTAAAACTGTGTGTGATGTTATTGAAACTCTGTGATAAAGAGAAAAATTCTCTGATAAAATATTTTTATTTATTCTAAAACAGAATGTGGAACAGACACGTAGAATGTAAAAATGTTTCTACTGGTTCGAATTCATAGTATTGAAAGTATAATTCGCAAAAAAAAAAAAAAAAAAAACTATAGTCAGTATAAGTATCATTTATTAGTCATTTCAAATGTTACAGTCTTTGTAAATCTAACTCTGTCATAGTCGATAACGAATGCATTCTGTTTAAAGTTTCAGAACCTGCAACCTGGCTGTCCTATGAACATCTCCTATCCTCTCGGACATTTTTTTGCCAGCAAAACTGTAGTCGTCGTATCGGGCCTCGTGCAGAACCTGGAAACCTAATTTATCTACGATTCGTTGGCTATAGTTGGAGGCGACCACGCAGTAAATTATCTCCGGGAGCACGTGCTGCTCTAGGATGCTACCGTCGATCGATATTCTCTTGATTGTACCGTTCAAAAGTCCTCGACCGAACTCGATACACTTCTCTACTATTTGGCGGCCGATTCCACGGCCTTGGTACCGTGGATTCGTGCCAAGATAAAACAGCTCCATCGCCCCGTTTACATTGTACCTCTCGAATACATCCACCTTGCTCTGAACCTGTTGTTTTGGACCAAATAAGGATTAATCTTACATTTGTTGATATCTTTGAGAAAATTTAAAGAGAAAACGCTTCTAATAACGCCGTCTTTGCCATTGACAGATACGGTGGTCCCCTTTAATTACTAAAGCAATAAGTTCCTTTAATTGTTCAAGAGGCGGATTTATTTCAGTAGTCTAACAAACGTCCTCATCAAGTTCAGAAATACGTTTATATCTTTCAAACCTCAAATTAGACTCTGTGATACTAGCAACGCAATTACTGGGCAAATTGGGGACGACACTTGATCTAAACGAGGCAATTCAGCCAATAACCAGGGAACACTCACGTCATCGAGAAACTTGATAAGTTCTCTGCACGTTCGGTGCCTCAGGTTCTCTTCTATGAATGTTTCTAGCTCATCTTTCGCACCTTCCTTGGGTTTAGCCTTCAAAGAGATAGAAAACGTTTGGTGAAAAGTACTTTGGAGAAACTTAATTGCTTGGAAGTTGGAAGAGAAGCTACTGAGCTTCTGTGGGAATTGAATAAAAACTTGCGTGAAGCTTGTTAAACGCCACTGCTGCCAGTTCGTTCGTCTTCTTGTCAACGGCCATCAATGTGGTACCATCTTTGATGATTTCTTTGAAGATTAGGTTCATCTCCTCTGGAGCACCATCGTCTTCAAACATCGCTAACCCTATTGCTAGATTCTCCTGCTTCATAGTCTGAGCCTGAAGAGCCAAAGCATCTTCTACTTTGTCTCTGGTGAGTAGTTTGTAGACCAGTTCATCGTCCGAGTCCAGGAACATTACTTAGAAGATCAAAAATACCGTCAGTAATTTGCTAGAGCTTTTTAATACTTAAATTGTGGATCTTTGTGCATTTTATAGGAAACTCTATTGTTCTACAAGAACAATGAAAATTTATATTTAATTCGTGACTGAAAAGCTTTTTTCTAATGGTTAAATTATTGTAAAATTTTGTGAATATTTCTTTAAAAGCCTTCGTAACTAATATTTCCAAAAACTCGATCCCTTTCCCACTTTTATATGGACTGTCCTAACTTAACTTTTGATTATTATTTTGTCAATTTTATTTCAGATGATAAGCAGATTGTATCTGTTACCTGCTGTTTTGACAGGCTGATAAAGAGCCAGATAAGAGACACCAGATGCTAAGATGAGTGGTAGCGATAGCTCAATGATAGATAGACTGGTATTTGAGAGAAAAACGATGTTCCCGGCAGCATGCACGCTGGCGGAATGAAGCTAAATTCGAGTAGTTTATTCCAAGCGACCTACACTCTATTGTTGGTATAGCTCCAGTGTCTTGATAAGTAGCCTCCGCTTGATTTTTCAGCGTCCAATTAATGCATACTGGGGAAAACGCTTTTGTTATCTGTGTTGCAAAGCTGCAAGTAAGGCACTGTTATCTTTCATACTGAATACTCTTGCACTATGTAGGACATGATATAAATAATAATTATTACTGACAGAGAAGGGAGAATAAGTCGAAAGTGAATTGAACAAATTATTTATTGCAGAGAAAAAAAAACCTTGATATGATAATACTTTGAATAATATTTATCAGCCCCGTATGTTGACAGAATGTATCTAAATAGCAGTCTTCACTGATAAGCAAATTATTTTTGAACACAGTGCCTGATAACCTGAGAGTACAGTCATGACACTAGGATAAGCCAGTATCTTTATATTCGGTACAATTTTTTATGAAAATATATATATTCTTTTGCATCATTAAAACTAAAATTAATCGGTATCAATTCTTTTATAATAAATAGGCTGTGAATATTTATACAAATTTATGTTTCTATAAAAGAAAAACTATTACAATCTATAATGAAAACGTATAAAAATTCGCAATCCAATGATAAATTAGTATCTTAAATAATTAGACTCAGCCTAAAACAGTCTTTTAGCTACTAGGACAGAGTTTCTGTGTTCATTCCCTATTCTTTCATTGAAAGTCTTCCCTTTGAACTCGAACTCTTCGAAGCTAATTGACGCCAGGTTTTCGAATCCACACTTGGCTGCAATTTTCTGTGAATAGTTCGATGTCATTAACGCAGACACTAAATTAGGTAGTCCCTCCAAATTATGTATCTTATTGTCATCATTTATTGTGACTGGTGTTTTTACAGTGTTCCCTTTTTTCAACTCCTTTGCTACTTCTATGGACGTAGATACCAATAGTTCACCTATTCTGCGTTTCTGATAATTAGGCAACGTGGCCAGAAACATTATTTCGAGGATGCAGTCAGTGTTGTAGTGCTTGAATAAATTTATTCTGGCATCCATATTGATGATGAAATCCACAAGAGCTTTTGATGATTTATATTTGCAGTTTTCACTGAATGATTCGAAAGCGGTTTTTTCTGATGAACTGTTCAGGAGCTGAAAATACATATACATATATAATATCGAGAGCTGTATGTGTGTGATATTATTGTTTTGATTTTTTGTTCATCTTTATTTACCTGTATCTTGTTAAAAGCCACTCCAATAACTTCTCCACTGTTCACATCAACGGCCACTACACTAACTCCATCCTTGGCTGCCTCCAAACAAAGTTCCTCCAGTTCTTTTGATGCACCTGGTTCTGAGAGCAGATCTACTCCCTTGCATACATTCTCGTTGATGAAAAAACTCTTCCTAATGACATCGAGCGCTCCTTCGAGAGTGTCGTTCGTCAGGGATTCGAAGTCAACGGTCTCGTCTTCCGTGGAGCCCCACATTCGGTACGGTGACATTCTGTTTCGTGTCCTGAAAGTCCAAATCAGACACAATCCAGTTTAGAATAACTAATTGACACAATTTTGTATTTAAACTCAAACAACTATGATGACTTTATAATACAACGATGAATTTATAAATAAGTAAAAGAAACAGCCAATATTAAAAAACTTTCTACGTAATTTGTACAATTCACCATTTCGTCTTTTTTTTCAGAAAATTACTCTTTTATATCAGTAATCGTCAATGATTGATCTCTTTAAAGAGAGAGACCGCGATTCTTTTCTAGTATGTATTTCTTCCTACCTCATCTCGACTGAGAGATGTGCAAGCAACGCTGGATCACACTATACTGACGATGATCAGCCACTTGCTGAGATTGGAAATAGCCCAACGCTATCATCGATGTGTATACGTCAATAATATATACAAAGGGACAGTATCTTGTTTCATGCACGCTAAAATTTCCTCAATTTTTCCACTCTTCTTTTCTATCACCATATGTTTTTAAAACACGGATCAAATTGATTCAACGAAGTCAGAAATAAAAATAAAATTTAATTGATAAAGAAATAACAATTTTTCAGATTATTGACGGAAAATATGGATCTCGGATTCCTGTAACGAACATGATCTACGATTTATTGCGAGGCCATTAGATAGCAAGGGATTCTTTGGAGTCGAATGAACCCATTATAATCGACAACAATGCAAAAGATAGTCGTTAAGAAACGTGATATATGCGAGTCAGCGAACCACATATCCACGTGCAAGGACGTGTACCAGTTGGAAGGGGCATGTTTTGAAGGGGAAGTGCCGCAGAAGTAAATTTAGCCAACTCGCAGGTTGTTCAAAGTGCCGTTAACCGTAGGATACTAATTTGATTAGTCAATGGGCCAAGTCTTTATTGAGAACTAATAATTGAATCACCTAGAAGTGGCGATAGACTTGAAATTCTTTCAAATACGTTTCCTTGATTAACAAAAAATTGATATTCAGTTTATGATGGAACAAAGTAAACTTTTTTATAGGTCTTCACAATTGGAGATGAAGATTTACTAACAATGATGGATTCTTCTAACAGACTGTTTTTTACACAATAGTACAGTGCAATTTTATTTTATTTCATATCTATTCTGTAACGACAAAATTTTTAACTTTATACTTGTCAACAATTTAAAAAATACCAAGCGTATTGCAATAATAAACAACTGAATAGCAAAAGATACGTTATCGTTAGAAATAGAACGTATACTGTCGTATCTCGCTAAAATTTCGTTCAAATGGATTACCAGGAAATTGCATCGATAACGTCCTAAGTACGATCCGATATCCGAGGTTTAAATTTTCCTTTCCTTTCCTTTAAATTTTTATTACCAAATATTTCAATTTATATCGAAAGAAATTTATTAAAAAAAAGAAACAAATTTTTTAGTTACTTACAATAAAATTTTCTTTGTTGTCCGTTTCTTTGTTGTTCGTTTCTTTGTTGTATACAATTGTAGACCGTATAACGTTTTCTAAAATCTCGATTACGCTTCTCTGGACGAATTACAATTTGATTTGTAATTTTATATCGCGATTTAACACGCAAAATCATACATATATAAGCACTTCGATTCGCGGGTCTTTCAATGCAGAGTCCTGGTATGTATGTACTTCCCACGTTAAGATATTGATGGAGTATGTTCTTTAGCCAACGTTATCGCATTCTACGGCAATGAAACAAATGAAAAATGTTTCTATGAAGGAGGATTGACGATTGGCTGATTGGATCGTAGCCAGCCAGGCTATGAAAGAAGCCAGCTCAGTTGTCCACTTTCTAATACCATTGTTCAATATTTATAAATATTTAAGAGTACAATAAAATAAATTAGAAACAGTTACAAGTGATTACCAGAAGTAAAAGATATATATTTGAGAAAGATATATCTTTATATCTATATAATGATAGACAACAATTAATAACTAGTAAATTCTAGTGTGAGGTTGGTAACAGAATTTCTTTAAATTGATGACTAAAATGTAGTAAAATAAATTATTTAATACAAAATTAAGTTAATTTAATATTCAGTACAAAAACTATCTAAATAAGTTTATTGACAATATATATTCGTTGTTTTTAGTAATCATTACTGTGCTACACACAGCGTGTATTCTCCACTATCCTTAAACTAGGAATAACAAATAAAAGGTATAAAACATTCGATTTTGGCATCGTGTATTTCTTTCTGTGGAAAATATACATGTTTACATCCTTTTGCAGAATGAAAAAAAGGTGTCTGAAGAATCTCAAGCAAGTTGCAAGACCATCACAGAAACAACGTTATGCGGCGGAGTGTCTTGGAAAATAGGTTGGCCATCATCGTCCTTGTAATGCAACAGATCTACGTCCATGATGCTTTTCAGGCCAAGTTTCCCCGCCGCCTTTTTCGAATACAACGATGTATAAACTCCGAATATGAATCCGACATCCTGCATCGTATCTTTTGCAAAGGAAATTCCCGCCGCCATCAATGATCTTGAAAGTCCTTGTCGACGGTGATCTTTGTTCACAGCAACCGCGTAAAACTCCACTGCCTTTTTGCAGTTCGGATATCTTCCATACAAATCAGCCTTCTCACCGATCTCGGATAAATAATTAAAATATCGTTTCATTAATTTATTTTTTGGCGGGTTGTTGGCGAACGCTGCGGAAACGCCATCAACGCCGTCTATACATTTCGAATTTCCACTGACTATCATCAGATTTACCCCGACAATTTTCCCCGACGATTTTTCGATCGCTACGATGCACGGTGAGAAAGCAAAAATCGCTCGTATAAGTTGCTCGTGGTCGATTCTTATTGTTTCTTCGTCCTCGGTTGTCAACGAATTATTGTCTCTCAGACTTTTCAACATTGTCTCCTCTTTGTCGAAATTTTCATGTAAAAGAGACAAAATCTCGGAGAGATGGGCGTCATTCGCCCATTCGAGGATATATTGATCATTATTCGATTCCATTCTTCCTACCGATATCCTTGAGGACGAAGTTAATGAATTAGAAATCTACTTTACCGTATTTTTTATTTCATCGAATAGTTTATTTTTTCACTTGAGGTAGACTGGCGATTTATTTTACTGTATTTTACCTATGTATGTCGCCTATTAATTGTGTTATATTGTGCGATTTGTTTATGTTGATAAGATCTTGTAACTCAATATTTTTGGTTACATCACGATTACGTCGTTGAATGGGCCCAAGTTACTCTAGTGTAAATTCTTGGAAGGTGTCAGGTTAAAGCCGTGCGCTAGACCTCTGATTGGTCAATACTAGAATTCGTACACATCCATTGATGGAGCACGTGATTCATCCTCTCTTCGAAGTATTTTTTTTTTTTTATTATCATTCTTACGCTCCTTCTAGTCTCATACTTCTTGTACTCTGAAATTTAGAACATGAAAGAAAAAGAAATTAGTAGCCGAGCGTAGTGAAAACACTTAAAAATCTGTGAACACTTGAACACTTGAATACTTGCCAACGAGAGGAAGCAGAAATTTCTATCGGCGAGCTGAGAGTAATTATTTGCACTGCGTGTTGCAGAAAAGGTTGATCGTTGTCCGATTTTCGAACGCGCTCTTCCATTTTCGCGGCAGAGCGCGAGGTTGCGCGTGCGCACGCCAGGCGCCACTACAAAATAAGATGGCTGACCAGCGAAACAAATAGAGCGCCGTTGTAAATAACAAACTGTCCGATCACGTTTCGAAACGGTATTTCTTTAAAGAACAGGCAGTGTACGGTACTCTGGAAGCGCCTCGGTCTCGGTGCTTCGTGTTTCCACGGTGTGGAATCGTGCGGGCAACGGACAACGTGCAGTCGTGCATTCCAAGCCACGATTCACCGTTGAATGCGTCACGCGTGTCCACGAGCTTCGAGAGGAACAGTCAAGGGAAAAAAAAATAAGCCAAAAATCACACATCGCCAGGATGCAATTGCGAAAGCGAGGTTACCTCGCAATACATCTCCGCTTACGGCTCGCCTAGCTCCTCATGCTAGTCTCGTCTTCCGAATTGCTTGGAACACAGCATGAAGGAGATGCTTGGAGGGTGCTGCGTGTGTTCTGACGAGAGGGGTTGGACTGAAAATCCACTAGTGTATTGTGATGGCCAAGGTTGTACTGTTGCTGTACACCAAGGTTTGTCTGTCACGTTAACTCTTCATCCTTTAACTTTCAATTGCAATTAGATTAAAAGTATGAGATTATGATATTACATTTCAATGTTGTTGCAGCTTGTTATGGTATTGTTACGGTACCCACGGGACCATGGTATTGCAGGAAATGTGAGTCACAGGAACGTAGTGCACGTGTAGTAAGTTTTAAAATTCTTATTGCTTTGGTGCAATAGTCACGTGATTGATTCCAAGATTGCATTAGTCACGTGATTGTTAAATTCCTTTGCAGCGTTGTGAGTTGTGTCCAAGCCGAGATGGAGCTCTTAAAAGGACTGATCAGGCTGGTTGGGCACATGTGGTATGTGCTCTGTACATACCTGAAGTTAGGTTTGGTAACGTGACAACGATGGAGCCAATTATTTTGCAATTGATACCATCTGAGAGATTTAGTAAGGTAAAAACTTTCCAAAGTAAAATGTACATTTGGTAATGATTATTTAATATGAAGTATATGTAATGTGATTATTACAGTCATGTTACATTTGTGAAGAACAAGGAAGAGGCAGTAGAGCAAATGTAGGGGCCTGTATGCAGTGCAACAAGACTGGCTGCAGGCAGCAATTTCATGTTACTTGCGCTCAGGCTCTTGGCTTGCTCTGCGAAGAAGCTGGCAATTATCTAGATAATGTTAAATACTGTGGATATTGTCAGCATCATTATTCGAAATTGGTGTGTGTCTGATACTGTTCGAAATCAAATTTCATCAAAATCGGAATCAATTGATTTCCAATAACAGTTTGATCATTTCACTTGCAGAAAAAAGGTGGTAACGTAAAAACAATACCACCTTACAAACCAATACCTGCTGATAATGGCTCATCAGACTCGTCTCCTGAAAAGGAAGCAGAGACCCCGATAAAATCTTCGTCAAGTGGTAAACGAAAGAGTTCAAGTTCCAAATCTGCTACAAATTCTAAAAACAAATCGAATACTAGTCCAAGTCTAGAAATAAATGGCGTTGCTGACGACAAAAGCAGTAGCGGCCGTAATACACCCAAAGACAACACCACAAATTCCAGTAAATTCACCACTTCAAACTTCGTAGAGACAATCGTCACCCAATCGGAGAGTGTGTTCGGACATGACGGTACCACGTCCACCACTGCTGCGGTGGCTGCAACCACCATTAAATCCGGATCAAACTCGAGCTCCGGCCATAAAAACAGTGGACAAACAAAATCGAATTCTTCGTCATCAAACAAAACATCGAGCCACAGTAAAAAAAGAAAGACAGGAGCGCGAACGCCGACGGTAATTGGAAATGAAAATTCAAACCAATCGGTAAGCTCGGAAGCTAGCGGTTCGGTTGTGATTGCTGTAAGTTCTGTTGTACAGCAAGCTGTATCGAGCAATAACGTGCAGACAACTATAACTGAAGCGACAAGCTTAAGCACAACCACGGAGCCAGAAAAATCGAAGAAAGTAATTAAGAATTCACGTAATTTTCATTACGAAGCTCTTACTCCATATGATTTATATTTCGAAATTTTCTTATTAAGTTAAAGGTGGAGAGCCCTATGCAGTCATCGTCGAGCACTCCAGTTACTACTGAAGTGACTACTACACCTGTGATAATGGCAGTAACGCAGTCCCAATCATCGATTGTTACTCAGTCACCGACAACCACATCAAATAGTATAGTCGTATCTGTTCCATTAACCGCAACATCATTGTCTAGTACTGTACAGAGCGTGGTGACGAGTGCCCCAACGCTCTACCAACAGTTGCAACAGAGTATCATAACTACCGCAGCCACCACGGAATCCAGAACAAGTGCTATGTCAAATTCCGAAAGATTTATCGCGGAAGAAGCTCCTATTAAGAGATCTCGGTAAGTTCAATTCAAATTTTGGTGCTGGTATTTCATCCGCATTATTAATAATGTTCATAATTATTATCATTCTCGTTCAATTAATATTATTGTTACGTAATTTTATTCGTAATACGAGTACGTAATTGGAATACAGAGAGAAAATAGTCGGGAAATTCTTTAGATTAATACGAATAATTTCAAATGCGCGCCAAAATGGAAGGTATCAAAATGGCTGATTAGGTGGATAAACAAGCCTCTTTGTTTTTAACCTTTTCTTGCGTTTCGTAAATATATTCAGGTAGAAAAAATCTTGTTGTATGTGGATTTATGCAAAATATCGTTTCATCGAGGATGCGACTCTGTTGTTTAAAATCACCGGAGAACATCGTGGCGATTGGAAAACGTTTGCAACGAATTACGAATTGCACGAGTGCAAAAATGAATTCAGAACAATTTTTTATTTTATCTTTGTGTGATGTAAATTGTAAACTTCTGAAGAAAAGTTATTGTGAATGTTTACTGTGATTTCGTTTGTCCTCTGATTCGTCTTTACGGGCACTTTGAGGTTATGTTGGTTTTTTCTACTTCAAAGAGCCTCAAGGGCAATGAACGAAGGAAAGGAGTAACGTGATGTAAATAACGGAAAATATTATTTCAAATTTTGCGTAAAGAATCAACTTTCCGAAATTTCTCAAGTATTCTTAGTTTCAAGGCCGCAGAAAAAAGCAGTGACTAAATAAATTAAATTTACGTTTTGTTGCTTTCTCAGTTCTCAATCGTCAGATAAACAAGAAAAGCCTCGCAAACTAAAACGTGGATCATCAAATAGTCAACCAGCACTGCCACAGTCACAGATGCAACAGCATCAGCAGCAACAGCAACAGCAACAGCAACAGCAATCTCAATCTCAATCTCAATCAGCAGCTTCATCCGTGGTAACGTCAGTATCTAGCAATGCAGTAGTAACAACATCTAAGCGAGGAGGAAGAAGTAATCATCAAACTCCTCCACCTGCTGTAACTGTTGCACCTGTATCATCCATTATCCAAGGACCAACACTGTGTAGTGGTCATTTTAGTAACATTGGTTCTGGATCTGCAAACACTATAGGCCCTACTGTCAAGGAATCTCCACCCAGCAGTCCTGGTTCTGAGAGTATGAGCAGTAGTGGACCAGGAAGAAGGAAAAGAAAAGGAACCAGTGCAGCTTCAACGACGCCAACACCTTCTGCATCCACTACTCCGACACTTACGAACCCAAAAGAGGAAAAGGATGTGAAATTGTAAGAATCACAGACGATTGCCATAAATGTTTTATATTATTGTACATATTTTAATTTGTAGTAATATCAGATTTCAGAATGGAGTTAGTGCACCACATATGCTCGGAAATCAGTTAAACCCGACCTCCACGATGGCACAAAAAATGTCTGATACACTCTCCCAGGAACTCGAAGCACATTCTATTTTTACGGAAGCTAGTAATTCCACAACGAATTTAGTTGGTCCACAGCTACATAGTCGAGTAATTGCATCTGTAGGTGTCTTGAAAATAAAATATAGCAGGGATTTCGAGATTTTGCCTTTTAACAATGATACATATTTTATAGATACGATCCAGTCAATCAGGTGCACCGCCCACATCATTTTCTTCAGTTTTTAATACTACTAGCAATACCAATACTAACACAAACAATAGTTCAGGCGCTAGCACAACCAGTACTGGTGCTTTAGGTGGTGGAGCAATACCCCAAACGCTCGACCAACTTTTAGAGAGGCAATGGGAACAAGGAAGTCAGTTTCTGATGGAACAAGCCCAGCACTTTGATAGTGAGTGTACGGCAATGAAAAACATGCTTTCAGTCATACGGGTTTGGTGAAATCAGGGATTTTCATTTGTTTTCATTTTCTTTTTTTTTTTTTATACTGCATCATTTTTGTGATAGTAAGTTTATATATTAAAAATACTTAACTAAAATGCTAAATATGTGTTGCTTTTTAGTTCATTCTAGTTTGACCCACTAACACTTGTACGGATTAAAACGAAATGTAAAATTCCTTTTACAGTCGCTTCTCTACTTTCGTGTCTTCACCAATTGAGAGCAGAAAATCTTAGATTAGAAGAACATGTAAATAGTCTTCTGCAGAGGAGAGATCACTTATTGGCTGTGAACGCTAGACTTGCAATTCCTCTGACGACTCAGCCTAGTGCCCATCCAGGTAATTTATTTTACTTTTCCGTATTCATTTCTTCTAATCATCATCCCAAAAATCAATCTTCTTAAATTATAGTGAACAACATACATCCAACAGTCAACCCATCGCATCCCAATGTCCCACATCCCGAAGTTCCACCAGGAGCTGCAGCCCCCGTTCCAAGAGTGAGTAGAGAACCGCGAGTGAACAACACATATATGCCTCACTCAAGCTCCAGTAATCATTCTACGACACTGGAAAATGGCCTGCCTCCGGATCCATCACCTCCAGCTGCAGCTTCACTCTCACAGTACCAGCACAGGACATCGTTGGTTGCACCTCAGCCAAGTCCAACGATCAGGTAACGTGTTTGTCCTCTACCCGGTATCATACGTACTGATGCTGCAAGTTTGTTTTTCTCAAATTATTGTGAACAGACACAGTCCGGCTGGAAGCGCATACCACCAAGGGCAGCCTAGTAATATAGTGTCCCCGGCACCGACTAGTAATTCTGGTGTGGTCAGAAATTCGTCCGTTACACCAGATCCTCTGCGTGGAGTACCAAGGTAAAAAATGATCGAATAACGTGATAATTCGAAAATATAAATCTATTTGAAAATAGATAATAAGTCTTCCTTCATTTTTTTCTTTTTTTAATTTTAATGTCACTTTACGATTAAAAAGGAATATAATTACATATGTAATACAATTTGATTTAGTACACATTTAATACAATTTAATATAATTTTTAACGTCTTAATGTTACACCAAGCAATATTTTTTAATATATATAGAAAATAAAAATGTATCATCTACCATGTTTTTCATTTGCGATTCATCAGATAAATAAAAAATAAATATCAGATTTAAATAAAACTTAGGATTGGAAATATATATACGACAGAGTGAAATATATAGTTATATGCTTTTCTGTGAAAAGTAGGTGGAGTTTTGATACGTTTCAGGTCAGTGCCACAGTCGTCGAGCAATTACATGACTTCGATGTACCAGCCCACGATGTCCAGTTTGGCAAGTAATCATAACATTCATTCACATGGACCTTCTCCACCCAGCCACGGACCGCCTGGAAAACCTAGCTGAAGATAGGTAGAAAGCAAGGAAGAATATGCTACGTCCGACGATAGTAAATACGATGAGACATAGTCGTCGGCTCGACGAAGAAAGAAACGAACACAGGGAAATCGTTTGTCCTTTGTGCTTCTTTGCTGATTGATTGGATCTCTGACTGGTCTCTGCTCGATAAAGTGTGATCAACGATAGTCGAAAACCTGTTAACTGGAAAAAAAGAAGTCTATGCTACGCGAGGAGAAAATATTTGCATTTATAAACACGTGATTCACAATTTTATTCCATTTGAGTGAGTAAAGCTGGTCCATGAGCTTATACGTTTCTATTGTTTCTCGGCGAATATTCGAGAGCGTTGTTTTATCAGGTCGAATCGAAGATTAGGTTCGTGATAATACCACGAACTAATTACGATAAAAAAAAAAAAGCCTTTCGAACGAACAAGCAATCTATAGAAGTAGAGACACAATTCTCTTCTTTTCATTTTCATTTCGTTTTTCTCCTTTGGTTACACATCATCGAGCACGTCTGAGACAATCTTTACATCATCATCATCTATCATTGTCATCGGCAACGTGTGATGTAAACAGTAAAACCGCAGATGTACAAATTTTAGATTGTAAGTTAATCTATCGCGACGAATAGCAATAATAAAACGAAGTAGGTGTACATTTTATATTAAAAAAAAAATGCAAAAAAAAAGAGAACGAGAAAAATTGCGTATGAGTCTGGTGGTACGACAAAGTCGCCCGTTTCTTTTTCTACGAAGGCATCTCTTTTTGTAGACGTTTCGTCATTGTCATCTAACGAATGAACAAAAACTCGTTTCTCGGGTTTTCTTCAGCGCACCACTGTCGACACAGTCGCAATTAAATGGTTACACCTTTAATATTAAACAATGTAAATGTCTCGTAATTGATCCGTTTCATGGCCAGACCGATATATATATATTCTAATCTTATATATGTAAAACTATACTGTAATACTTAGATGTTTATGATTCGAGCACTGCCTTCCATCAATGAAAAGAAAAATGGCCTTGAAACGGATCGAACAATTGTTCTTCATAGTACGATGATTTTTAATGGTTTCTTCAGAGCGGTTGATTGAATTATGAATGTTAAATGGAATTACGTTAAATGGAAATTGATAGAAATGTGTAGACGGAATGTCAAAACGCGCGCTTCGTTTTCGCATAAGGGGTTCGTTTGCGATCGTTTTTGGTTGTATCTTGCCTTTCTTAATGGCAGCACACGATTTAACTCGACTAGAATCAGGAGTATTGAATTTTCAATCTTTGTCGATGCGAGACATATAATCAAAAAAAGAGAGAGAAAAAAGAATCGTTGTTGAAGGAATTAAACTGCAAAAGATTCGATCAGAAGACTTTCGCTCAAACCTAGGATTGTACGAACGAAATTAAATTATTAAAATTAGAATGTAATTATATAATGGAGAGACTAGTTTTCTGTCTCCCGGTTCACCAAAATTAAATTAATGAATTGATCAAATGATAGCGTTGCTACCAATGCAGTTTCTTTTTCCATTTGAAGAAGATATGTGTACTTTAACAAATTTTTTTTTTCCTTTCGAAGAACGTCTAGTTAGTAAGTTTTCGTACGTTAATATTTTTTGCTCTGCCGTAGGAAACGAGATTTTCAAGCATTACCACATTGTGTTCTTGATTGGAAAGTATTATTTTTACGGAAAGACGAGTTTCGTATGATCGAAAATTGACGAAGGGAACCGAGAGTAACTTCTAGGCTTACTTTGTACGATAAACGCGATGATAAGACGACTTAGTGATAAATCACGAAGACACCAAGCGTTCAGGATAGCACATCACCACTCAGGGAAAATCGATTTAATAAATTTCTGTCGAGTTTTCTTCATGTACGTCGATTTTATTCGACACAGAACGCTATATCACCGCTATGTCTCTAGACTGAGGATTTTTATCTGTTCGTGAGAAATTTAAAGATCCAAAAAATATCGAGAACCTCTCTAATACGTTTGTAATTATATTCATAAATTTGCATAGGCGTTCACAATTTACTTATCATACATCTTTGATCCTACACTATGCTCTTCGTACACACAAAAGTACATGAGTATCAAAAATGTTAAGTAATTAAAGTAATCACATTAACACGAAATTTGTCAAGCCTTAGAAATTTCTTTGGATATTTGTTTCCAAGATGCAAGATATAGATATGGTGTTCTGTGTCGAAGAAAGGAGTATGGATAATTAGTCGACTTAGCCGAAAGTTTGAAAGGGTTCCAAAAAAAAAGTCAGGTGATCGTCGAGGACAACAGTGCGTTTATAGAGATGAAGAGTATTTTATGCGTTTATTATCTCAATGTAGTGTCGCTGTACGTTATAAGATAATACAGTACGCTGGAAAGGCGAGAGAGAGAGAAAGAGAGGCGAGAACAAAGCGTGTATTAAGCGAAGTGTTCAAACAGAGAGCAGTTAACGATAATATTTTTACACACAGCAGACCGTGCCAAACTTTTGCAATCGAATCATTGAACTCCCTTCAAAACTCGAGCAATCGGTTTATTAAGCAGCCGAGTTGTCCGAGATTTTGTAAACTGGAATCGCCTTGATGAAACCTCTCCTCGATCGAAAATGAGAAAACAAAAAGAAGCATAAATTCAATTGAACATCGCTCCCTAATTTCAACATTTCCATGCTCTCGTTTAATTCTTGTGTTCACTTTCGATTATTCGTGTACAAATAAATTATTGTGTTCCTAAATCCGATGTGGATCGACTGTCAGATCTTTTGTCGCTTGAAAATTTCACTTTTATTTTTTTTTGACCAAAGTGTTCTCCAATTTCGGGCCACGTTGAATTTATACGGAATGAGATAACAAAAGACGAAGGTGTTTCTTTACGCTCAAAATCATTGAGATATGAGAGCTACAACAGTTTTACGCAAGGACGTTTGTTCTATGTATTTTGTATAAACTCAATGTGGCCCTGTTCATTGGGATTCTATTCGCTTGTAGTTTAATTGTAACTTAAATATTTGGTACATATATACTTATGTACGCGAGAATTGATGGGTTTAGGCTAGATGTGTCGTTAGATTCGTTGGTATCATGGAGTATGCTCATGATTTTCGAACAAACGAATTCTTCTCAAAAGGAAAACAAATATCAGCGAGAAAGAAACGAGTAAAAAAAATTTATTTATTCAAACGATGAATCGCAAACTGCTCGAGCGCACTGGAATAGCAGTAAAAGGGTAACGAGCAGTTCTAGGTTCTTATGTTGATCAATTTAACTGACTAAGGTGGAGTCAGATAAATGCGACATTAGACAAGCGAACCGAACAGAAGAGACTGAGCAATTAATTACAGGAGGACCTAAATCTGCTCGCTATGTTCTTACTCCAAGATATTTTCGTTTGTCAAAAAACCAGTATAAGGAGACGTTCAGGCAAATTGTAAATCATGAAACCACAACGTCCAGGCGGCAGCAATGCTTTGATTGGTCGAAATATTGGCACAGTTCGTGTATTGTAGCATTTTGATACTCTAGATCTCTTCGCTAAGAGTCACCAAATAACCAGTTGAACAATTAGAAAAGAATAAAGAAAAAAAAATAAATAAATAAGAAGTGTGCAAGTGAACCAATCTCGGCGCCGTTTGTGAAGCGTGTTTTCATTTTTCTACGAGAGAGTTAGTTAATATCCCTCCCAATTTCTGGACAAGCGAACAGAAACAAGCAACTCACATTGTAAAATAATTCTACTTGAGGAAAGAAAGGAAGAATGAGAGAGAAAGTGTGTGTGTAAGAGAGAGAGAGAGAAACATTGAAAAAATGGAAGAGAAACACTTATCTATTTCGATGCACTTGTTAGTTTTCCCAAGAAACGTGCCAGTTAAATGTATAAGACTATGTTTAAGATTATATGCTAGATGTAAAAAAAAGAGAAAAACTGTGAAGGATCAAACGTGGCCACACGTTCTTGGGACAGCTCACAATCTTGTAGAAAGTGCTATCTATATGTAAAAAGATAATAAAAAGAAAGGTGTGATAGGCAAGGACAGTTCAAAGGTTGCCGCGTCCTCCGGTAGTCTTTTGTATATTTTCAAGCGAGAGCGTAACACGAGCAGCTAAAAATCCGGGGCTGCTCCGCGGCTAGCTACCTTTCAATTGTCCTCTACCACCCGCGTCTATTATTGTACCCGTGTAAGGACGTTAAAGGAAGGAGCATACCGAGCGAAATGCCATATGTATTTCTACACACACACACAGGGGGAAAAATGAAATTTTCTAACGTGAAAAAAGGCTGATTGTTTTTTAACGCGTTTCATGTAACGATTTACCGTCATCTCGTCCATCCCTTTGGTGAATTCTGAGTTTAACACAGTCTGTTGTCACTTTGTAAACTATTCAATTAACATCTCTTTCTCGAATTTTTCTTGGTTTCAGATCTAAGAATCTAAATTCTGAGGAATCACATTGTCTTCTGTGATCAAGATAGACAGTTCAAAATGTTGATAAGTATCATTGAGGGAAACATTTGAATTGAACATTGAAGGAACAAATCTGAATTTTATTTAATAAACTATCAATAACAATCTATAAGTTCTGTAGTGAAAGCCATAAAATTCATTTATCTTATTTGTTTTAACTTGTAGACAAAAAGTATGCTAACACTGTGAAGAGTACAAGAAAGCTAAAAAGAGCCAGTGGCTTAAATTCAGGAGGATCAGCGCCGCTGGATTAGGATCTTTGCCTCGCATTGGATGCCTAGAAAGTTTCACTTTTATATTTACATCAGCTAAGATTATACATATTGTCGAATCTCGAGGATCAAAGACCTTCTTCCGGCGCGAAGGGTGAACGAGAGCTGAGAAAAAGTTATCCTAAATAAAGACGACGCTTTTGACATCAATGCTGAATAATCGTGCACTTGAACCTGTCTTTTTTTTTTCTTTCTGTCTGTTTTTCATTTAGCAATGAAGGAAACCAGGAAGTATCGTTTGTCTTTCGTGCACGGTGCACTTTCAGAAACGTCGTCATGGAGTCGCGTGAATCAGTTACGAATCCAGGGATGTAAATCACTTTGCGATACGATTTTGTAATGTAACTGTGCATACGGAAGCATGTAATAAAAGAAGAGTAAACGCGCGACGGCAGCATTTCCTGTTTTAGAATCCTGCTCCTTCATTTAAACGAAGTTGAAAAAGATCTTTTATATTTCTTAATGTGAATTTATTTGGAAAAGGTACCTTTATATAATTTTTCTCTTTAATTTTGAATATTCATATTTAATTTTTTAACTCAATAACTTACTAAGACTTTATTTCTTCTTTTTTATCTAGACCTGAAATTGAAGAAAACCTAAATACAAATTAATGAAAAACAAAGGAGGAGAGTGATAACATGATCATTATAATTATTAAACTTTTGATCATTTTAATCGTACATTTATTTAATAAATAATCTGTTGAAATTATCCAATTGAAAACTAAATAATTTTTTAATGTATTTAGTTTAAAGAGATTTAACTAAGAATCCAATAAACATTACATTTTTTTCATTTTATTAAATAAATGAATTATTTTTTTAGGAATATCTAAATCAGCTTATTTTTTTTTTTTTTTTTTTTTTTTGATTTGAAGAAAATTTGGCTGTGAAAATGAAGAATTTATTGTTTTCTTTTTGAAAAAAAAGGAAGAACATATTTACTCGCCTGTGAAGGCATAACTATCTCCAAATCCCTGACGTTTGCCTCAGTGCCGGCCAACGATCGTGGGAAGGTTCACCTGCGACCTCGTCTCTAACGAATCAATATTACACGAGAGTATACGAATACACTACGTTTCATGGATAAAGCTCAAAGACATTCATATCAGAAGCAACCAATTGATCCTCTTATTACATTCAATATAAATCAAATGAATAAACACGAATAATTTTCATAAATTAGACTATTTCTGTATCTACAGGAGAAATCATAAATATTTTCTTGTATATACATATAAATATAACGCAGGTGAAAATTTCCTAATAGCATTATTACAATAGTAATTTAATATCTCAATTTTTTTACAAAAATCAAAGATAAATCTATGTTATATAATATAAAAAAAAGTAGAATACACGTGTCTTCTTTTACAATTTTTAAATCATCTTTTGAGGAAAGGAAGCTTCAATCTAATATTACAGCTGAGCAATGTCCAGTGTAAATAAGATTTGATCGAGTCCGAGTTTTCACACTGTATTTCTGTTCCCTATCTGTCCATTTCTAAAAATGCTACTTGTTCATTTATTCATATAAACACAGACTCTCTCTTCATTTCTATATTTCTTGGATGTCCAAAAGTTCGATAATTAATAATAAAGACACGTTAATCCAATTTTGTCAAGAATAAATATTTTTACTTTTTAGTTAATTTTTTGAAGTCCAATAATTTGAAGCTGATGAAATTTATTGAAACCAGCCAGTAGAAGATCATCCTTACCATTTCTAATCGTTCAGTAAGGACAATCGAATCAAGTGTTTCTATTGTCTATTTCTATAATCGCGTGGAAAGTATTTGAGGGCAGATACAAGGATAAAAGTGACCCGACGGAGTTGTTCAAAGGGTCGATGATTTCGTTGGAACTTCAGAAAACACCCCGAAGCATGCAGCTGCCCAGGTATTTGCGTGCCCCAATTTTCACCCTGTGGGGCTGAAATCTATGAGAAGGGTGGATGGATGCTCTCTTTTACTCAGAACACCCCCCGGTGTATGTAATGGAACCCCAGCCTCCTGTCTGTCCATGTAACATTGTTAATTCTGCTCTCAAGTTTCTACAATCAAAAACCACTATCTGTCTATGAATTTGATATATTTCTTTTTTTCTTTGGTTTACCTCTGCTTATTCTTTCAGAACCTTTTACTAATTTGTATTTATTTTTTAGGTGGAGTTTGTGGACTAGATAAAGAAGAAAAGATGAATCCTCCGGAAACCGTTTATGGTCAATTAAGAAGGTGGACAGTAAGAAGTAAAGCTAAGCAAACAGAAAATTATATATGTAACATTATTTTTTCTTTTTAACTTTCTTTCCTAATCTGATGATATACATTGATAATCTGATATCGATATTACAAGTACTATTACACTAATACATGTCTTGTATATTAATTTAAGATTTACTGGTATTAAATAACTTGCGAGTATTTCACAGTTACGAGTCACAACTTTATAATTCAATATTTTAAGATATATATTAACTATGAAGAAAAACGAAATAAAAGATAAATAGGATTAATAACTGATAAAAGGACTATTATTGGTCAGGTGATCGAAACTGGTTTGAACTTCAGACTTATCTACAGTTGACCCAGGTGTGTTCATACACCTGCTCTTATCGCATGCCATTCTATGATGCATCAATTTTTTCATACATATATCTTCCAATATCAAGCGTCATAGTGATATTTCAACCAATACAAAATTAGAATAAAAACAGAAAAATATACGCTTTTAAGAACAAAGTAAAAAGCTCTAAAATGTTGGTAATTATGGATCGAAAATTTATTTTTATTATTCATAAAGCTTCATTGATGTTCCAGGGCATCTTCACGAAGAAATGTAGCGGTTAAGGGGAGGCGTGAAAGTTCAATAGCCCAGGTTGAACCTAATCGGCTCGAACGTCACGGTACCGTGATCCCGTGAAAATTAGCAAACCATAGAATCGCGGCTGTAGCCCCCTTTCGCGTATCAGACGCGCATTAAGAGCACCCTCTTGTCACGAGGGTCGCACTTGTGTTGATCCTCGCAGCTGGAGTGACACACAAATAAAGTATTAATTCACGATTCATGTAGTAATACCGTAGCATCGCATTGAATTCAACGTTCGTGCTGATCTGCTATCTAACATTGGTCCTTTTCTCATGCATGATGTGCATTCTGTGCAAGTTTGCAGTTTAAAATTGCCCATAAAAGTCTACGGTCCAATTTAAAAATCTAATTTTTCAAGAAATATTTGTATTCAATAAATTAATAATATCCGTAACCCAGACAGCCTCAAGTATTTCTTAAGTATTTTACATCACAAATGATTCTTATTTCAATTTTGTTCAAATAGCCAAAAAACAAAGAGAAGAGGGAAAAGACACAGTCAGAGAAGATGAAAAACCGTTTCGATTCGTCCCAGGAGACGCGTATATTGTTCCTAATTGTCCACAAATCGACGACCACCCTCGATTTCCGGACCGTTAAGTATAACCATCCCCTGGGGCACCAGGGGCGTTCCGCTAGCTCTCTGTTGAGGGACGCCTGATACAACGCGGTTGAATATGGATTCAATTACACCTCATTGTGCCACGGTGTCTATAAACAATGCTGTTTTCACAGCTGATAGCGGCCCACGTCCTGCTGCGGGTCTATCAAATTAGAAGTTCACCCAGTGGATTAATCTTCATACTGAGTGCTTCTGTCTGATCTCTTCTTTAATGGAAAACAGTGTGATTTTAGCTGCAGAATTTGTCTAGCCACAATACAATGAATTTATTTGCTTTCACCTTTTTATTGAAAAATTTTTAATTTGCAGTTTAAAAATTTATTTATTTAGAATTAGACAGTGCACTTAAGATTTAGATGGGCTTCTGATTAACTGGAAGCAAAATAAGAAAAGAAAACTTGAGTGAAGAAGAGATAACAATATGAGAAGAAACGAAGAAGAAATAAGGAAAGGAGGAAGTAAAAACTTAAACGGAGAAGAAATAATAAATTAAATAAATAAGGAAGAAAGAAGAATTTTTAAAAAATGAAAAAGAAAATAATGGATAA
Organism: Tetragonisca angustula; assembly: GCA_036937485.2. Lineage (NCBI taxonomy): Eukaryota > Metazoa > Arthropoda > Insecta > Hymenoptera > Apidae > Tetragonisca > Tetragonisca angustula. The sequence continues at coordinate 158,038 of JAWNGG020000295.1, forward strand.
AAAATTTTCTGGCTTACTCATACTACTCTAATATCATCTTTGCAGCAAAGTACATGTAACTTCCTACTTTATACCTAACTATATACATAGACTTTTAACTAATAAATTATAACTTACATAAATGAAAAGTAATAAAAAATCTTTTAAAAGCAACTGGACATTATGTTATTGATATAAGAATTTTTAGTTAGACGGCTCGTTAACGTAATAACCAGCAAAGCACGGTTGGAAGGTAGAAAATCGAATTCAGGGAGCAGAACAACGAAGAGGGAAAGGAGGATCGCGTCGTGGGAAGATCCACAGCCGTCGACGCCATTATTCCCGAGTCACAGGACGTCGCGACACCGCAATATCGACGTACCGCCCACGATTCTCCATCTCTGTTTCTTCCACAACGGTTCTACCCCCCTTTCAGTCGAACTCCACGCCAGAATTTGGCGCAGCTTCAACCCTCTGCTTTTTTTGGAGTTCTCCGCCATTTCGTTGCGAAGAAAGCTAACTTCGGAGGCTTTGTTTAGCTTCTTAGAAACTTGAAAAATATTCCTCTTGTTCTTACACTGTTACTTTCTATTGAATTTTGAAGACATTTTTGTAAAATAATTTTGTTACATTAAGTTAAATGGGAAAAAATTAAAGAGCAGGATTTAAGATATAAAAAAGAATCCGGAAAGTTGAGAGATTGGTCTTCAATTGGAGATATTAAATCAAAAATTAAATAACATTAAGAGAAAAATTTGGAGTAGACGAAATAGGCTAAAAATTAAAGAAATTTTGGTTTCAGAGTTAATTAAGATAGGAGAGAAGAATTTAAAGAAAAAGATCTGAAACCTTAAATAAATGAAGTAATATCTGGAATAAATGAATATCTGGAAACTTAAAAAAATGAAATAATAAATATGGGAAAATCAAAGAAATTTCAATAAAATGGATTATTAAAAACAACGAAAGAAAAGCATACAAATTAATGATAAAATAATAAAAAGAAAACGGAAGAAATCTTTAAATCAAAGAAGCTCGGTTTTTCTTGAACCAAGAAAAGAAGTTTCAGATTAAATTTTCACAAACTACAATGGGGAAGTATTGATTTTTAGAAGAATCGTATACACCTATTAAAAGCAGAGTTATTAAGTTGAAATATATTCAAGAAACTTGAATATCTATTATTTCAAGATCAAGAAGTGGAAAACCAAAGGAATTCTGGTGAAAAATGGAAAATAAAAGATGATAATAGAAGAAACAATTCGAAACTTGAAGAATCTACTTTATTTGGCTTAAATGGCGACCACATTGGGAGTCATTCTGTTGCATACTCACACTTCACGTACAAACGATATCTTTTACACGTTCTATATGTACAATGGTGAGATTAATTCTACCAGATGAAAGAAAAATCAATTAATTACTTAGAGAACAAAAGAATTTCTGGCAGAATCGTTTTTCCACTTATTTAGTGTAGATTCACTGTTTGTTTGGGCGTTTCTTCAAAGAGAAGTTTTAAAAAGTCACTCGTACTCTTCATGTTATATAGGAATTTCTTATTTAATTCCATTTCAAATTTCATTAACATTAATTTTGAGACTAATACTGTTTCTATAATAGGACAATTAATGTTAACAATAATAATTTAATAATACTGTCCACCATATTAAAATCGACTAGAGACAAGAAATAAATTAATTGATATAATTTTCTTAGTTAACAAACTTTGGTTCTGTTGATACAATTGAATACATTATTTAAGAAAATCAAAAAGATTGACTAGAAATTTCTGTCCTTAGATACTAAATAACACGAGACTCGATGCACTTAGTAATTAAGACCTGAGCACTTTATTCAAATGTCGAGCTATTTTTTGATGTTCTTGGGTCCTCTGGTGTCCAAACTTTCGCGTACATTGTTCCATTTGGGGAAATGTCCGACTTTCTGGACCAGGACAGGGAATGGAAAATGAATGGATTCCCCTCGCTGCCTAAAATTTAATCGTTGGTAAGAATTAGTATATCAAGTAGCTTAATTTCTATTTCTGTTTTAACTTTAATTATATTTCAACGACAATTTTGTTTTTCAGATTATTAATAGTTTGATGGCAGGCTATATGATGTTAAGCAACACTTTCATATAGACAATTAAAATTTTCAAAAACCAACAATATAGTTTTTGTCATATCTGTAAATCAGTTAATATAATTATTATTTTAATAGAGACACGAACAATAAATAATTAAAGAAATATGCAATTGAAAATAAATGAACATGTAAGTATATATACACAATATATTAGGCATTATTACTGTCTAATGAATACTTTTGCAGAGAAATTTTGTAAATTTAAAGCCGTATAAATTTTTGATAATTTGTTCTTTCTCTTGTACTATCTTTAATTTAAATTTATTCGATAATTACAGAATTTACTACATGGGGATTTATAATCATTTACTTTACTAGCAAAATGATGCTTTCCAAAATAATTTCGCTTTCTCTCTTTCTGAACTGTATTTATTATATATTTTCTATTCTATATAATATAATAATAAAAAAATAATTAAATTAATGTAACGTAACGTTACATCCCGTTAAGTCAATAAATAGCAATGAACTCTTTAGAAAGTGATACGAATGACAGAGAACGGAAATGTGAATGTGATCGGTATTGGCCTCACCACGAACTATAACCTTCTTAGACTCATCTCGACCGGAACACCTGGAGAGACTACCGTTCCCTGTCAGAGGGTCATTGCCCTTGTCAGCTCTGACGAGTTCGTTTAGGAACTTTATATAACCGATCGCCAATTTTAATGTGTCAACTTTAGAGAGTCTCTTCTCGTAGGGTAGAGTGGGTATGTGAGCCCTAAGACCCTCGAAGGCGTCATTTATATTTTGCATACGTCTCCTCTCTCTCATATTGGCGGCTTGTCTCTGTTGCACCGCCTGTCTTGGACTTTTCCCTGTTGCTCCGTTTCTTCTGTTGCTTTGACTTCGTCTAGAAATCATTATTGCGCTGCTTTTAATAGAATAATAATTCTCACGTTCCTGTTCTTTTAAATATCTTTAGGATTTTTGGAATATTAGGTTCAATTGTAGATTGGCATTATAGAAGACAGGGAGAGAAATATATTTCATCGTTATTGCACTGTGTTTGATAGAATTTTTTAGTTAAAGAGTCTAGACTCTTATTTTTGAAATATTCTTATGATGTTTGTGGAAAATTAAAGGCAAGTGACCACAAAGATATGATTCACCCCCAATTTTGTCAACATTCTTAAGGATTTACTCATTTCACGTGAATTAAATCTTACAACATTCAGGTAAATATTTTTTTAATAGTTGAGTTGAGGTGATGAAAGAGGAAGAAGAAAATATTTTTTGAACAAAAACATTGACACAATGTGATTTTTATTTCCAGAATAGCGCAATCCTCGAGAAAATACTCACTCTCTGGTATGATTTTCCTGATCACTGCTATAAGCGCTCTCATTGTCGCTGCTATTTTCGTCGTACAAGTAAATTTCGCTACCGCTAGTGCTTCCGGTACTGCCAGCAGGGTGGGCAGCTAGTTGCGACGGTATCGAAGATAGCGTACCTGCGGTGGGCGCCCCGCAATGCGGCGGCAAAGCTGGAATCGCAGGATTTCCAAGAAAACTATGCGCCTCGTACATATACTGACGATTCATCATATCTAACTCAAGATTGTCCATAGAATACATCTTGAAGGAACTTGTTTCTATACCTCTTATATCTTCAATCTCTTTGGTACACGTGCCTTTTAAATAAACCCTTATAGCGACTAGAATCTCTGACTAGTTGAAATTAATTAGTTAAAACACTCTCACATTGTCTGCGTCGGATTCTTTTATTTATTGCATGAGCAGTTTAATGAAATATAGATCCCAGCGCCTTTTGTGAACCTGGAAGATTTGATCCTACGGCATAGTTTTTACTTGAGAATCTCTCAATAGACGTTGAAGCATTTGAAAATTTTATTCCTCGCCGTAGTTTTCGGTTTGAGAATCTCTCGGAAGTCATCCAAATCTTTGCATTACAAGTGCAAATAACACTTCTTCTTTCAGAAGATTTCAGATAGTCTAATTTTTAAATCCTTCGTGAGGCACCATATCTACCAAACGACTAAGAGTTTTTTTTCTTCTCACTGATATCTTGTTCGAATCTGGAAGATCCGATCTTTTTTCAAAGAAAAAAAAACCGAGAAGAGAAATTTTAAATTTTCACGTTTTAGAGTAGAAGAAACATCAAACTTGAAGTCAGTGACAATTTTATCATTTATATACAACTTCTGAGTTTTCTTTGGATCGTCATAGTCTTCTGGAGATATCGAATGAATCCTTCATATCACTGATGACTCTTCTATGTAATTTCAAAGTTTTGGAGCACTATAGTCTTCTTCGGACACAAAAGAACCAATTCCTCAAACGCGGGACAAGGTACACTGAATAGATTCAATTAAACCGGGATCATCAGGCAGCTTTCGTTGAAGTTTCCAGGAAATTCCAATGCAAACATCCTCGATCACGTCCCGAGGATCACTGATACCATCGACACGACACGTGACCCCCAGCGCGTGCTAGGAAATACTTCTAAACAGCGGCACGTGCCAGCAGGAAGCCAGGGCACGTGTCCAGATTTGTCCAGACACTTATCACGATGTACTCGATCCTTTCTTGCTGGTCATATTGTGATCCGAAGAGCCATTTTAAACGAATAAGCGAGAAAAGCATCAGTCAACTTCATCATCCTCGATTTTCTTCCTGGATAACGTTCTCTTCACCTTCACTCATAATGAAGACTCTTCTAACTACTAATTGAATATTCAACACCCATCATTTGCACTGTATTAAATTTAGAATGATTACACTAGTGCTCAGGAATATCTGGACACTTACTTGTCTTTAGTAAGATGTAATTTAGATATAGAATTATGGATTGAAGGAAGGAGATCTGTAATATTTTGTCTTCTGTGAAGAAGTATTTTGCAAAAAAATATATTATCGGTAAACTTTTTAACAGGTAATTTCAATTTACAATCTCTTTAACTTTAATACTGCTTATGCGTTAATATAATATTCTGTCATTTGACTATGACTAGATTGCAGATTTTCATGCAAATTCATATTTTTTAAAATATAGTTTGAAAAAGAAGTAGAATCTTGGTAGAAAATTGTATCAAGTACTGTAGAAAACATTACTCACATTATATACATTTTGTGCAATTTTGCTTTTTAATGTTTCTCGTAAATGCATAAAAATCCGCATATTGTTGCTTTATCCTTAATACACAGTAATTTATACACTCTAGTAAAGCTCGTATAGCTGTTACCACACTCACAAATCCACTAGTTTCTGGATGCTCGTGAGTGACAGTATGTGAATATTAAAACAAATTTCTCTGACAAAAACGGTCAAATGAATCACTGGCACAAAACTCTTATTATAATTATGTACACTTCAGGTGAAAAAGGAAATACTGCAATTGAGGAAACATTAGACTACCAGAAAGGTGATGTGGAACTGTGGATCACTGATGAGCACTGTGAGTTCAGGTGGTCCGTCGAAACTAAAAGAGAAAAGCGGGAGGGAAGCCATTTCTGGGGTTGAAGGTCTGGCTGCATCCCTATTCGCCGAGCTAGTTGGTGGTGGAATCTGCCAACCCCTGGTTGCCTGGCTGCTGGTTCCGCCTCTTCATCGATCTGATAAGGAACAACAGGAAGGCTCTCGGTGGAGGAAAAGTCGTCGGGCGATAATGCGACTTGAATAGATTTGTAAATCGAATTTTGCACCCCAAGGTGGATATTTTATATAGCTGCTGTGTAGTTGGAGAAAGAACGCTTCATACTTCATAATATTTTCCAAATTAGCATATTTAACCAGATGTATCTTCTTTAGCAAGAATTGGAGAAAGGAGTCAAGTGAAAGTTGAACAAAGAATCTAGCAGAGTGAAAAAAAATTGAAGAACATAGGAAAAGTATCTGACAAAAATTGGAAGAAAAGAGAGAACGAAGAAAAGGATTTTTAGAGATTGAAATTCTAGAATTCTAGGACAAAATAGTTGGACTGTTTCATTAGGTTTTTGCATATGAGAGGTTTTGCATATCGATTTTACAGACTTATTATAACTTATAATTGTTTACAATTAGAAATAGTTATATATTAATATGTTAATTATTATAAGCTTGCATTAATTATTTCGATGTAATTACATGACTATATTGATTAATTATTATAAGCTCAATTTGAAATGATAATAATAATTACATGATTCATATTGATCGAAATAGAGTTTGGTTTTACGATAGAATATTGATAGAACTAGAATTTGGTTTTACGATAGTAAAAATGTATTGAATCAGTGAATAATACGATAGTATATTGAATAATGATACAGTTGATATTATTTCAGGAAAAATGTGAATTGGAAAACTGGAGTTGTTTTATTAAAAATTCAACCGTTCCATCTGCAATAACCTGATATTAGAGAAGACATTATTGTGTAAAGTTTGAAAATTTCCTTTCACGTGACACAAAATTTCGCAAGAACATATTGTTGCGTTATTAAATATTATTTCGCAGCACGATAATAATATGGCAGAAATCACATCGTACCTGTTACGGACCGCATAATTATACGTTGCCCCGGCTGGGCCAAATGTCGCAGAAGTGGTTAACCCCAGAGTAAACCCTTCCACGGTGTTTCTGTTGCACGTGCACGACACGTGTCCCTAATTTCTTTCTCCGTTACACCTCCGATTCCCTTGGATGCTCTTTTTATGAACAACTGTAGAACTTGCCGGTCTTGGAACACCCCTTTAATTTCTGTGGAAGAATAAAAACCAAATGATATTCTTCGTTTCCATTCAATAGAAAATTATGATGAACTCAATTCGCAGTGTTTTCACAAAGAAGTGGAATTGTAAGATAATAATAACAATAGTTATTATAAGAAGAACGAAAAAATGGAAGAAAAGGTTTTTGATGGAAAAAGTTCAATTTTGAAACCAGGAAAAAGGATTTCTGAGGAAATTGGTGAATTTGAAAGAAGTAAGAAAAAAGACAGAACAAAATAGATAAGAAACATTTTAAATTAAAAATTGGTATAGGCAAATCAATAAACAGTCAAAATTACAGATTTTTCTACGAAAATTACGTGTATTGGAAATGAAATATTACATTAGAATATTACCAGAAATTGCATGACTGTTCGAAAGAAGATCTTGGAAAAACGTAACATTACTTACATGCAAGACAGGATATAAAGTAAAGGCCATTATCGATTTCCCACAAACTTTCTCCCAAATACATCCGTCGAGGCTGGACAATTAACACGCTACAAATTAAGAGTGTTCGTTGCATCAGGATGAATTATTTGCACCATCTGTTGTTCCAGGGAAAATCTAGGGAACGATCTTTCTTTTTCCCACGAGTTTTCAATGACAATTTTAAACAAATGGATAAAATGGTTTTTAATGGTGCAAAATGCAGGTGCAAAGATTGGTCGTGCAAAAATCGAATCCAGAGATCGCAAGCCGCAGCCTGCTCGAGTCTGATCCGAAAGAAAAACACTGGATTGGAACAGGTCTATTGTGCGGCGGGATTTTTGATCCTCGAGATCGAGAGATAACCAAAGGGGATCAGATTTAAATGGCAAATCCCCTGGCCACGTGTGCTCCCGATTCGAAGTTAAACACTGAATGCGAGAAGAACGGATTTTATTGGTAAAGCAGATAATCGTTGCTTTTTACAATTATTAGAAAAAGTACTTCAGATCAGAAATATAATGTAACAATATGTAATAGATAATAAGTCGTTAGAAGCTTTCTAAATTCCAAATAACTAGTTAAAAATTAAAATAAATCAAAGTTATAACTATCATTGGGTTGTTTCTAAAAACAAATTTAACGGCAATTGAAATAATAAATTTAAATCTATCATTTGCTTCGTTTCAATTTTTGAACATATTACCTATAATCTGTAGTCTGGAAAGGTTTTAATAACCAAAAAGAATTTTTCTGCAGAAAACAAAGAGATTGGAGTTCATAAAAGCGCATCATTTCTCAAAAAGAAGACTCACTCCCCGTGTCTAACCGATTTTCTATGGCATGTCCTAGTACCCATGTCCAACACCTGGTAACCGGTACAACCCCGGGAACATCCTGGTACCTACTCGAAATATAGCCAACCCCATAAGTGTCTATTAATTTATACTCAGCAGGAGTGTGAAATCGATTTATATCCACTGCTCGATTCATCTTCCGGGTTTAATCGATTTGCAGCCCTGTAGAAGACTGTTGTACCCTCTAATAGAATCTCTGTTTTCAAAACTTTCTTTTTTTTTTTCATACTTGTCAATTTTTTTCAATGAAATGTATATTCAGTTCCAGCATTATATAATTATATATGTGTCTTCAGCTGAATTTTATAAATTTGTTTCAGTATTATGATTGGGCTCCTCCAGTGGAATAATGATTCTATTAACAAAAATTGCAGATTAATCCATTAATATTCTTCTAACATCTTTGTTATCTTTGATGCTGATTTATTGCTGCCCAAAACACAATTAAATGGCGTGAAACAGTGCTATACAACATTGGCACACCTTGCACAATGTTTGTCTCGGAACATCCGGTTTCGAGTGTAATCGAGCGAGCCGTCGAAATCATGCGCTAATTTAACCATCAGCCCTGTCCGACACAAAATTCTGAGCCACCTGTCTAATATCCACCTCTGCATCCGTTTCCGGTTTATGGGGGATGGCACCCCCTGTGGTGTCCTCGTGGCTGTGCCCTCCAGGAGGGCATGATCCCCTGAACGTTCCATGCTTGACTACACCGCCTTCACCCTATGTTTTTTCCTATCCATGGAACTGTTCCATTATGACAAAATATTAAAGGAAATTTTCAATAGGAAAAAGGAATTTTCAAAATCAGGAAATATTTCGTCTGCAGAGTTTTTATTGAGGTAAAGTATTATTATATTAGTATTATAACTAATTATTACTAGTTCAAAGTAAAAATTTTTACTCTGAATTGGGATATTTCTGAAAATTTTATTATATATTTTCAATTTATTTTTGCACTTAAAGTCAACTATATTAACTATATTATATTAGATACCTTGTATATTTAATACAAGAATAGGTATATATATGTTATTTACATATGAAATACAAAATAATATACAAAGCTGTATAATTTTCCTAGGGAAAGTAAATGCATTAGATTGGATGCCACGAGCACCTTTGGCTCAAGATAGGATCTATTGACTGAAGGAGATAAGGTTATCTTCACGTTGATCTGAACGTTCTGTATGGGTCGTTTAATTCCCAAATTGTGCGTTCATGGGGTTCCAGTGTTCGTTGATTATAGATATTGAAATCTACAATAAATCGACATCCCGATTAATCCTATTGTGAGCAAGTCTATGAGTTTGATATTCAAACATTTTAACACCTGTGGAGCCATGTGGAATCTACTTATGCAATCTGAAATAATTAAAGGAATAATTTTTTAGGTAAAAAGACAGAATATTTGTTATTTAAATATTTTGGTTTTGAAAATTTAAAACACTTCATTGGTATGCCCTCTGTCGATGATAACGTACAGTAGGGCTTTAAATTATCGTCTGAGGCTAAAACAGGGAACTCCTCTTTAAATTAATATTTTTCACATTTCAAGTTAATCGTTACTTCAAACATTCTTATTATTGATTAAAACTACAGGCTACAATGAATCGAATCAACATACAATCGATCGTACATCGTAATTCAACGTCGCACGTCTCTAAATTTCTTCGAAAAAGAAATTACCGAAGAAGAACCTACGGAAAACGAAATTATCGTAGACGCAACTTGATGATTCATTTTTCCGTGTGGGGGAAAAAAATGTAATTATACTCAATTACAACTTTTCTGATAGACGAACTCACAGCAAGTCACAGAATGACGCATTGAAATCGAAATTCAAACTTCCCGCGCGTCTCGAACGGCCTCGAAGCCCTCTCGAAGACCTCGATATCTCGAGGTGATTCAAGTGTGTGGCCTTCAGGTCAAGCCTGCGAGGCGAGCCAGTATTTTCGCTGAGCTGGGTTGTTGTTTACATCCTGTAGCCGCTCTTCGTACGGCCGTCCCGTGCGTGAGGGGAGCGGCAAAAATTTCTCGCGTCAAATTTCGCCTGCACACCCAGTGACCCGACTTTGTTGCTACGACTTCACTCCTGGTTCGCCCCCTTAGTATCGTACGATCGTTGTGCAAGCACGGAACGCAGGGCTATCAGATAAATCCGCGGGGCACGCTGAACGGTACGATGAAGGTAACGGTAACCACGCTCAGCGACGACATTTTCGTCCTGGACGTGATCGAGGACATGGAGCTGGAGAGTTTCAAGGCTCTGTGCGAGATCGAGAGCAACGTGCCAGTCCACGAGATGGTGATCGCCTTCAATGGCCTGCCGTTGATGAACGACAAGAAATCGCTGAAGGATCACGGGATTCGTGACGGTGACGTGGTGATATTGCAGCACATGCATCAGAGCGGGGCCGAGTTGAACCTTCACCCCTTAAACGGAGGTCAGCTTCAATACAGCACCATTATTTAAAGTGGGCGATCGAGGCGGGTCGTGAGGTTAGCTTTTTCGGCTTCGATTTACGTTTATTTCTCACTGTTATTGTTTCACGTTTCTTTCTCTCTCTCTCTCTCGATCAAGTTTTATACCAGACATGCAACGCACGATCCCAATGGACTTGAAACTTGGCTTAACAGACTCGATCGAGCATGTACTTATCGTTGCCCTGTTTGGTTTCAACAATAGAATAGTGTATCCATTAGTATACAGTCTTTTGTCTTCGTGTGAGAATCTCTTTTCATTTTTTTTGTTAAGTTCCTCTCGTTTATTGTCCGCACACCTGCCCGGCTCAGTTTTTCTTAGCACAAGGCATTTTGTACTCGTTTTGCGTTGAGTTTGAGTTCTCGTTTTAGCTATAGCTTTCCATTTTTGCCGTGCGCTTCAGTCAGATCAGTTATTATTAAGAGCGCACTGCTGCGTAGTAGAGAAGAGAATGTACTAAATTCCAAGATACATATCACTCTAGCTATTCCCATGTTGGACTTCAGTTCCATCAGAGTGCCAGGAGCATCCAGCAGTCGACAATCAGCCGCCTCCAGCAGCACTATAGCCAGAATGCAAAATCCAAGAAAGGAAGACGATCCGGAGATCATAAGGGACATGTTTTTAGCCAATCCGGATCAGCTAGCATTGCTCAGTCAGAATAATCCTAAATTAGCTAGTGCCTTACTTTCTGGAAATCTGGGTAAATCTTGCAGAAATATGTATACCTGTAAATCTGGGAATTCATTTTATGTAACGGGAACTGTCGATTCGCAGAGAGATTTACTACTGTGCTCAGGGAGCAAATAAAACTGAGAGAGGAGCGCGAGGCACAGAGACTGAGAATGATGAATGCAGATCCATTTGACACAGAAGCACAGAGGTTTATCGCAGAGGATATCAGGCAGAAAAACATAGAGGCAAACATGGAAGCTGCTATGGAATATAATCCAGAAACATTCGGATCAGTTGTTATGTTGTATGTTAATTGTAAAGTCAATGGATTCCCAGTTAAAGCATTTATTGATACAGGTGAGCATCGACGTTGTTCATAGCGAAATAATAATAATATGCGAATAAATGCGCGTGATGCACGATATTGCAAGGATTGGACTGGAGACAAAGTTATTTTTATGCGTCTTTGTTCGGCAGATCTTCGACCATTCTGTCTATTTTTAATTCTTGCATTTTGAAAGTCATTCTTTGCAGTATAATTCTTCATGGTGGGAGAGGTTTAAATTTAGATATCGAACTTCGCGGTCTCGCCCACATTATATTTTTGTATCCGTGATTCCATGCATTCACCCCTGTCAAGAAAAAAAAGCGAAAGAAAAGAATTTCGCAACACATAACATTTGTTGCTTTTTTAAAATTCAGGTGCACAGTCGACTATAATGTCCGACGCCTGTGCTGAACGATGCCACATAATGCGATTAGTGGACACAAGGTGGGCCGGTATAGCCCATGGTGTTGGAACCCAGCGCATCATTGGCCGTATTCACATGGTACAAATTCAAATTGGAAACGACCATTTAACAACGTCGTTCACCGTCCTCGCAGAGCAAAGCATGGACATGTTACTAGGACTGGATATGCTAAAGAGGCATCAATGTTGCATAGATTTAAAGAAAAACGTGCTGCAAATCGGTACCACTGGCGCTGAAACGCCATTTTTAGCAGAAGGTGATTTCAAACATTCCTGTGGTTGCATACTATATCTTTATCGGTTACACAACGTGAATACTTGATTCCGATTAGGGGAACTACCAGAGTGGCTAAGGTTAAGCGGTTACAGCGATGCGAGTATTTACGATGTGGAAGAAGATAAGGATGACAAGAAAGGAGGACCTCAGAGAGCGTTGGAAGATGGTTCCAGAGACGCGAAGAAGCAACGTCGTCAGCAGGGTAAGTATGTATCAGTCCAGGCTATCCTTTCTTATCATGATTCCTCATCAGATTAAAATAATTTGTGTTACATCTTCGAAGATGTATGAAATCTAAGAATTTCACTGTGATTCCTTTATTATATATTTTGATTATAATATTTACAAATTCAACTAATTATCAAATTATATTTTTCCCTTGTGATGCAGGATTTAAAAATATATTTGTGAAAATGTAGGAATGTGAAATCTTTATTTCTAATAATATTTCAGGCATTCAGAAATTAAAATAGTCGACTACATTTTCTCTACATTTCAAGATAGAAGAATCCTATCCTTTTTGTACATTCCTACTGTATCTTTCTTCTTCCTAGGAAGATCTAGCTAAGACAAATCCCTGCAATTTGCCTGGACTAGTGATCTTAAACAGATGCTTTATAATTTATGATTTTATTTGTGGCTTTTAGAAGATAAGAAAAATATTTTATTTTCTATGTATATTATATCTTCTAGATGGCCAAGAAAGCAATAGTTCGAGCGGGACATCGAGCAGACTAGGCCCCATAGAGACCACAGTCTTCTCCCACGATCCATTCACAGAGGAAACAGTGAAGGAGATCGAGTCTCTAGGATTTAGCAGAATACAAGTTATCGCGGAATTACGTAGATTTAACGGGGACAAAACTCAAGCCACCGACGCGTTATTCACTAAATCTTTAAGACTTTAAACTGACAGCAGGAGGAAAAAAGAAATTAACGAAAGTTTCCGTGTGTGCGCAGTAAAGATAAAGAAACGAAAGATTTGTACGTGATTCGTGGTAGCGATTTTTTATATCGATTGTTGTAAAAATCTGGAAACTACAGAATCGAAACTCAGCTCAGGCAAGCTACTCTCGTTGCTCGACAATTAGCATGAAATCGTGTTTCAAATTTTACTTTGTCGAGCAGCTATTATATTATATATATATATATATACTATATATATTATATATATATATATATATATATATATTATATATATATATATATATATATATAGACGCCGTGTTTCAAGTAGCATATGGCTACTTTGTAGAGTTATATCTTCTTCTCCGATTTTGTATTTTTTTTCTTTTTTTTCTGATAAATACATGGAATCGAATCTGTCGAGTTTTAAGTGGATGTCAACATGCCCTGATAACCTAATCTATTACTGCCGCAATACATGAATTTAGGAATAAATATAAAATGGATTAAGAACCAAGTTTCTGAGTTAGTGGTGCAGCTTATTGTCTTTCATAAAGGTTATCTACACATGAAAGTTGTGTCACATCTGTAGATGCTCCACAAAACTTTTTTACTAGATTAGATACCCATGAGAATAATCTTTCAACTGAAGAGATATATCGCACGATTTCACGGACATTTCGAGCTTCGCGACCAAAAATCAGCTTGCGATACTTCCTTGCGTGATTATATATTAGTTCCTCCTCTGTAACTGCATGATTTTTAAAAGCAAAAAAAAAAAGAGGAAAATGATTTTGTAACGTAAAAAGAGTCGCATTGACGTATCGACGAATCTATAAAGAATTTTCCATTATTTCTTATATTTTTTATTTCAACGGGGAAGAGAGTTAAGAAAAAAAGAGATACGAATAAACTTGTGGAAATTTTTATTGTTTCGTTTTCACAAACATTCATGAACGTGTCTGCAACGGACAACGTGAATTTTGTATCGTTACTATCTATTTAGGGTATATGGTGTTTTTCTGTATTTTCTTTATATTACTATAAAAAGAATATACTAGGAAAGATAAAAGAAAAAGAAAAAGGAGAAAAAAGAATGTGTAACAAGCAAAATTCACCTAGGTCTTTTCACTCACGCGTTGCAATTCAACGAAAATAATTTCAGCCTCCCCACATCTCGCGAGAAAGAAGATGAAAATCTCTTTGAAAAAGATCAGTCACGATTACGCAGGATAGAAAATGATGAAGTAGCATGTAAACGATAAAAATTCGCCAAACGATAGTTTCGTTTAGGGCAGCTCGTTTGGCGCCCATGTTATGTTCACTATTTTACCGGTGCGAGCGGATTCTTGGCACGCAGTCGCAATTTTAATTACAGCTAAGGTTTCCTTGGGCTGTACAGAGCTTTCAGCTTTACCAAGTACAACATCGACAAAGTGGTCCAGCTCGCGACGATAGCCATTCATGAATCTACTGGCGAACGAATACCAGATAGGTGAGCTGTTTATTCCGTCCTGGTCGTACTGGGTGGTGACACAATGTATTGGCTGTTCGTTGTCTGCCCTGATCATACCCTTAGCACCAAACACCTCGAGACGTTGATCATAACCATAGGAACTGTTTCGTGATATGTCGATCATCCCCAAAGTTCCTGACGGGAAGTACAGCGTGACTACAACTGTGTCATGGTCACCGATTGCTTTGATCTCTGGAATATGTGCATGTGCCTGGGCTGAAACCTGCAAGGAAATATTTCAACATTTAATAATTGAGCAGGCGTAGATGAATTGGGGAAATGAGTTCAATTTGTTGACTGTAATATATTACCAGTCTGGGTACATACTACATAGTACATCCCATTTGAAACTACAACTGCAAATATTTACTCAAAGATTTTCATTTTCCGTGAAAGCTTGAATCGAAATTCTTTTGTAACTCTGTGATATTTATAAGTCCAGGTCTCCATAGTAGACTAGCAACGTCCAAAGATTCTCACCTTAACGGGATACTCGCCAAGGACCCAAGTTATGATGTCAAAATCATGGACCATGCAGTCATGGAATATACCCCCGGAGATCTTCAGATAGTCGATGCTAGGAAGAGGAGAGTCACGGGAGACTGTTTTGATAACGTGAACGTGTCCAACTTCTCCATTCCTCACTCTGTCTCTGACTGCGGAGTAGCTGGGATCGAATCGTCTGTTGAAGGCGCAGAACAAAGGTTTGCCGATCTTTCTGGCGGTCTCGTAGCATTTGATCGAGTTGGCATTGTCCTCGGCAATTGGTTTCTCACAGAACACCGCCTTTTTCGCCTCTAGAGCTCTCCTTACGATTCCCTCGTGCGTGAATGTTGGTGAAGCAACGACAACTGCGTCCACACTGTGAACACGCAAAACAATCTCAATTATTAATTGAATTCCTGATTGATCTTTGCGTTCTCTCTCGAGTTTCATACTATGTTTTGGATTTTTTATCATCGGATGATTATGTAATCGTAATGGAAATGTTTGACGTTTAAAAAAATTTAGTAATCGGAGAATCAATACTGCAATATTAATACCGTGAATCTGTTTATCGCAGAAGTAGATAAGGGTGAATGGAAGATTTTAAAAAAATAATTGAGTAAAAGTATAATGATTTTTATTCAAGAGTAATTAATTATTTTATTTAATTAAAATAATTGTAATTTGTTGGTTGGGATCTATATTCTATTAGAAATCATAAAATTTCTCAGGGTCAAACGTTATGTAAATTTTTAAGAAAATTTTCTGATTAGGAGAATTGATACTTTTATTCATTGAAAGAACAATAAAAAAAAATTTC
The DNA here is from genome assembly GCA_036937485.2 of Tetragonisca angustula. Taxonomy (NCBI): domain Eukaryota; kingdom Metazoa; phylum Arthropoda; class Insecta; order Hymenoptera; family Apidae; genus Tetragonisca; species Tetragonisca angustula. The sequence continues at coordinate 174,079 of JAWNGG020000295.1, forward strand.
AATTCTGGATTAATCTTGAATCATTAAATATTAAGGAACCAATTTACTTTTGTGCCAGAAAATAATTTGAAAAGATTTTCTTCCAGAAAGTTTCAAAGTTTACATATTTGTAAATCAGAACAAATGTCTATCTCATTTAAAAAAACAAATTAGCAATTTTCAATTAGATTTGAATAATTAATTATTCATTATATTGATAAAGTAAAATATTTAGTAGAATTATAACATTAATATTAGTTACGAAGAATAATGGACTTTAACTTAGATCATTATTTGTGTTCTATATTAATTTTTTATGTACTATTTACTTAAATTAATTTTAAATTTTACAAATACGATCATCAATAAAATTTCAGAATTCAAAAACTTCCGAAATTTTTCACCATATTTAAAGAGTGTGAAAACCATAAGAAAACCTAAATTACTTGGGATCGTTGTATACTCTGTCCGCTTGTTTACTGTTCAATAAGACGACATCGTCAAGGTGCCAGTAGTCCTTAAGATTCGCCCAATTGGACTCGATATCGTCTACGACATATAATAATTTCACACGTGGACTGGAAATAATGTTGCTCAAATGAATGGTTCCAGCACGACCAACTCCAAACAGGGCAAGTCTCACTTTAGGATGACGTACACCTTTATTCAGTGCCAGATCCTCTAGATACCTGTAATAATATTTCATTTATTTTCATGAAAGAAGAAGGAAAAGAATAAAATAAAACGCAGTTTAAATTCTAGAGGAATCAATTCTGAGCAGTAACTTGGAAGAAAATTGAATTACTGTGCCAAGGGGAATATTTTGGAATCTACTTGCAAGTTCAAAGTTTGATTTATTCAAAACAACCAAAATATCTTCATTGTTTAAAACTAATTTATTTACTAATAAGTACATTTATTTATTTCCAAATAAATTAATTTCATAATTAAAACCACAAGTACTCAATTCTACTGTACATCTAATAACGAAAAATACATCTCTTAGGAATGAAAAGAAGAGAACCTCGACTTCGATTTTCCACAAAAATATCAATCTTGCAGAAAGGCTCATCGAACATTTAGAAATCTTGGAAAAGTACTCACTTTTTATAAATATAGTCCTGCGGCGGAGGCGATGGTTGTTGCGTGTATGGTGAAACACTCTTGAACTTGGCGGTTGCCATTCTGTCTTGTCAGAAATGTGAAATATTCATTAAGTGAGTAAAATGTTAGTCTCAGTATTGCCCAGCCTATTATATATGTATGTAAACGAGCTGGTCAACAATAGTGGGGAGAGACCATGGCTAGAGCGAGTCTTTAAACGATAAAATTCATAACGTAATGCTTGTTTATTGGTGTGAGATTTTTGGTTGATGAAAAAATTACTCGAGGCATGTTTGTCCGTGGAAAATGTATTCAGATAAACCGTATTATCTTAACATTTTTCAGCAAAACTGAAGAAACTGATTTGAACTGTTTAGAGCTTATGTTAGGAATAGTTGAGTAAGAGTAAGTTATTGAGAAAGCATATTTGGATAGGATTGATATTTCTATAGGTATTTATGGAGAAGCTTTTTTTATATATTTTTATTGAATAAAAGGAGTGAAGTATATTATATGTAGGTGATTGAGAAATTTTTTTACCAACATTAGATCCTAAAATAATTAAAACTGATTTATAAAACTTAACTTCGTAAATTATAAAAATTAAATAATTAATTAAAAGATTAATCTACAAAAATTAGCTCCATAAATTTTTTTAAGATTAGTCTGTAAAATAATAGAAAAATCTTGAAAAGTAATAAAAGAAATCTAGCCACTCAAAGATAACTCCAAAAATAGCAGAAAATTATTGTAAAATAAGCAAGTCTTAATGTATACATAGTGCGAATTGATAAAGTAGCTGTTGAAATATTGATTCCATTAAGATACTCATCAAACTGACACGAATTTATTCAATCTATTTAATCGTTCGATTAAACAACGGGTCTCCCACTCATATGGAGTATTGTTCTAGAGTTTTTGAGCGATTCATTAAAATAATTTGTTGGGTACCGTTGAGAAAACTCCCGAACGTCTTCATTGAACATGAATTGAAGCAATCGTCTAACGTTCATCCAATCATTCTGTATGTATATGCATACATCATGCGTATATTCCAAAAGTGACGCTAACAAATTTTTCAGAGAAACCAAAAAGAGCAATTTTGGAATTTACAAAAAAGTTATTTATGAAGCACGCAATAACAATAAGAAGGGAACAATGAATTGTGCGAGTCTCTTGTAAAATTCACATCAATATATTATGGTATTATATAAACAAAATTAATGATGAATAATTCTTAGGGTTATCAAGCTAGCATATTCAAACGGTAAAATTATATCGCGTTTGCAACAAACCAGTATTATTGATAGACAGCCAGTTATCGCAGCGGAAAAATTTCATTGCGTAGATCGGTTTCGTGATTCGTAAACTTCATTTAAATATAGGATATAGCATAATTTTTCTGAAGGCTTAGACTTAAAACATTATTTGTGACAATAGGATTTTTGCAGAAGGAGAATAAAAAAATTTCTGATGCAACGAAATCGAAATATTTAGATTCTAATTAGGTTCTAGATAGTTTGAGTAAAAATGAAGTATAAAAATACACAGCATTATATATTGGACAATGATTTATAACTCGTCCTTCATCTTGGCAACTGAACTAGGCACAAAAACAACTTTATTGGTGTCGCTTACTACATACTTAAACCTTTTTGTTTTATCTCTTCCTGGATCAGCATCTACCAAAGATATACTTGATCTCACCTTTCTACAAATAAAAACATAATTAATCTTTTTTTTCATTCTAGGAAACCTGGAACCTAGGATCTGAAATTTCAGAAGCATGCAATCAAAATCTAAAGTAAAGAAAAACTAAAAACTTTTAGACTGTGGATTTTTGTGCATCTGTGGAAAATTTAAAGATCCAAAAATGTGCATAAATAAAATGACTAATTAATAATATGGAAAAATATATAAAATATTTAAAATACAATATTCAATAGTTTGTGTAGATTCCTAGTCTTCCTAATACCTATTTTTTATAAAGATATGAATTTGCATAAATATCCACAGTTTAATTACAAAGTCTATCATATATTAATTATAAAAATTTCATTTAGCCTAAATCTAATTACATTTTCTCAGTTTCACTCATTTCTACTGAAATTGTCTGATCTCTGGAGTTGGAGAAGTTACATTCCAATATAAAAGCAGCATCACCAGGAGTAATCAAATCATCGTCATGCTGGAGGATCAGTGTATTCCTATATCTCTTATCAACCTAGAACAAATATCTTAAACCAGTAACTTATTTCTTGTAACAATTTTTTCCAGATGTACAAATGATTTTGTGAAGTAGTTACATTTTCTGTGTCACACTGATTAAAGGAAATGCTCATAGTGAAGCTTCCACCTTGATCAGGATCTAAAAAACAAGTAGATTGTCTGGAATAGAAGCTACCTTGTGTGTAAATTACTCCTGAAAAATTTTCCGATGTTTGCAGGTCAACTACCATTTTTTCTGCCCCATAACGTAGGGCAATCTGATCATACCCTTCTGTGGAAGCACCAATCTGCATGTCCATGGACAAATCTTGCTCCCACATTTCCTCTAAAATAGATAAAGAAAAGTTTTTGCTATGAACAGCTTTTATTGATAAGAATCCGATATTTACTAGTTATTATACTGCTTTCTGTGACCTCCGTAGGGTCAACGTTACATACCACTGAGTCTTAAAGTTCGATAAAATTAAGAAGTATCAATATATTTCGCAAGATCAATGTTGTTTCGGCAGGAGAGTAAAAAAACAGGTTCTGCTAGATTATGTTCGTTTAAAAATAAATCATGAAATTAGGCGTGTATTTAGTACTAAATAAAAATTGGTGGTGAATAGAAAAATAGATAAGGTAAATTAATTAATTAAAATAAATAATAGAATCAAAAAGGGTATTATGAAATATTAATATATCATAAAATAGAGAAAAATTCGAATAAGTTCATATAAAAAATTTTTGAAATTTTGCTTTGAATATTTTTTATATAATTGTAAGAGTTTTGTAAATTTTTATATAAAAGTTTTTTATTGAGATTTTTTAAAAACGCGTAAAAATCCGCAATCTGTTAGTCATTTTGCAATTACCCGCTAATTGTTCTTTTAGAACAAATATGAAAAAGAATATGATGTGTGACGGTGCTTGCATGACGTTGCCAAACAAACGTCCGTGAACTGACAAGGAATTCAAGTTCATTCATCAGAAAGTAATCCCTTCTATTACCTTCTGACTCCTACTTTGGCACCGGATTCCGTAGTACTTTCACGTTTTATTTCAGTTTTCTTTACACTCCTAAGATCAATAAAATTAATTTTTAACATTTTTTAAATTAATTCAGTCAAAAATTATTGAAATTAACTTCTTTTATTAATCATTTTATAATATTAATGATATTTTTTTTATTTATTTACTATCTTCCATTTTCTTTAAATTTCAATCATATGCTTTCTAGTTGTATGAATATCAATAACTTGAAAACTTTCTTTTTTTCTTTCAAGAGAATAACAATTCAATTGTAATGCTGATACCGGGATCCCGATCTGGTTACCTATATTGAGGATCATCTGAGTCATTGATCTTCAAACGAGATACAGTAGTGGAAAGATTAAAATAATTTTGTTTATTCTTATCAAATCTTATCTTTTGTTTAATCTTATTCAAATCTTGTCTTTCTCCGTGGTTACGTAATCATATCTTTATGTTCTTATTTATCTATTTCGTTCATTGCAATATATAGCAACTTGTGTTCAATGAAGCAGACCTTAGTCTCATAGGTCAACAAAAAACATTAGAATCTTATAGTCTCTTAATTATTAATATTGTATTATTGTATTATATATTATATATTATATATTATTATTGTATTATATATGTGCAACAATATCTTGATTTAATATTGCAATTCTCAATCATATAAAATCAGACTTAAGAGATCAGAGGTCTTAAAATTTTTAATATAATCAATAAATTCTGTGCAAAAAAATATTACGAAATTGAATGAAATAGTTAGGACTCAGACATGGATACATTTAATTTGTCTCCTTTGTTTTAAATTTTATTATTTTAATGTATTTTTAATTATAATGATATTGCTTTTAGAGGATCCTAATTTTAATTCCTTTGATGATATCGTTCATTAGTAGTGAGTTTATGAAATTGCAGTATTAAATATTTTATATGAGACAAAGATTGTACTTTGTATAGCAGAGTATAAATGCCTATGGATTACAAAACTCAAATATTATATAAAGAACATTTTCTCCCAAAAAATACATCATATTAAATTTTTGACAATCTAAACTGAACTGCTGCATGAAAATGCAACTATAAGTTAAGTATATATGAAACCTACATTTTGTACTATCTTCATATGAAATAAAATCAATGGAAATTATCTATTCTGGTTTAATTAAGCATGCACCCTGTGGAACGCCCCTAGGATAAGTACCGGAACTATTTTATATTGCTGTCCTTATCGCACGCTATCGCCCTCCTTGTCTACCGCGCATGTATGTCTGTCCTTGTCGCACGTTGTTGCTCTCCTCGTCTAATAACGCTAGACAAGGAGAGCACTAGTGTGCGACAAGGACATCCCTCGATCTATTGACAAAAATATTCAATTTTTTACACAGACGTTTATTTAGGACAAAACACACATAGAAAGAAAGCGGGCAGCCTAATTTTAAGAAGGCATATAAAAAAGTTCGCAAATTATTCCTCTTAAATAGGTTTTTTTCGTAATTAGTGCGAGCTGTCACAAAATGGACATGGTGACGTCATCTAGCGGTAAGTTAGTGGTACTAATTATTTACAAAAATACTTATTTCTGCATTTTACGGGTCAAATGGGATATGAAAAGAAAGCTAAGGCTGTAATCAGGGTAATACAATCGCCAGAGTTCACAATTCATTTCGCTAAATTGGGCTTTTTCGCAAATGAAAATTTCAATGTTTTACGGGCTAACAAACACTAGCGCCGCGTTGTGGCAGACCGGTGGAACTAAACGGTCGGTAACCATGTAAGAAAATAATTAATTTTAATTTTTCTTGGGCAAAACACACATAGAAAGAAAGCGGGGAAATTAATTTTAAGGAGGCAGATAAAAAAGTTCGCAAGTTATGCCTCTTAATAAGGTTTTTTTCGAAATTAGTGCGAGCTGTCACAAAATGGACATGGTGGCGCCATCTAGCGGTGCGTCAGTAATACTATTTACAAAAATACTTATTTCTGCATTTTACGGGTCAAATGGGATATGAAAAGAAAGCTAAGGCTCTAATCAGGGTAATACAATCGCCAAAGTTCACAATTCATTTCGCTAAATTAGGTTTTTTTCCCAAATGAAAATTTCTCTGTTTTACGGGGAAACAAACACTAGCGCCGCGTTGTGACAGACCGGTGGAACTAAACGGTCGGTAATCATGTAAGAAAATAATTAATTTTAATTTTTCACGCCACAAATTTGCACACGAGCATATATTTCAAAGATAATGCTATCAATTACGTTTGCAAATAAATCTGAATCAAATATTCACTATAGTTTCCGAAAAATTATGCGCACACTAGTGGTACTATCACAAACGAAAGTGAAACATTCCTTATATACGTAAACTATACTTAAACAACACATAAAACACAGGCTTGGGATCTCTAAAATCGAAGACGCAACCATAACAGTTAACAAATGATTCCTCTTAATTAATTTCGTCTCGTAATTTGTGGAAAAACTGACACTTGTCAGTTTAGAGGCAATGGTGGTGCCATCTATTGACAACTTGCTGGTACTAAAAGTAGAAAATTCTGTTTTTAGTACCAGACAGTTGTCAATAGATGGCGCCACCATTGCCTGTAAACTGACAGTTGACAGTTTTTTCACAAATTACGAAAAGAAATTAATTAAGTGAAATCATTTATAAACTATTACGGTTGCGTCTCCGATTTTAGAGACCATAAGCTTGCATTTTATGTTTGTTTAAGTATAGTTTACGTGTATAAAGAGTGTTTCAATTTCGTTTACGTTAGTAATAGTGCCAATACTGAGTGCATAATTTCGCGCAAACTATAGTGATTATTAGATTCAGATTTATTTGCGAACGTAACTGATAGCATTATCTTCCAGATATGTGCTCGTGAAGTGCAAATTTGTGGCGTGAAAAATTAGAATTAATTATTCTGCTTATATAGTTACCGACCGTTTAGTTCCACCGGTCTGCCACAACGCGGCGCTAGTGTTTGTTAGCCCGTAAAACATTGAAATTTTCATTTGCGAAAAAGCCTAATTTAGCGAAATGAATTGTGAACTCTGGCGATTGTATTACCCTGATTACAGCCTTAGCTTTCTTTTCATATCCCATTTGACCCGTAAAATGCAGAAATAAGTATTTTTGTAAATAATTAGTACCACTAACTTACCGCTAGATGGCGCCACCATGTCCATTTTGTGACAGCTCGCACTAATTTCGAAAAAAACCTTATTAAGAGGCATAACTTGCGAACTTTTTTATCTGCCTCCTTAAAATTAATTTCCCCGCTTTGTTTCTATGTGTGTTTTGCCCAAGAAAAATTAAAATTAATTATTTTCTTACATGGTTACCGACCGTTTAGTTCCACCGGTCTGCCACAACGCGGCGCTAGTGTTTGTTACCCCATAAAACAGAGAAATTTTCATTTGCAAAAGACCTAATTTAGCGAAATGAATTGTGAACTTTGGCGATTGCATTACCATAATTAGATCCTTAGCTTTCTTTTCATACCCTATTTGACCCGTAAAATGCAGAAATAAGTATTTTTGTAAATAATTAGTACCACTAACATACCGCTAGATGACGTCACCATGTCCATTTTGTGACAGCTCGCACTAATTACGAAAAAAACCTATTTAAGAGGAATAATTTGCGAACTTTTTTATATGCCTTCTTAAAATTAGGCTGCCCGCTTTCTTTCTATGTGTGTTTTGTCCTAAATAAACGTCTGTGTAAAAAATTGAATATTTTTGTCAATCGATCGAGGGATGTCCTTGTCGCACACTAGTGCTATCCTTGTCTAGCGTTATTAGACAAGGAGAGCAACGACGTGCGACAAAGACAGAGATACATTCGCGGTAGACAAGGAGAGTGATAGTGTGCGAAAAGCAAGAATCTTGAGATTATTGAGTTAAATTCGGTAAGAATATATTTAATTTTTTACAAAATATAAAAATAATAATATATAAAATTTTACAATTTGTTTTGCTTTGGGGATTACGAGAGAAATAATTGTAATTATAGAAGATGAAAAACTAATTTTCTTTCATAGAAAGAATCATTTATGGTGATTCACTTGATTACTATTTTATATCTAAACGAGAGTTCAAATATGTTTCATTGCGTTTGTGTATTAATGAAGTTAACAGGGTTCAATGTTATTTAGATACACTACTGGTATCAGCAGCCACGTGAACCACTGCTCACCCAGTTCATAAACTATGGACAATAACAAGTTAATCATTTCATCATAAACTCCTCATTCGTTCATCTGATTTTCAAAAAATCGTGTAACTATCAACGTAAAATGGCTACCACAAGAGTTCGACAAATTCTGTTCCATAAAGGATTGCAAATTGGTTGGAAACCACAGTATTTCACGTCAAATGTGAAATATTATTGTTGTGAGTACAGTATTACATGTTTTTAAAAAAAAAAAATAGAAAGACTTATTGATATAATTTGTAGTACATTTGCGCTTATACAAATCCCTATGATTATTATAATTATTATAATTTTAGTTTATGAAATATTGATTTAATGTTATTCAAGTTATCAAGTTGGTCAGTTATGTAAAGGCTCATTGTAAGCAATGAAAAATGGAAAATAACAGAGAGATAGAATATAGTCGGCTATAGTAAAGATTTCAAATTCCATGTGCTGCTATATTAGGTATATAAATAAATTCTTGTGGTCAATGTTAGATGTCGTTAATGATGTTCAGCTGTCTTTTTTTTTTTTTTTTAATTAAGAGTAATGTATTGTAGTAATTTATATTTTAAATTACATTTTATACGAAATTAAAAAAATGACCAACTGTAGATTCATTATCAAAATCATGATCAAAATGTCTATATGAATGAGATTACATTTTGGACACTCATATCCCAATGACCTTCAAATATACTATCAATGTCAATGTCAACATCTTAAATAATTTCATGTACATGCTCTAAATTCAGAAATATATATAAAGGTAGTTTAATTAAATAGAATATTTTAACCTTCTAAGATTGGGGTATTTAAATCTCCCTTCGCTAGTGGACAGATTTAAATTGCCAAACGAAGTTTAATTCTACATGTTTTTATATAAATTATTATGTACTTCCTATATTTTCAAAGTTAATCAAAACAAATAAAGACTCAAGCTACTCAAAACGAGAAGAGAGAGACCGTCGATATATCGGACATTCGGCTTTCTCAAATATTATGTAGGTGTCGATATATCGGACGTTAGCACTTGGAAGATTAATGTAATGTTTTTGTAGGTCAGGTACAACAGAATTATGAGTTCATCAAGGTAGAAACTGCTGGCGACAAGAAAAATGTTGCTCTGATTACGTTGAACAGACCAAAGGCTTTGAATGCTCTTTGTAACAAATTGATGACTGAATTAAACGATGCTGTGACAAAACTTGATCTGGATGACAGTGTCAGTGCTATAGTCCTAACTGGCAGCGAAAAAGCATTTGCAGCTGGTAGAACACGTTTCCTGCTGCAATTTAAATCATAATTTCTATTGTAACATTCATTAAATTCTAAACTTTTCTTTTAGGAGCTGATATCAAGGAAATGCAACATAACAGCTATTCGCAAACTATTAGAGGGAACTTCCTTGCTCACTGGGACGGCATTACACGAGTTTCGAAACCAGTGATTGCCGCGGTAAATGGATATGCTGTAAGTTGCAATTTGCAAGGAAATACATACTCTCTTTATTCTGTAAAAAACCTTATTAAAAATTTTATGTATCCACATATTAGATTGGTTCATATAAGGTGTCAGTTTTTGGAAGTTTGAATTTGGCAAGCTAAATTCCTTCAGTTACAGCTTACTTATTAAATTGTATGTATATTTTTATAAACAGTTAGGCGGTGGCTGTGAATTGGCAATGATGTGTGATATCATCTATGCCGGAGATAAGGCAAGATTTGGCCAACCAGAAATAATCATTGGTACCATACCTGGTGCAGGTGGTACTCAAAGATTGACTAGGGTTATTGGCAAAAGTAAAGCGATGGAAATGGTACTAACAGGAAGTCAAATTACTGCTGAAGAGGCAGAGAAGAGCGGTAAGAAAGAAAAGGAAATTATAAACAATACAAGAATATTATTGTCTATATCTAGATATGTTTTATTGTAGGTTTGGTTAGCAAAGTCTTCCCAGCAAACAAGCTTGTTGCTGAAGCAGTCAAATTGGGTGAAGTGATTGCTTCTCACTCTCAGTTAATTGTTGCCATGGCAAAGGAATCTGTTAATACTGGTAATCATTATGTAAAATTATGTAGCAGTCATTTTTATTCATTTATTCAAATATTCGTTTTTTTTCTCGCTAGCATATGAAACCACCTTGAGGGAAGGACTCCACTTTGAAAAGAGAATGTTCCATGGAACATTTGCAACTGTAAGATTTCTTTTTTAGAAGTATGTAAATTTAAAATATATGTTTAATTGCATATAATTAAAATTTTAGGCTGATAGAAAGGAAGGAATGACTGCTTTTATTGAGAAAAGACCACCCAAGTTTGACAATCAATAAAAGGCATTTACATAATCTTTATTCTACTATAAGTCTACAACCAAGTACCTATTTTTATACGTCTTGAATATTTTTGATATTTGTTATGAGAGAGGATGTTGTTTTAATAAACATTATATTTTTTATTTTAAAGCAAAACAACGACCAAGTATGTTCATGGAGAACTTTTATTTAATAGCTACCTTTACATCTAATATCATGATTCTCGAGTGTGATACATTTACAATTAACAGTTCATACCAGGTAAATTAATAGTTATTCTGATGCTCTTGTAGAAGCACAGGTATCCTGTCGATGTCGTAAAAGGTATCCAAGAACGATAGGAACAATGGAATTTTACACCAACATCGTTACACAATAAATATCAAACTTTATAATAAGATGTATATCTCGCTTATTATTTGGAAATCTTCATAATTCTGTTTTCAGATTTTCTCGGAGAATCGAAGTGATATAAAAAAAATGCTCTTCTTTTTTTCAGTCCAAAAAGATAATTCTAAATTTTTCATTAAAACTTTTTTTCTTCCAAAGAAATATGAACAATTTGATTTTCGTATTAAAATATGTATGTGTATAGTTACTTCTAAACATTTTGTGCATAATAAATACATATATATCAAATTTGCAGAAAAAACAGCAGTATCAAATCGCAACGAATTCGTTTGAGAATACTTTCGTGTGTCGATCCTCTTGCAAAACCTGCTTGACTAGCTAACACTAACAATGTACAGGTATGATTGAAAGAGCTGTGCATACACGTTATTTCCATCTGGTTTTCATCATCCTTATCTTAGAAATTATACATATAAAAAAAAGGAAATAATTCAAACTAGCTACCCTTACACTCTAAGATATTTTCGCTGCATTTCTTAATTAATTAATTGTCACTTTAAGTACACACCAAAAGGGGATTTCATGTAACATTATGGGGATTCATAGGATCCCAGAAAAGTTTCAGTAGCTGTGAATTATTATTTACAATGTTTTCAAAAAGATTTAGCCCAAAAAGCGTCCCTAAAAGGAACTCCAAAAATATTGTTTTGATATGTAAAATTGTAATTTTTGATTATGAAAATTTGTCTTTTTCAATTTTTCTTTTTCTTTTCTAGATCACTGGCCCCGTGTTCTTACAATTAGACTTGGGCCTTCTTGCACAATCATTTATTAACTAATAATATTCGCGAATTATTAAGTTCACAATTTTAAATTACCAAAATGTTTATTTAATTATAAAAGAGCTCAAATTTATCTTATAAACTTGATTTTTAAAACTTCATATGTCTTATTTGTCTCGTTACAGTTGTACGTATCATACCAGTAACTTAATTTCCAAAATTTCACTGGTGATATTAGTTTCATTGTGCAAGAGAACCCTGGAAACTTCTCGAGATCCTGTGTAAAAAAAAACTTGGAAAAGTGTCTCTCTTGTATATATATCACAGTTGCAAGCTCTGCTCGAATAACTAAGTTGGTATAGTAACAGAAATGGAAATTAAATTGGTGGTGCAACGTTTGCCCGGGGGATTTACCGCTTGTTACGACTCTTCATGGTGAAACGTCTCCAAAAGTTGCCGCTCTTTTTCGACGGCGTTGCAACTGGCGTATCATAAGGGTAACTAGATTCGTCGTCCGTGTCCTGTGCATTGTGAGTTTCCCTAGTGGGGGAGCCACCATGTCCAGAGTCTCTGTCTCCGTCACCAGAGTTCTTTTCCAAACCTGAAATACAAATATATTAGCATTTATTACTTTTTCACTCCAAGGACTTATCATTCCACAAATGACTTTTTAAAAATATGACTTCTGAATATTGATAAGCATATGAATAATTACGTCGTCAACTACGTTGTAATAAATGAATATACTTCAGTTAATTTTAATGAGTAGTAATTAATTTCTTGAATATTTAATTTCTTGAAATTTTGAGAATTATAAATATTATGGTATTAATATTGCTAGAAAATACACCAATGAACAAAAGTATTGGTACAGATCATTTTTAACATGAAATTAAGATAAGAAATATGTGTCTTCCTTAGAATTATACTTTAAAATATATTAACGCGTAACTAGTATTATTTGGCAATTGGAGACATTTTTCATTTAAATTAAGTTAATTTTGAAGTTTTTTAAATTGAATTTAATTACTCAATGATACTATTTAAGAGATAATAATAAAAAAGAATGAATATGTAAGATGTATAGAAAAATATAATTTGTACCAATATTGTACAGATTCATAATTGTATTTTCTTATATTGAATCACATTCAATATAAAAATTGTATTTTTCAGATTAAATCAATCCCAAAAGCGAATATGGGAAAGAAGTTTTTTTTTGGGAAAAGAAGTCCTACCACCTCCAGCACGAAGCATGTCGAGAAATGTGTTCTCTGCGTTGCCACGTGTGCGTCCCTGTTTCTGTGATGGTGTCCCAAAGCTCAGACTCTGAATATTGATCTCCGCCTTCAGCTGTTCTGGTGGTATATCGTCCACCCGGAACTCGTTCGGATCCTCGACGAACGCCTGCTGCAGATCGCGCATGATCTTCTTGCGAATGGTCTTCTTCATGGACAGGTGTCTCTCCAGGTGTTTCACGTCGCTTTCCGTTAAAGTTTTGCTATTATCGCGACGACGTGACTTCTTCTTCTTGCTGTTCTTAGGACTCTCCTCTTCACCAGAGGTTGAGCCGACGGATACCGCGCTGTCGTGTCCTGGTGCTTTCTCTTCTGCTTGGAGACGCGTGTTCTCCCATTTGTTACCAAATCCAAAGATATCTCGGAGATGAGGAATATTTCTGTCGGCTGTCTGTTGCCTTGCCATTATTCTTGTTCCGAATTTGATTCAAGAGCTATGGTTCAATTTGTATTATTGATCTGAAAAAGAAATTTGATACTTAAATATTAAATATTCATTAATTAATTTGTAACATGTTGGTTAACATTGGATTTGTAAGATATTAAAAAACCTTGAGTGATATCATTGGACATTGATTATCAAAACGTTGATAAATAATAATTACTGCAAATATCTATAATATATATAAGCGATATTACAAGGATTAACAGCAATTGGCAAGATAGTAACAGCGATTGGCAAGATCAAATCTGGTGCCTAAAAATTGGCGCGCATCGCTGCAATCGAAATTTCAAATGTTTAACATGTTAACATAATGTCCATATCAATAAAGGAGAAATCCTGACAGATCTATTTAAATATTTCTTTAATTTCAGACCAGACAATTTTTATCAATAACTTCTGGTCTTGTAAAGAAGAGTTTCTGACATCAGTAGTAATGGCGTCGAATACGGATTCAGCATCACCACGTTCCTGCGTTCGTGAGTATTTTCCTCCATTTAAAAAGTTTATATTCTTACGTTTTTAAAATTTAATTTTATTTATATTCTTGAGTTTAAAAATTTACCTTAATCTTAAAAATATATGTGGTACAGTACTTTAATTAAGACGTAACTGTATATTTAGAAGTAACGATCGTTATCACGCTGGTCGTTTACGCGTAGAATTACACATAAAATGTAAGTGTTATAAACTGTCGCCGATAATAATTAAACGTACGGCGCAAGCGGTTTTTCAAGCGCCGTTAAATTGCATGGCTTATCAAAGAAATCCGCTGCTTTGAGCTTTAACGCACGACGGCATGTTCCCGTTACCGTAAATACAGATCGTATATAACGCATTTTCTTTTTCCTTTATAGGCGACGGATACGCGGTACTTTAAATCTCTGGCGAAGAAATCTGAGTAGCCCAACCGGATTCTCGACAACTGTCCGGGAAATGAAAAGGGAGAAACAGATTCGCCGACGATCAACAAACACCCGTTAGATTGTAATGTTCGCCAATCGATGACACTTGGCTTCGATAAACTTTGTACACGTGTCTTTCTGTTCGTCTTTCTCTCTCTGCAACTGAGAAGTCGCTATGATAATTGAATATCAGTATCTACATAACAAAATATGTACAATTTCTAAGGGCGAATTAAAGTTAGGTTAGGTTAAAAATTTCAGAATATTTTTAACCCCTAACCTTAACATTTTCAACCCTTAAAAAGCGTTATCGAGTCATTGGAGGACAAACTTGTAATTCATCATATTTATATAACCAATTTTTGATCTAGGAACTTCCAAATTATCCACCGCATCGACGTTGCGTCAATACTCGCAGAAACCAAAACAAAGGATCCCATCTAGACAACTGCTGTACCATGACAAGACGTATATAACGTATATAACGTATATAATAAATATCGCGTCAGAAACATCGGACATTCGAATGTAAAGGGATCGGTGAAACAAAGCAAGCGAGACCAGATTACGATCCTGACATAGTCTATAAGACAGAAGATCCAAGAACAGAAGTAGAGTGAGCAGCTGTTATTGAAGCATTAATAAAAAGCCAGCGGGTTATTGTTCGCCAATAAAAGACTGACAGCCGATTACGCGATTCAGCGTAGGCCCAACGCGCGGTTCGATTCGAGAATCGATAACGTGAATTCTCGCCCACGCTTCCCTCGGTGCACTTTCCATCTGCGTCGTGAGAAACTGCTTTTATTTATACCCAGAAAGAGTTCTTTTTTTTTCATCACAACCCACGAGGAGCACGCGCTGTATTTTAATATGCAAGTGGGTGTCTGACTGCGCTTGCCATTTGTGCATTCTGTTGATGGATAAAAGAAATATTATGAACTTAATACTGATTTGTTTTGTTCTCAATTCAGTTTTAAAAGATATTTGGTATCGTTTTTGAATAGTAGTTGCATAATCACTGTAGAGTTAGATTTTTGTAGAATTATTATTAATGGAATTTTATACTGAATTCAAACAGCACAGTGATTTAAGAATACGAATCGAGCGATTACGAAAGAGTTATTCGCGCAGGCTTTAGGTATGCACAGTGTGTGCACACACGTGGTTCTCCAGGATACCGGTCCGAGTATCGTGAACTGTTACGCGGTCCGCATTCAACATTAACACACTCCCCATTACGTAGGATGATATTTATCCGAGGCATGACATTCAGTGTCGAACAATGACCGCAGATAATTATTTAACATTAAAACGAAGATGAATCACAATCAGTGATTCTTTACTATTAAAACATTGAGAATTAAACCACGTTTTTCTTTTAGGATCTGAATGCATGAAGGACACATGACTACCAACATGAGAAGGAAATTAATTTATAAATTTCTTTGACAATATCAAATTAATCTAAACCATGACTATTAACCTTTCAAAAAGATGATTGAAAGATAATATGTTATATTATGTTTCGTAAGGCCGATATACTATGAAAATAATGTCAGTAAAGTATAGTCATGCAAACACTCCAGGCTAGAGAACAAGTTGAAAAGCTGGATTAAAAACTTCTATAACGAAAGTGTGTAACGTAGGACTGAAGTTGGAAAGAGCGATTTCCATAGCTTTTGCAACGGTCCAACAATATGTATATCCCAGTCGCTTGGTGGCGAGCTGGTTGCCAGGCAGCGAGTTTCGTCCAGGCAAACCTCTCTTCTCGTTTCCTCTTTCACTCGCTTGCACCTTGTTGCCGATACAAACGCCATATTACCAGTCTATCGACGTTTGATATCGGTCGACTGGACTCAGCGGTGCGCAAACTCCCATGATACAGGGCAAAACTAGTTTCAGACACAGAAACTCTGGTTGAAGAATATCCAGACGTGCCTGTTTTATCAGTAACTATGTTACATAACTTATTTCGGGGATATCACACTTCAAAATAAATAGATTTATGATAATTTGATAAGTTAAGATGGAGAATTATTCTTTATTATTATGAAGATCATTTCAACAGACATAAGAGATGGAAAAAAAATTTCTTTCCAATTTCTACTGATTGATTTCAAAGTCACAACTGACGTGGCTTTTTGATATGGTCGACGTGGCTATTTCATGGTCTGTATAATGTACTCTATTACTTAATAACTCAGAGGAAATATATCATTTTTAATCTTCGTTTTCTTTCTTAGAAACTGAGAAGGGAAAAGCGTTTCTGTTGCATAATCGGATCTTCCTAGCAAATTTTTGTCATGTAATTATAAATCCAAAAGCCTAATGTTTAGTGACTAGCCCAGGTTTATTTGGTACTATCAGATTTAAACAAGCTATGAATCTACCTTTTATACAATATTTTTTTCTTATTTTTCCCCAGACAAATAAGGTGTTAACTTCATCGAGAAACTTGAAACAATCAATATAGGGAAAATATATTGCCACAACTGTGTTCTCTGTGTTACAAAATAAGCGGCGATTCTGGTTCGACCGCTGTTCATTAATACGCGTTGCTTGTAAATTATCATCGAGGACTGATACGAGGTTGCGCACCACTGATTTAATGGATGACTCTACCAGCCTGGTGTGGTAATCATGGTGAAAAATCTTTCGTTCGAACGGCCCTCGGTTCGGTCCTCAGTAATTTTGTCGTCAACAACACGCCGTCTCTCGTCTGCCCTTTAATTACCAGGGGATCTCGAAAAATCCACGCGAAAAACCCAGCTCCTGTGAAAAACCATGGCGCTGCCTGGTTCAACGACCTTGCATAGCTGAATGCTATGGTTGAATGGCGTAGAATAATTGAACGAGATTCGGTGGAAGATTCCCGATTATTTCTGTGGAAATTATACAGTTGAATAATAGGCGGACGTTTATGCAAATTTGCCTTGTTATGAATGTAATTAAGACAAAAAGAGATGGGCATTTGTTTTGATAATGTTTAAATGTTGTTGTAGGCATGCAGGTATTGCAGAACAAAGACCAAGGGAATTTATATAAAAAAAAATATATATAATTCAATCTTAATAAGTTAATTCGTAATGAGGCACTTTGACACTAAAAATGTTCCTGGTAAATGCATAAAAATTCACAGTCTGATAATAGCTAGGAAAAATTTCTAGAATTTCTTTCTTTCACAACATAATCAAGCGGTTATACAATAGTTGTGGAATAATCTTGATAAACGTCAGACATCTGATCTGATAAATGTAATTTACAGTTCTTTTGAAAGCTTGGCATGAAATATGGGATA
Organism: Tetragonisca angustula; assembly: GCA_036937485.2. Taxonomy (NCBI): domain Eukaryota; kingdom Metazoa; phylum Arthropoda; class Insecta; order Hymenoptera; family Apidae; genus Tetragonisca; species Tetragonisca angustula. Next base: position 191,994 of record JAWNGG020000295.1, read on the forward strand.
AAATCAAAGAAGAAAAATCGTAAAACTTGTTAATGGTGGTAATTAAGGTGTTCGGTGAGGAAGTTCTGACAGAATTACACGAACAAGAATAGTAATTGCTTAGGTATTGATATTTCTAATGAAGATAATGTTTCACGGATCGTTGTTGCCGCTGCACTTTTTGAATTATTTTCTTCCATTCCATATTTTTTGGAGTAACAAGTTTGCCTCGCATCATATATGATTTTCAGGCCAGCCGCTATTTGGTGCGTTTTTTAAGTATTTTTTTTTTTTCCAATCACACTTGCAACTTTTTGTGTTCTCATTACTTCCTTACTTACACATTTATATATTCATCTGAGACTCAGTTCTAATTTCTAATGGCTCAGTGCTACTAGTTGAGATAATACACACAATACACAAAATTAATAATGAAAATTTCAAACGAATCTTCAATCGGGCTCTGTTGTTTTGCACTCAATTGAGATGACAATCGAAAGTAACCAGGATCTATTTTCAGGATTCACCGACAGATGTTCTGAAGCAAAGGTTCAGAGGCTGACTATCAGCATACGAAATAACGCTACAATGTACCGTAAGTCTTCACGCATGGTGGATCGAAACGAACAGAAGAGGAGGAACAGGCAACAACACCACACGCGATCGATTGGTGGCTCGTTACAGAGAGCCTGGTTGAAAGTTCGAACGAGGTCCGTGCATTAATATTTCCGTTATTGCGCGCACGAGCACCGAGGTTATGCCTTTCACACAGCCAAGTAATAATACGGAAAGTGATCGTTCCTCTCCCAGTTGGCTGATCGATCACGATACGGATTTTAACGAGCCTTCATCCGATTAACGCTCCATTGATCACGCAAACCTTACCTCAGCACATTTTGTTAACTTTTTTATGCTATTACATTAAGCGGAAGATCATATACAGCGTTAACAGAGATTTAATGGATTAAACAAGCTCACACGCGTGTTATTTTAATTAACAAACCGGGATACGACTCTAAAATGAAAGATAAAATAGGCGTGAGAGATTTGAGAGTGTTAATGGAATTAAATTATGACACCGCTAATTAGTGATCAGTTTAAATGGTATTTACACCAGGAGACAATAATAGAGCAATTAATGGTGGAGTAATTATCATCTAAACATGGAGATTCTGGGATCACCAACGTTTCATAACACTGCTGGATCTACTTAATCTTGCCTTTCCTTTTCAAGAACTTGTCAGTCCACTCTTGATATGGTATAAATTACTATTAGCTTCTGTTCTTAGAATCCGGGAGATGCCATCGACTCGTCAATCCTATAACTAGAGACTCGTAAAAAAAGAGTTCTCTTCAACTACTCGAAGCTACTCAAAGTGATGCAAAATTTTGACTGAGGATAACTTCAATTGTGGATATTTCTAAATTATCATAACAAAGATTCTAGCACCTATTCTCTGTTCAGAATTTCATTTAGCATTTAATCTTGCAATTAAATCGCAAATAATTGTCAGATCAAAGATCATCAAGCGCTAAAGTACCTACGAATCTCAAAACTAAAGTAGTACCAAATTGTTACAATAGAGATCCTCAAGTACTCAACAAACTTAGAATTCTATTTGACTTTTAATTTTGTAACCAAACCTTGATTGTCCAGTTCCATAGATCACAGATAGATCCTTAATCCCAAATGGTCACGTGTACACCACTGTTTACTCATTTTCACAAAAACGTATTGGGCAACAGTGAAGAAATAAAACGGATAACCAAAGGGGAGGAGAATGTTTGTAGACGTTCGCAGAGTATCCGTACAAGTCTATGGCCGCGGCGCGACTAAACGTTGATCCAGGACTTTCACTTTGAGATCCAGTCGGCCCTCTGTCCCTTCTCGAGCCGATTATTCGCAGCACGCCCACGCTCGCCAGCTCTGAATCACGATCGAATTGTTCTTACATGGATAATACCATTCCCTGGCTGGACAGAGTGGTTCTCTGTTGATACGTAGACGGATTTATACCGGGAACTAAAACTTGACACGGTTCATCGTCCAGAGTTAGAAAATAAATGGTATCCAAGAATATGACAAGAAATTAGCAATGAGAAGAGTATAATTGGAATAATCAAAAGACTCTTGGTTAAGGTCCATATATAATATACTACTGATCATAAAAAAAACAGAACGAGAATTGAACTCGCGAGATATTTTAGATATAATATACCTAAAATTATAAAGAGTTTCTATTATGCAATTAAAAGATTGTAAAAGAAAAAAATAGCTAAAGCTAGTAGTTTGAAAATAAAATAAATTAAGCTGCAGGAATTGAGTACAAAATATTCAGATGACTGAGATCTTTCTAGGTTTCTTTCCAAGAATAACTAAATAAAATAAAACTCACTGACAGAATTCTCTGATACCTGGCTCTAGAAAGAATAACTGAATTGATGCAGGATCGTTAATTAAAATTTACAATGGCGAAGTGAAGTTTGAAGCTAACTGTACAGTAAATGGGTGCAAGAACAAAGGAGGATTTCATGAATAATAACTGTAAATAATGAACATCAGTGAACTAATAAATAAAGGTATCGGTAAGAAAACATTTTTGTGGATCATTGAAAATTTTAATGATCAATTTGTATATTTAATAAAAATCCAAGATTTTATAATAATTTTGAAAATTTTTATTTCGAGTTTGAAAGAAGTATGTATGAAAAAACGAGTGAAAGAAATTTGATGAGCAAGGGTGCCACGAACGGAAAAGTGAATGAACTTCGCGTGTCAGCAACACCAGAAACCGCTCAAAGTTTGCTATCGTAGTTCGTTGAACGAGGAACGGCTGAGGAAGACGAAAAGAAGTCAGCGCTTACGTAAACGCGCTTTCGTTTGTTTTTGAAATATGCATCGACTCGATCCTGATTCAACACGGAAGAGCATGTGGCACCACTGCGATCCGTGCTCGCTGATAATCAAACAGTAGAAACTCGATTGTTTCCTTTTCAAAGCAAGTGAAATAGCCTGAATTCGGAAACTTGGATCACTCGATTGAGAAACTTTTAAAAAACTTAAACATTCCAAGAATCAAGGAAATTAGAATTTTTCGAGCATGGACGATCGACAATGCTTAAGATTTGAGAATCGATAGATTGAATAACCGATAATTTTAAGCTTTGAGCGTCTGAGAATAAAGATTTAAGAATTCGAAACTTTGGAAATTTTCGAGTAATTAGATGATTAAAAGATTGAATATTTTGATAATCCAAAATTTAGAAGATCCAGAAATCTTCAGACAAAACCGCGTGTAAAACCCAGTATTAAAATTGGCGTCTTAAGCCTGCTTTGAAAATAAGGTTATTACAAGTATTAAATAGCAGAGTTAACGTATCAGCTAACAGGGACGAAGCGTTTATTTTCGAACGTCGATGAATGAAAATTAATACACGGTGTTGACGGTAACAGAAACGTAATCACGGCAGGTTATATCGAGTCCCAGCTGTTCACCTCCGCCGGCATAATCCATTCCCTGACTTTCCTCGTTCTACAGTTACTCCGGGGTGAAAGGTGAACCCTCTCCCTTCTCCTCAAGATCGTACCAACAGGAGGATCCGCGACTGTACTTGTCCGATTGCAACACTCTGGCTCTCCCAGTTTTCTACTTAGTTCTTGGGGACAAATCCTCGAAGGATGTGATTCACTAGACACTGCTAGCGGGTTACTCCAAAATGCTACCAATTACACTAGAATGATCCAAATAGTTAAGAGTACAGAAGTTAAAAAAGTACAGAAGCGTTTATATTTTGTGAATTGGATTCTGATCAATTTTGAGTAATCCAATGTATGCTGATCAACAAGAATTATGTTAATTAACTGATGGAAGAATATCTGCTCCAAGAAAATAACACAGCGATTGTCCTTATCCTCAAAAGAGCAGATTTCGTCAGCAAATGGAATAAGGCCAAGGAAAATGAGAGCTCCACGAACAAAAGAAATCATCCGCTTACTGGAATCATCCATATCTAATCTTAATCATTATTCTACTCGCGTATATGTTTATTATTTTCCCGTGTCCTCGCCGCGAGTCACCAACACGAAAGTGACATCATATTCTGTTCACAAACCAGTTCTCATTGACTTTAATACCAGTTCTCTAGAGATGGTCGCCAGGTGGGGTCATGACCTCACAATGCTTCTACCAGCCACGTGTCCTCTGGTCCTCTGAGTTCAAACACACTTCAGAAATTGCAGAGGATCGTCGTATGAAAGAGTATCAAGTCTTTTTGTATTTTCAACTATTTAGGTTCTTTTAACTATTATTTACGATTAAGTTAGAAAACATAAATAACAACCATTCCAATATATAAATTTCTGCCATTTTTTTCTGTAGTCAAAACATACTCAAGATGTTTTGGACCTCCTGGAGATCCAAAGTCTGCGTTCTCATTGAAAAGTTGGCACTAATGGGGTCAAAAAGAGGAAAACTCGGCCGAACACGTGAGAGACAATGGCCCCTTGGTTTTGCTTGGAAGTTTCGAGGCGGCTTATGTGCATGCTACACCAAGCAGAAACTTCAGTCTCCATTACATAAGAGAATAGCCGGCTCTCTTCATCTCTTTTTTTCCACTCTCTCGATGTTGAATCACCGCGGGCGTCTAGACGAATTTAATTAAGCCCAGACACACAATTCCTTCAGATTTTTAAACGGAGTGTTTAATTTAATTTGCAGAATTGCCCGAGTACTAAGTCAGCTATTAATTGTTGCTCGGTTCCAATTATTGTCAACAAATTGACGAGTCGTTGAATTATGCATAAAATGGAAAATTACTCGAAAAATGATGGATGGAGAAAATGAAACATGGCAGAGTAGAGACGTGTGATTGAACGTGAAATTACAAAGGACAGAGGCGCCTTCTGTTGATATGTCGTACTCTATTATTTCCAGACACCGTTAGCCTTTATTACATGGCACATTTTCTTTCGTGGGTGGTAGCTTTCTCGATGGAACTCTACAGCAACGCCCGCACATTGCCTCTAGCGCCAATGTTATCTAACATTCAAAAAAAAGCATGAGAATGTACCATGTATATCAGTGATAAAAACGGTTGAAAAGTTTGGTCGGATCGTACGAGCATCGACCGCAATTATACAAGACACAGACTGCCTGTGACACACACAGTTGGATAAGAAGATAATCTATAAATGCTGCTCCACCGTTGTCACAAAACTGGTTTGCCAACCCTTCCGGGTATTCGTGGCTGTCGATGCATGAACTTTGCTTTGGAAAGCTGTTGTTAGGCTTTTTTTCAGACGTGCAAAATGTTGAGTCTTGACAGAGATCGAGATTTAGAAGATCCACTATTTCAAAGTTTAGCGCCTAAACTGATCTAATTAGGAGCTTTCGATTGTGTAAATTGGGAATTATTTATCGTTCGAGGATCCTTATTTGCGGATAAAGAGACTTTGCGGAGATCCAGTTTGAAATTTTATGTATGATTATTTAGAAGCGATTGACACGATGGAAAGTTTATTTTTTATTTTATAAATTTATAACTTTTTCTTGTTAATGTATGGGAAATAATTTTATGGTCATTTTTCAGGTCGTGCAGAGTGGTGAAAAATCAAAAATTAAAATTATTTTCATTTTTATATTAAAATTCGATCGTCGCTCGAATATTTGATTGAAATTTCGTTGAAGTGACTTACGGAGTAATGAAAAGCAAAGATGTCACTATCTCCGGAAGGTAGTTTCGCGACGACTTCCTGCTCATCGCGATGTTGCTCAAGAAACGTCGGAAATAAGGTTGGAAAATCGTGTTCCTGCCATCCAGGCATCGGCCAATGAAATTTTTTCTGATGCAACAACAATCGTTGCGACACGATCATCAAGGGAGATAAGTATAAAAATAAAAGTGTGGGAGAGTTTGCATTATGATTTTTCTTTGATTTTTTTATTGTGTCTAAACTTTCTATCGTGCGTTATTTAATAGCTATTTGTTAAACTCTGCCAAACTATGTTGCAAAACAGATACACAGATATCAGAATGTAATTAATTTAGATCCTGATCTGATTTTAAATGGAAGCTATATCTTTAAATAAATATTTTTGTATCCATTACTTTTATTTTATATTTTTAAATGTTTTAGCTTTTCAGTACTTAATTAACGTAGAATTTTTTTTTTTTCAGAGAAAATTAAGCTCAACCAAAAATTTATAATGTAATTATTGTTAAACTAAATAAAATAAATTAAATAAATAATAATACTATTTCTGAAAGAACTTTACAAGTCTCCAGAAAAATATAGAACAGAGATTTATAGTACATGTTCGTTGGTCGAATAACATTTATATACCTCTCGTTTTATTTACAGTAGAGCCAATAATGAGTTCACAAATAATTGCATTAACAGGAAAAGTAACGCATTATTCATGAGACAAGGCGAGCCGTAATAAGCCCCGGAGAGAAACTCTCTATTCACGATGCATGCTCTTTTCCAAAGCCGACGATTTAATGCCGGCGTCCTCGATTTGATGGGAAAGAACAATGCTGCGGAGAAAAATGTGCGTTTGCAGTACGCTCTGCTAAGAGATACATTGCTGATGAGACGAAGCAACGATCCACAACCAGTTTGCTAATTAATTAAACGCTCTAACGTCATTATAGCTTTATTGAACAATAAGAAAATAAGAGAAAACATTGAGCGAACGAGTCTACAATTTCTCAAGAAAACTTGCTTCAATAAAGGAAAGACAGCATGTTTGACGAAGGAACGGTGTTTTATTAAAAAATAAAAAATTATCAATAAAATTTTATTACAATTTCTGGTAGCTATTGTTTAAAAAAATGGCAGCTATTAAAGACAGAATCTTTAATAAAATAATTTACATAGTAATTATATAATATTTTACGAAAAAATTTTATTTAACTATAAGTGCTATAAACTTTACTGCTGTAAACTCTATATTTTTTTATTGACTCCTATTGATTGTTATTAATTTTATGAAAATAGAATCTGTGATAGATTCTGCAAAAAATGCTCGTTTTCTTTGAACTATTATCCTCTTCCATATATGAATTCCAAGAATTGCACATTCCTATTTTTTTTCTCAGCTCGTCATCTCTATATGGAAAACCAGAGCGTGGATTTCTCCTCGAATCAGCAATCGTGCAAGAAATATTGCTAATTGGATATTAATTGGAGATCAAGAGGAGCTTTCGGAAAGCGGCAGTACTCTTGGAAACACATACGACAAAAATCTACGGGGATCGTTAAGTTACCTTACAGGCCGATTCAAGGACAAGTATCATCAGGATTGCGAGTCATTCTGCTTGTTCTTTCTGTTCCTCGTTTTTTTCCTCTCCGCTCCTTTTTTCCTTGGACTCTGCCGTCCTTCCGTGCCGGACGATCTTTTTTGCTCAACACTCGTTTAAAACTCGTTTTTAAAATCATCCACAAAAGTATATTAACTTCACTTATAATTGTAAGTCAGAATTTGTATTATTGAGAATTCAATTTCATCGAGATTTATGATATGAAATATTTTTCTAATTTTCTCTAGGCTCCCCCCCCTTCATCTGGAAATCCCAATTTATAGAAATTCTTCCACAGTCTTTCATAGACACACAGACATGATCTTCTTCCAGAGAAAGAAATGAAAATTATAGAGAACATTTTATTTAAGAAGTGTTCTATATATATATATATATATATATATATATATATAATTTTTCTACAACATGGAAATATTATTCAGTGGTATGCTAGTTTTTAAATCAATTGACGTAGTAAAACAAACTTCACAAATTAAAAGTTAAGTAATTATTCCATTTGACAATTATCTATCAGTCCACTGAGGAATCAAAAATCTACTGCAAAATCATAAAAAAAGAGATTCGTAAGTTCGTAACGTACAAATCATCAATAACGTACACGTAATTAATAAATAAATTATTGTGTAACGATATCAACAACTGCAGAGTATAAAGAAAAAGAAGAAATATAATTTGGAAAGTGAATGACGCGTTGAATTCAACTGTGAGGAGGCAGAAGAATGAAGCGAAGAAGCAAAGAAGAAAAAGAAGAAGGAGTCGGGCAAACTTCTGATGAAGGAAGTTGTTTGCAGTCGAATGAATCGAACCTTGGGAAGAGTGGTCCAGACGGTGTTGGAAATGGCTCAAAGGAGCCCGCGGCACGCCGACAAGACGTCCCCCTTTGTGGGATACCGTTCGACCACCGAGCAAGTAACGAGATCTCGGTTCGTAGAACTCGCTTTAACGATTCCGCTCCTTGTTTATCCAGAAATTCATTCACCTTGCCCAAAATCATTTATCCACAGTGAACTATATACTGCACAAACGACTATCGTCACTTTTCAGAGTATGATACTTCTGTTTCCTATGACGCTGAACGATTTCTTTGTTCCTTTGTCTCAAATCTGTGCGCAGTATTATTCAAAGAAGAATTGTTTTCTCGGATTAGTAAAGTAACATACAATAAGATGCCACGAATATGCTGCACATAAATTGCATATAATTGAATGTACAGTCATCACACCTAATTGTGTTGGAAAGCATTTAAAAGAGAGAGAAACGTGTTATTTAGGTAAGAGGGGTTTGTTTATTCAATTATTTGAATGAAACTCGATCAGTCGTTCAGAGGAAAGCGTGTATCGATCGAATAGTTGGAGGGGTCAAGCGTTCGCACGTGTCTGCACGGTTTTCTTTCTTTTTGCAGACATTGGATACTGTACGTACACACTGGATGCTGCACGAAACCGTTATGCAACCCGCAGCGGTTTTTGCTCGATTGCCCGATTCCCGTTGCCCTGTCCATGCAACGTGTGAAACCAAATCGAAACTCATTTTTGTCAAAAATTTCTGTCTATAAAATAGTGAAAGAGATTCGAAGGATAACAAAGCAACAGCTAAGGAAACAAGCGCATTGTGCAATCATTCTCGACTACAGAGAAACCACATTTCATTGGTCGTTTAGCATTCGAATCTTTTCATACCAGTTCTCCATGTCTACGTAATTGAAATACGTATCTCGAGTAAATTTTCAAATTGATCTCAGATCAGAAAGCTTCGTTTCCACTTCTTCGATGTCATACAGAACCATGTGCATTCACATCAGGCGTTTTCCTGTTTTCCGTGTTCCATAACGTTTTAAAACAATCGTACGACATTCATTGTCCTCTGTTACGCCAAGCTGTCTCCTCATTTCGAATTCTTGCATTGAAATCAAGCTCAGTATATACTTTCGCCGAATACTTAAAACAATGAGCCATCCACCATTGAACTAATTTCAAAAGCGCTGTCATCCTTCAAAAAGTATGTATTTCAAAGATGTATCTGTTTGAGTTATTGCTTTTCATGGCGCCAGATCTATTCGATCACCTTTTCAAATTGTCCACGAAAAAAACTTGAGACTGAAATTTTACAGATGATTGAAAATTGAGGAATTTGACGAATTGCGAACTGATGCGTTTTGGAAATTGCAGATTCGACGACTGGAAAATCTAAAAACGTGCATGTTGGAGAATTTAAAATTAAATGCTTGGAAGAACCGGAATTTTAAACGGTGGAAAATTGAAGAAATTTAAAAGTTGAAACTCTGAAAAATTTGAAGATTGAAAAATTGAAAGATGGAAGAGCATCGTTGCTTTTTATTTTAAGTCTTATTTTAAGTCGTAGAATCGTTGTTTAACTTAAAGTTTATGTATATTGTAAAGCGCGTAGTATCACGGTATAAGCATTTGAGGCGACAGGCTCCCACAAGTCACCGACGCACGGCGCGTCATCGACCACCATGATCCCCGGTGTGTTTAGTCTGTCTCCCTGTTTCCTTCTCCCTTTTGGCTACTTTTCTTCTCGCCTCTCTCCGCCCCTGGCCACCACTCTGTTCGCTTTCAAACACTCTCCTCTTTTGTTGTTTGCCTCCCTTCTTCTCCTTCCTGCTGCACTTGTGCATTCTTTTCTCCACTGTTTCACTGTTTCAATATCGCTTGATATTCGGTCGCTTAAGTTATATTATTAGACTGCAAATATTCGTGAGAATTCATATTTTTTATGAATATTACTAAATGGCGGAACATAAATAGAAAACAGTTTCACAAAGTAAAACATTACTTTAAATACTCCAATGAAGGAAATTCATAAAAAAATCTGCAGTCTGATGATTATAACAGGAATTATGACAATGGACCTTAACAAATTACAATATTTTTTTGAAAAGAATTAATTCAAGACAAATTTCTTCCACCCATTTCTTCTGTTTGTCTTTTTTTTTTTTTTTTTTTTAGCAAATTTTTATTCCTTTGCTCTTCCAATTCCTAACTCTTCTTACTCCTTCAATCTATTTATAACCAATCCCAACTGTTATTTCCCCTATGAGAGAAAGAAAATGGAAAGCTGTGACGCGATTTACGACCCCTGTTTAAAGTTTCCGGATGAAACTTATCAGCCACGCACACGTGCCACCTCTGAAAATAGATGTGTCTAACAGCAAAGGTCCTTTCAGGTGACGGAAAAATGGACGGAAATTGGTGTCAGAAGGAAGCACTGAATGGATTCGTGCGTCCAACGCGTGCATCAGGTATCCACGAGCCCGTTTATCGTCCTTTAAAAGAGAGTCCAGCGTCGTGTGGGCAGTAGCAGTGATGAAGCCACTTAGGGGAGGGGTTTCTTAACCCAAGGTGATCCGGTATAATAAAAGCGAGAGGCCCCCTTTACAGAAGAAAAAAGACCACCTGACGAATCCTCGCGTGTAGAGAAGAAACAGGATGAAAGAGGTCAGCTGTGACCTAACTTCCACTGGCTAGATTAAAGACGATTAACATCGACGATCTTAGAATTATGTGTCGCTGGATATTACAGTTGACCATTCTGCGTGTGAAAACGGATGGAAAATGTGGAACGAGATTTCTTTTCGAGAGAGATTTCAATTTGGAAATTTACAAAAATAGGATACTTCATTGGATATGTTCAAATTCCATCAAATTGGTTATCATGGTTACTGAGACACCTTGTATAATGTGGAAGATATAGAGGACAAAATTCTCTGACCATGAGAAACGACACAAGTAACACCATATGGCTCGGTTTTTCAAATACAACGTAATTAGCAAATGATCCTCTGAGCGATTTTTTGATTAAGGTGCGTCATCGCCTACAAATGCTTGGTAATGAACATTTTTCTGTGTCGAAACAAAGCTGACGTTCTGAACTGCTCACCCCCATGGCCATAAATTAAGCCTGGCGATGATATTATCCGCACCCCCGCATTCCTAGCCCTTGAAGCGGAGCCAGTGACTCATCGCCGATGACTGTTCATCAATTTCCGCCTCGTTTCGCTTATCCTGGAGAAGCCACAAAGTCGGTAGCCATGGTTTTGTATCATCAGACATCAGTCTGTTTTCAATTTCTTATTACCAATAATCTTTCTGTCTCATTTACTAACAAGCTAAACCTTTCAAGAATGCTCATTTTGAAATTAATTCTCTTTTGCAGCAATTACGGAAATATTAGCCCAAGGGGACAATTATCAAATCGTCGTATCTAAGTCTGAAGAGGATTGGAAACCAAAATGAGTTAGATTACTTTTCAAATTACGCGGTTTCCGGAGCAAGAACGATAAGACTAATTGAAGAAAATGAGAAAATGAAGCACTCAGCGATGGAATTTTCAAAATAATTTCTTTCTCAAGTGATTATGTAGAAATTAGCAATCGCAGATAAGACTAACGATTGTTTGACAATCGAGTGTGAGAAATCTTTGTTATCTTTGGATGAGAAAGTGAAGATCAAAATTAGTAAGACGCTTTGGACTATACATAAACCTGGTGTGTACACCTTGTGCGCTGGGCCAAGCCCGTCTCGTCTTGAAGGTGGCTTTACGATGCAAATACACGTTGCTGTGATTTATACAATTTTCTCTTGTTCGGCTAGGAAGTCAGACGCTGGCGTCGTGAGGTTGCATTCGTTTCTGAAACGAAAATAGCCGACGGGGAAGGATAAAGGCGGCTCACAGTCCCGAATGAAAGACCAGCCTGAAAGCGACAGACGGACAAAACAACGATCCAAGGGGAGAAAAATCGAAGTAAACGCTCCGTCAAATCGCATTTTCACTGCCCTTTCCTCCTTTTACCAACGGCGGTCTAAAAATAGTTCCGCCATGCGAGCAGAGAAAGTGCGTCCTTGGCTCCTCGGTGAACAAAGATTGCAATTTGTCAGTTTTCAGAAATCTAATCAACGTGTTAGATTGTTGCACGCTTCGTGTAAAGTGTAAAATTAGAATTTAGTGACTGGAAGCGTTGGTGGACAATGTTTGAAGACTCAATCTGTCATTTAGTCTAATTTCAAGATCAAACGATAACTGAACTGCCATTTTCTCTTTCATTCATTTAAGAAAAATTTTCTTTATTTAAAAAAACAAAGAAAATTTTCCTTACTTAAAGAAAAAAAAAATACCCTTGTAAAAATTTAGACACGCTATTAATTTTTTCAAATATGTAACATGTGGTGGCTTTTCCATCATTTAGGAAGAACTTTTTTCTTCTGAAATTCAGGCACGCTATTAATTTTTCAGAATATATACAGCCTGGTGCGAAATGTGCTCAGAAGGCAGTGATTTTCTAATTCAGTAATTGCCCGTTAAGGAAACTCTCTCGTTTCTGTTTTGTTACCGCACGATGATAATTGGAGATTACACGAGCGTTGCATGAAATTTCACAAGGAAAAGCATAATTCGGCCGAAATGGATCGGACGGAGTAATAGAAAGAACTGTGTAATTACAACGCGACGCGAGAATGTGTGTACAGAGGCGAGGATAGCCGGTTTATCCTGAAGGCAACCAATGGAACAAAGAGAAACTGCCGGACACATTCAGCGTCTTGGGCAACCAAAGTGATTTCGTAACACCCTGCGCTACCACAAACTGTATCACGTGAGAGACGTTTGATCCTCAATAGAACGTTTGCTGGAAACCCGATGTACAATTAGAAAACAGAAGAGAGACACTTCAACATAAAATACAAAAATGTACATAAATGAAGATCAAACAGGAACAAACATGGTACTTCGTTTTTATGTTCTATTGTATAATCTATGACTTAGATTCTGTAGAGCTTAGCTTCTATAGAGCTTGTCACTTATCTTGAGGTGACAATAAAGCCAAGATTTATATTAGGTTACTCAATTTTAAATGATACTTCTCTCAATTTGTACTCTGTGTTTTATATAGTCAATAATATTCATAATCTTTACGTACAAATTATAAAGTGCAAATTAAATTGAAGCAAACTCCAAAATTCATCAATTTAAACTTGTTGTTGGGGGTGAAGAATATATTTAATAGACTGCAAGACTACGAATTCGAGCATAACAAACATTTTTGCTCCCTCTTAAATATAAAGTGGCAAGAAGAAGATATTGACAAATCTCTGTCACAGTGGCTCAAAGAGTCTTTGTATAAAATGAAATTTTGAACTTTTGAAGCCAAGATAAGTCAAAATTATTGGTTTTAGATTCATTTCCGGCTATCACTCGGTTATCCAACACTGTCATGGATCATCTGTAAGTCGAGATTGGAAAATCAACAGGAATAGACTTATTTCTGCCGTTCGTGCATTCATTGAAAGAAATTCACGACGACGTTGAAAATAAGCGGAAGATTCGATGGAACGTTAATAGAATACCGATGGAAAATAGAATGCTGAATATAAAGAAAGGATTCTTTAGAAATTTCAACGTGTAATGGCGGCAAGATTGATCGACTCCGTCAAAGAAACTATTGAATGACGCATTTTTTTTTTCAAAGAATCCTCGTTGTTTACAATGACGCATTGGAAAGACTGCGTTAATTGATCAAAAAGCATCTCGATGAATGGAGGAGAAATCGTTAAGAGCCGACCGTGGAAATCGTTGCAGCACTGCGGAATCGATTTTTTGCTTGTTGGGCAATTGACGATTTGCTATGTGAAACGATCATTTCCACTCTCAAATCAATTAAAAAAGATTAATGGAATTTGTTATTAATATACGGAGTTATGATTAACAATTGTGATACAATTACTGTGCAATTGAACGATTTAAAGATCGGTGGAGAATTCGAGATTTTGGAAATTTCGATTAGATTTAGAAAATTCTCCTTGGAACTTGGAGCTTCGAAAACTTGGAAGCACGCGAGCTCGTAGCCTTGAACGTTTGCGCTATGAAAAGGACTTAATGACGCCTACGAGTTTCTCCGCTTTATCAATGACGACCACACGTCGATCGTCGTGAATATTTTACGCACGTGGCAATCGATCATGACTGACGACAATCGCCCTGGACAATTATAACTTGGAACAGGGTCGTAAACTGAAGTTCACGGAGGATCGATCGGAAGTTGTTAATGGGGAGCGGGTCAGTAAACAGTGAGAGAGACGCTTAATGCCATCGGGGAGACCGCCACTATCGATCACTATTAATAAAGATGGCACGTGATAATTAAACTCACCCCGGGAGATGCGTAGATCAACACCCGGTGAGGTGACATTCACCGTGAGGCTTTTGCGCGGGGTCATTAAGTTCTCGTCCAAGTGTAAAACTGCTGATAAAAATAATGATTAGAGATAAAATACAGGTGTCGTTAAAGGTCAGACACAAGATTGCGGTTAATCAAATTGTACAGCTCAGGGTAGGTACACGTTGACCTGATCAGTGGCCTTTAAAGTATTTAAATTTATTATGTATTCTCTTCCAGAAGAATCGCGCAGATGATCCATTTTCATTTCTCTGTTTATCCAATCCTTTCGAAAACAAGCGTAGGAAACTGGGTGTACCGAATTGTACAGAGCGGAACATCTTTGAATTTTGAAGCTTCCTCCAAAGTAAATTAGCAATGTAACAATGGCTGGAAGTCGACGAAGCGTGTGTGCACTCTTCCAGGTCAAAGTTCACGCTCGGTTGAGCACCAAGCAGAACGAGAGCCAGAGAATTGCTGTACGTATCTCTAACGAAACGCATTCACCCTAAAACATAGACTCAACAAGGAATATGTGAATGTTACTAAAATTATTTCAGATTCAACGAACGTCCAATTAGAGCCCAATCTCTATGTTATTGAAAATAATATTGATCGTCTACGAGGAAGAAGAACTGATCGGTCAGAGCTGGGGAAAGAAAATCAGGCGTGTTTCTGGCATCTCACACGTGACGTCCCCGTTGTTCCTCGCTGTATTAATTAGCAGTGCCATAAATTCTCGTGTTATGGGAAGAGACGAAATGAAGTTTCTCGCTTTGTCGGCCCAGCATCATTAGGGTCGCCCCCCTCCCCTCCCCTCTCCCTCCCTCACACGCCATCCGTTCTCCTCCCAGAATTCCTGTTCTATTTCACACGAGTGACATGCTACTGGCATCGAGAAAGATGCATTAGGGTCGAACGGAAATGGATATTAGAAAACGTCGGATTCGAGACTCTTTTTTTTTCCCTTCCAACCTGAACGACGACAGCCATCGAGATTTCGTGACGAATCGACACAACGCCGATGAAACGACGCAACATCACCGAAGGCGACCTCGATTCACATCAAGGATAAGGTCTCTAGACGGAGATCCAGGGAGAGCTCCCCGATTACTTTCGCCATTCTAACTGCGCGCGAATTTCTAACGTGATATTCCGTGCAAGCGTGTTCGACGCGATCGACGCCGCGGAGAAATTCATGGGAACATCGCTTACCAAGACTGCAATTTCGCGGCTGTCCCCCCCCCCCCCAACAGATTTCAAGAGTCACCGAGGTTTTATTATTTCTCGTTACGATTGAGATTTTTTAGGAGGGAGATTGAAATCAACAATTTTTTTTTTTTTTAAGTTTCACGCTTCGAAACTCGGTACATTTTAAGTTCGAAATTTGGAAAATTTCGCTGTTTAGAGAACGAAAGATTTAATCTTCTTCGTTTCGTAAACAGAAAATATTGCAAAATAGACAACTAAAACGTGAAAATTCTTCACTCCATGCGCGAGCATTTTGGGAACAAGACCAGTGAAACGGAGAGTGCATTAATCAATTTGATATTCCTGGACTATAATTGCTCCGAGTACTAAGGTTAATTGCCTGTCGGTCAGTTTCACTCATAGAAACCGGTCTACCGGTTGCACAATTTCAATTGATCCGTTGAACCTTGACACAGTATATGTGGTTTTGCTTTCCAGGTGCTAGCGAGGTGCGTGTATATTTAATAAGATAAGAGTCGTGGCGCGCCGCTCGTTCCACACGCTTGCTGATGTCATCTGTTCAATTATTCGCGCGTCACAAACACCAAAGTATACGCCAAATTCATCATTCTTCAACATCACATTAACTCCCCATTTTGTTATAATTTTTAAAATAAAATTCTACTAAAAGGAAGAAGCCAAATGGCCAACAAAGTTAGTGAAAGACTCACCGTAAGCGTCCTCTGAACTCTTTATCTTCAGATTTCTTCAAGGTATGATGTATTCTATCTTGAGATATTTTTCAGTCACTGGTCGAAGAATTACAAGCTTCCGAACAAATTTTAAATAAGAGGAGCCACCGATGCGACGTCCAGTGATCTTAAGCGTGCAGAGGCTCGCTCAGAACTAGAGAACACAGCGAGCAGCAGCACGTCAATGAAAGAACGCCAGTATCGTCGCCGCTCATTCGAGCATCTCCTGCACGTGCGCGTGCAACACGCACGCGTACACACGCTCGAACAGCGTGGATGGCCTGCGTAGGGTCTGCCCTTCTCTTCGGACCCTTCTCGGCGTGACATCGGGGTATCGATTCGTTCAGACACCACGACGTTTGAACGGTTGAACGCTCCTGTGTAAAAGCTACGAATCTTTCTTCTCGCTGATCTCCTACGATGAATATGAACTCCGTTTATGAAACAATCCTGGAGATTACAGTGCAGTAAATTTGTCTGTTATTCGATTGTTTTCAGATCATTTTAATTCTATTCCACAGAGATATTGAAATCAAATTTTATTGTTCTTTCGTAGGCTCTTTATTATCAGCAACTGGTACCTCCAGGTTGT
Organism: Tetragonisca angustula; assembly: GCA_036937485.2. Taxonomy (NCBI): domain Eukaryota; kingdom Metazoa; phylum Arthropoda; class Insecta; order Hymenoptera; family Apidae; genus Tetragonisca; species Tetragonisca angustula. The sequence continues at coordinate 209,002 of JAWNGG020000295.1, forward strand.
AATTATTTATTACACTTCAATGTAGTCACTTTGATCTGAAGTAACACTTGAATATCACATCCAAGACAAGTTTATTTCACGAAACTGATACAATAAAACGGAGGAAAAGTCGACGACGTAACCACCACGGACGAAGTATAATGCACAGCCCTACGAAGAACGGCACCGTTCACTCTAGCACGGTAGAATAATCACGTTGCACGTGCCTAGTCGGTTCTTGCCGTGCGGTTCGTAGAAACGACCGGTCACCTGTTCTTAATCGTTGCTCTCTGTAACTGGCGAATCGTCTGAAACAGGATCATTTCGTTAAAACTTTCAAACGGACGTCGCCGGCCGAAAAACTTCCACCGGCGAAAGGGGAGAATCCCGGTTGGTTTGCTTCCTTGTAAGCCATTTCCATTGTCTTCCCATTGTTTCTTACACGTTTCTGTACTTCCTACCAGTCGATATTCTTTTCCTTTTTTGTTATCACGCCGTACAATGGCACACCGTGAAAAATTGTTATGTAAACTCGTAGGTATTTCAAGTTAGGAACGCAACAACAATCTTGGAGAAATTTGATGGGAATTTATGTAATTTTCATTGGAATGACTTTCATCGTGTTTTAAATGTTATTTGTTTTTGAGAGAAATTTGTCAGAAAAATTGAGTAAATTCCTTTGGGGAAAATGGTATAGTTTTTATTAGGGCTTCAGGCAGAGATTATCGTGTGGTTCAATTTTATAGTGAATAGAAATTTTCAGGCAAAAGCAAACTGAATTTTAATTTGAACATGGAAAAAGGATTGAATGAATAAAACATATACCTTTTTTGCGTCCTCCAGGCTGGAAGGAATATATTTTGAGTTTACTGTCTGTGCTAGGCTACTATAGTCTCTATAAAGGATGTATTGATCCTTCAGCCATTGCCTTATCGTCACTATTCTTTCTTGTAGCTCAGCAATCTCATCTTTGACCTTGAACTTTGAACTCTCCTCTGTTAGCATAAAAAAATTAATGTAAGTTCACAAATATTCTTTTCTACTTAACGAATAAATTAAAGAAGAGGGAGAAGTAATTTACCAGGTTTCGTGAACGCGGCAATTTTTGGAAATTCAAGCGGCTTGAAGGCAGGTAGCTGAGAGAACATCGTCCCTGGAGTAAATTCTAATCGCGTGTGCTCCAGCTCCATCAAGTAATTACGGATATCCTCGCGTTCTTGTTGCAATCTGATTGCCACTGCCTGCTTTCGCAAACGATGTGTTTGCCTGCAGTCGAATCTCGAGTGTTTCCCATCTATTTTCCCACAATTTGATTTTCGACTCTTCGACGACTTTGAAACCTTCTTATATTTGGCCTTCTTCTGTTTGATTCTTTGATCATGACTGGAATTCTTGCCCTACGAGGATTTTTTTCAAGTGAGTTTCCAACATGTTAAAAAGGTAAAATAAAAAATTATTCAACAAATTGATTTCTTAAAAGATTCACCGCTTTGAAATTTTCTAGGGACGAATCATCACCGTCATAGTCCACAGCATTATTGGCTTCACCTGCGGATGGAAGCTTCACGATGGTTCCACAATTTTTACAGGGTCTGAATTTGTCTGGAGTCTCAACAAACGCCTGGACTCTGTTTCTCCTAACTATGGCGTTAATTGCATCTTTATTCAGTTTTCTTAATGTACTAGTGACATCAGATTGTTTCGGAGTCTCCCTTAGAAATTTGTCTTCATTAAGATCCGTCTCTAAACTGCCATCTTCTATCTCAGTTTTTAATTTTCCATCTGCTATTTTGTTAATATGTTTTTCTTTATAGCGCTGGATCGGTAAGCAAGTTTCCTTTTGATTCTTCTTCCCATTTTTTACACTTTTTCTGAAATAGTATGAAAGATACGTAGTAGGCGAACTTGTTCCTCCGATTTTAAGTGACCGAAGCAAACGATAATGTTGCTTACGTGGATGTAAAGGACTCCACGCTATTTTCTTTGCGTTCTGTTAATCTCTCGTGTTCAGAAGCCACAGACGAATCGCTCCTTTCCTCTGTGTTTTCGTTGGACAACTTTCTGTATTTTTTTCGACGAACGTGCTTCTTTGTCGACTTTACTTGCTTAGATAACTTTAGAAGATTGATTGGCACAGCCTCGTCGACGTTCTCTGTTGTTTTCACGTAATTTGAGAGTTCTTCGTCAAGACCGATATCACACTCGCTGGTACTTTGCATTATTTTCGGCGCAATCAGCTCCACGATTTCTTTGCCCCTAAGAAACGGGAATATAATTCCATTTATTATTATGGATGAAAGATTGTGCTATATTATTTAATTAGGTAGTAAAATTTTTGGTTTAGGCATTTTAAGATTCTAAAGTCGAGAATGAAGATCACTTTTCGAGTTACAAATGAAAAATTTTCAAGATTATCGATAAATTCACAATCTAAAATAATTAGAACAAATATTTTACTACTCAGATATTGTAGCAGAGTCGGCTAAAATTGTCCTCCACACTAACATTGTACATCTACATTCACATCTAGAGGCAAGAAAGAAAAAAAGCGAAAAAGGACATAAAAATCTTAAGTTTAATAACTTGTCTTCGTCGATCTCTATCTCTATCCTCTGGACAATCTCTGTCTGCTTATGTGGGGTAATTTTGATCTGTTTCACCCCAGAAATCACAGTATCCTCTTCCAGGTTATTCTTCAATTTCTCATCCACAGAACTGGATGATTCAACGGAACTGGAAGCTTCTTCAAACGTGTCGTCTTCGTACGTAGCTTTCTGTTCCTCTTTGAGAGAAACTTCTCTCGTTGAAATGTCCTTGTTTATGGTATTTGTTTGTTCGGTGACAATTTCACTCTTTTCTTCGCTCGTCTTGATAACTTCTATCGAGTCAGCGTAATTCAATAATAGGATGCTGTCCTCGGCCGCTATTGCTTCCGGTTCGTTTGATCTTTCACTGCTTTTTCTAAAGGACGTCTCGTTCACGGATTTAACCGCTTCAGAAATTATTTCAGAATCGTCCGAACGCCTGGAAAACACTGTAGCGACTGAAAAATAGTCATTGCTCCTTGGGGAGTCCCCAGATCCTATCATGGGAATCTTAGCCTTGTATCTGGAATTAGTCTCTAAGTTTGAGAGACTCTTAGGGGATTCTTTCGATCTTGAACGTTCACTTTTTTCCTGCATTTCGATGCTTACATCGTTCTCTGTTATGGACCTTATTTTAGGAGATGTCTTAGGAGATTTCTTCGAGGTCGTACTGTCGTTAATTGAAGAAGATTCATCATTTCTTGCATCGATGAATGGAATCTTTATCTCCATCCTGGATCTTGGGGATATCTAAAGCAGCATTATACACAATTAAATAAAACAGCTTTCCTGATTGCTTGAGCAACTAAATTTAATTGACATGAAACAAATATCATCACAGGCTAGGTTAAAAATACCAAGTATAATAAAAATAATTCGGTTCCCCTAAACAACAAGACATTGAAAATGATCCATCTGTATTGATCAATACCTTGGGTCTAATTTTCTTCTCTGCATCAGTAATTGGCAGAACTGATCTATCTTGTTTGCCATTCAAGGCTTTAGACTTGACCTGCGAGCTTCTAGGAGAATTTTCCAACGAACTTTCAGTGCTGACATTACTCTGTATTCTTGTGCCCTCGTTGCGTTTTATGTTGTATTTCTTGTCCATTTCCTTCAGCCTCATGAGAGCAGCTGTCGCCCTCGAGTGCAACATTTTCCCCTCCTTTTTAAAAAATTTTTTTTTCTATTTTCTTTCAGATCCACCGACTCCTGCGGCCTGACTGGATCTTACTGGCTTTACTTGTAGATTTTAGGACAGCACGACCAAAGTGAAGTGCGTCTGCTAAAGCCCGTTACCAAGGGAACAATTTGGTAAACAATATGCCCCTGAAACGTGATACATCCTCTGAAGGTGTTTCTCCAGGTGATAAGTGGTTACATCAACGAGGGCAAGAACCTATCTTTGATCCGGTTGGTTCATCGTGATTTGTTCTATCTTCCACATGGGCAAACAGAATTATACATAGTACAAAATGAAATGCGAGGTGTCTGTTTCATCGTCGTCTTTACATTTGCTGCAAACGTAACACGCAAAACGCAACACGTTGTTATGCAAATACGCTGGTCTAGTTTCATTGCCAAACCTACTTCCAGTTACATAATCTCTCAAACGATATTGTGTATGATAAGTAATTGTCCAACGTTTACTTTGCAGCATAATTACACAAGTGTCGAGCAAAATTGTGGAACTCCATCGAATTTGCCAATATGAAGTACTGAAAAAAGAATTTTGAAAGAAATATTTATTTTAATTCTTATCCAATTAATCTAATATAATTATGTATTTTACAGTTCGATTACAGCTTTGATTTACGTACAGGGCTCTTCTAGAGTACAAAATACAATACAAGATTTTTTATCCGGACGCATTTAGATGCATTTTAAATTTCTAGAGTGATACTGTTCATTTTCGAGGCTTTAGCAAGTTAAAGTGTTCTTGAAAACATACATCTGTAATTAAAAAATTAACAGATATAAAATAAAAATTTAGAAAAGATACATCTCTGGTTAAAAAATTAAAAAATTTAAAAAGGTAAAAGATTCTTCTGGCCGGATATGCACACAGTGCAGTTCACATTTTATTCACATAGAATATAAAAAAATTGACATAACATTGTACATAACATTGTACATAAATGAAAATATCACAAGGAATTCTGAAGATTTCGTTTCAATTGAATAAAATTCTTAAGAATTTAATTTTATTTACAATGGTCATCTGACCAATAAGAGTGTCCCGCTAAATTGCTATCTTCTACTATATCGACAATAGATAAAATGAAGTATGTAATCGGTGACGTGCAGCGTGACAACAAACTGCCACGGTGCGGCGCCTTGTTGGTTAAGCGTGGTCAGCTGTGATTGGTGCTCGCGCCGCAGCCAATGAGCATCCTCCATCTGTCTACCCCAACGGCAGCTAATTCACCAACCACGTCCACGATTCGGGCATTATCGGCTAGTACGTCGCAGAGTAAGCATCACCGTCGACCGGACTTTCGTTGTCCCGGCGTCTGAAAATGCGGTTCTTCAGCTCGTTTTGCCTTCTACTGGCGGTCACGCTCGCCACTGCGGAAATCTACTTGGAGGAGAAATTCCTTGACGGTAAGTAAACGCCAGACTTTGGACTTCTTCTTTTCTCATCGGTAACTTCATTTCCATTCTCCGCATCTCGAAACCTCTCCGGGGTGAGTAAATTCCCGAACCGAAGTAAGCAATGTAGAACAATTAACGGGACGTCTTTCTTCGTGTTTTCTCCGGAGGGAAAAAAAACCACACCCATTGTTTTCACAATAAGACAGCTGCATCGGTAGAATGGGAAAATCTTGGGATCTTAGCGGGCGGTAAATTTCCAGAAAAATCTGAACTCACAGATACGAAGAGAGTGCGGACAGTGGTATAGTTTCGCCTTGGTAACCCACACACCGCCCCTGCCTCGATCGTTCTGTATAACTACCGTGCTACTCGTCTACGCGTCCGTGTTTCTGCATAATTAATACTCGATTTCACGATCGAGCCGTCATAGAATTGTTTACGATGCCATATGCCACGGTGATAGGATTGGAGTCGCCGTGAACGTGCCACGAGAATCGTCTCGTGACGAGGGCCATAGAGCAATCTTACGGCCTGTGTTCCGCCGACATGACGCGTAATCGATTGGTCGATCTGTGTTGAAACGGTTGCGAGAAAAACACGACCAGCGAACTGCCTCGAGAAAAACGTGTTACCAGCGACACGATCGTGCCTCGTAATTATAACCCGACCGGGCGATTCTATGCAAGAGATTGGGCACGTCGAAGAAGTAAATTTCGACGAATGCCTTCGTTCTCGATTGAATCGCGTTTGATATATACACAGGTTTGTTTAATTACCGACCGAGCACGAGTAAACAATCGGCGCGAGGCCATCCCACATGTAAAAATAAATGAAGTTTGAACACGTCCAATTAGAAATTGGTTCGATTAGAATACAGATATATATATATATATATATATATATATATATATATATATATATATATATATATATATTTGATAAACTTTTAAAATTCGATTCTCCCGGTAAACAAATTTTATTTTCCATTTTTGACCTGCGTTCCCACGTGCAATAAGTTTCAGACAATTGTTCCCGTCTCGTCTAGAATTAGCCAAGTTCAGTTCCTCATATTTAACCAGTTTTCAAACTCGATTTTCTCGAGAAGGAAGTCGAAGTTTCATTTTATATTTTCAAATTCCTCCGCGTGGGATCGTCCATTTCCTTGTTTGCATCATAATTACTGGGGCATCCTGTTCGATTGATATCATTGTAAGATTATTTGCATACGTGATAGCCAAGATATCGATTTTTATTAACGACATCTAGATTATTATCTGATGAAAAATTGCCGATTAAATTCGATATCGAGTCTGATAAAGTATAAACGTCGAAATTCTTAAAATTATTCTCGTACAATATTTGGTAATTATTTGGTACGCAACGATTTTGTCTCGACATTTTTAATATGTTAGAAGATTTTTAAAAAAATTTTCTCAATGTAAATTCCTTACAGATTCCTGGGAGAAGAATTGGGTGTACTCTGAACATGCTGGAAAGGAATTTGGAAAGTTTGTTTTAAGTCACGGAAAATTCTGGAATGACCCAGAAAATGACAAAGGTAAACAAGAGAAACTTGTACAAAGAATATTTATGCTGTACGTATAATACAATAAAACAATTGATACAATAATTCCTCTCACTTGCACACAGGTATTCAAACATCACAAGATGCCAGATTCTATGCCTTGAGCAGAAAGTTTAAACCGTTCAGCAATAAAGATAAAACACTTGTTATCCAATTTACTGTTAAGCATGAACAAAACATTGATTGTGGCGGTGGATATGTAAAAATATTCGACTGCTCATTGGATCAGAAAGACATGCACGGTGACAGTCCATATCAAATTATGTTTGGTAAGAATCTTCAACTGTTTTAATGTTACTTTTATTATAGAAACCCGAGCCTAGAGTCACCGGTTATGTCATCCTATGGCATGTTGGTGCTAATGGATCTCGGAGAGCAAATTCTCGCTTATGCCCTGAATATAGTAATCATACATATTTCAGGCACTCATAAAGAGACATTAACCTTTTCATTAATTAGATACTGATAAAAGAAAATCATATATCAGATTTAGCGAATATTGAACAGTATTTTTTAAGGTTACTTTTTCTCCGTCTGTTACAAAAATACATGCGTGAAATGTATTTGGCAGGAATCCAAGGAACATGATCATTGCTAAATGTAATGCTTCTTTACAGGACCTGATATTTGTGGACCTACTACGAAGAAAGTTCACGCGATCTTCAACTATAAGGGCAAAAACCGTTTGATTAACAAGGAGATTCGCTGCAGAGATGACATATATACTCACTTGTACACCTTGATTGTTAAGCCTGACAATACATACAAAGTAAGGGAGTGTAACGATCTATAAACTAGTAGAAATACGTATCGAGCCTAGAGTCACATGTTCTCATTGATCTGTGGAGAATAGGTGCTAGAGGATCTCGAAGAGCAATGATTATCTTGTTCGTAAAGTGTATATAAATCACGTTGCTTATTTACGATAGTAACAAAGAACGACATTCCATTATCTATATACTATACGTATTTATACAGTCGTAGTTGTTAGTTTTCCTTCTATTTAAATACTTGTATTCGTGTCCCTATAGGTTCTAATTGATAACGAAGAAGTAGAATCTGGTGAACTGGAAGCGGATTGGGATTTTCTTCCACCAAAGAAGATCAGGGATCCATCCCAGAGCAAACCTGAAGATTGGGATGATAAGGCCACTATCCCCGATCCAGATGATCAGAAACCAGAAGACTGGGACAAACCAGAGCATATTCCCGACCCCGAAGCTACCAAACCCGAAGATTGGGACGATGAAATGGACGGAGAATGGGAAGCTCCAATGATCGATAATCCTGAATATAAGGTTAGTTGTACAAAGTTAATTGTACCAAAGTTAGTTATAATGAACAAATTAGTTAACTTGAAATCTATATATAAACTGATTTCTTTATGGCCTTCAGGGTGAATGGAAACCGAAACAAATTGACAATCCAAACTATAAAGGACCCTGGATTCATCCAGAGATCGATAATCCCGAATACACGCCTGATCCAGAATTGTACAAGAGGGACGAAATTTGCGCTCTCGGTTTTGATCTCTGGCAAGTGAAATCTGGGACAATTTTCGATAATGTGCTGATCACTGATGACCCCGAAGTCGCCCGTAAATTTGGCGAAGAAGTTTGGAAGCCTACTTTGGTAAGTGGAAAGAAAGAATGTTATATTTAACTTGAATAGAAACGATATGATGTTAAAGGCGTTGCTGATTTCAATGAGCGATAAAAAGCTGGAATTCCTCGTTGCTGAAGTTACATTATTACAATTATTGTGATTTCGCGTATATGTAGATTTATTCCAAGGTCGTATGTGTGTTGTAGGAAGGTGAGAAAAAGATGAAGGAGGCTCAAGATGAGGAGGAAAGAAAACAGAGACAAAAGGAGAGCAAAGAAAATGAAGATAACAAGGATGATGACGAAGACGAAGACGTGGATGAGGAAGATAACAGTGTCCCTGATGCTGAAGTAAGTTTACTTTTAAAAAACATTGAAAACCTCTTTGCCCTTAATTCTGATGATGATTCTATTTAGCTCTGATTTGAACTGATTGATAAAATGGCTGGAATTCCTCGTTGCTGAATATAAAATCGGGCATTTTCCCACTTTTTAAAAAAGAATTTTAATTGTATCACTAAAATTTATTTATTTATTTATTTTTGCAGGAACACGACGAATTGTAAATAATGTGTTGTGATCGACACGAACACAGACTATATTCCAGGAGCTGTGTGGCCGCGACACGCACTAACTTTCTACAAAAAAACTCGTAAAAATCGTAGCAACAAGAGAAAAAGAAACTAACCATTGCTACAAAACAAACGGATCCTTTCTGATCAAATGAAACTCTAAGGAAAAAGAAACAGATAGTTATTGGATTCGTGGAAGATCTGTGAGTCTCCAATAAAAGTCCTTTCATTTTTCTCTAATCGAAACGCGGTTTCATCTTCGTAACTTCAATTTTCTAACCTAGTCTTCAGTCGTTCGATTGTGTTCCGTGAAATTCATCGGTAAGGTTGTTGCCCTGAGTGTCAAAGGAAAGAAATCAAAGTGCTCATTACGTGCTACTGCAATACGTCATATGGACGTAATTTGCGTACATATATGATGTGTATATATATATATATATATATATATATATATATATATATCGTATAGAGTCATCTTGCCCCGTATCTCTCCCTCCCCCTCCCATGGCACAGCTCCACGAAAAGACTCTAAGTTGTTTCGTTTTTGTTTGTCAAGTGTTTTTATATACAATTGAAAGATAATTGAAATGTAATTTAATGATACTATATTATATATATATAAATATATATATATATGTATATATATATATATATATTATATATTATTTCAATTTCCGTACAGTGTACGCGCGTATTAAGAAGCTCGCTCCAGTTAAAATGTAAGAATGATTGGATGTGTGCAGACATGACTGAATGAAATACAAATATAAATATGATTGGTATGATTATGTATTAAATGCAAAAATCAAGTAACCGATGTAATAAAATAAATAAGACTTTTCTAGACGTGCCCAAGCCGTTTATTAACGCCTTTCGATTAACACGGCTATATTATTATATGACAGTTACATCATATCAAACGCAGTAAGCTAGACAACCTCGAATATTATCACAATTGTTGAATTAATTAAGGAAGTTATTCGCGGAATGTACAATACGTAGCTTGCAAAGAAAATTACAGGCTATATAAGTACGTAAAATACAAAGATATTTGAATTTTCTTCATTGTAATCTCATTCTATAAAAGCAGGATTGCGATTTACGAATTTTACGATGTGGTAGGTATTGTATATAAGGTTTCGTGAGCGCCTAATTGTTGAGTTAACCAGTCGAGACCTTGCGTAGAACCACAAGTATTTGTAACTAAAGACGAGCCCTGTATGTGCCACGCCCGACCACAACATAATTTTTGCAAACATAAGATATCGGTTAATTCTTCAACACTGGCGCAACCAGTGATGTCCTACAGAATGGGGAAAAAAAATTAGACCGAAAATTTTATTAATAAAGTGAATTAGAAGTTTATGAATATATCGTAAAGATAGTATTTTGTAAAATAATTACCTGCTTATTAGCGTATATGAGGAATAAGGCGTCTTTTAATTCGCGTTCATTTACGATTTTTGATAATTCGTTTTGAGCTTCTTCGAATCTAGATCTGTCACTAGCATCAACGACAAAAATCACTGCCTGCGTGTTGTGATAGTAATGTTTCCACAGTGGCCTAAACTTCTGTTGGCCACCAACGTCCCACAAAGTGAATACCAAATTTTTGTACTCCAGACTTTCTACGTTGAAGCCAATCGTAGGGATTGGCGGTCCGGAGAGCGTAATGCCTCTCATGGCTGATAGAATGCTCGTTTTCCCAGCACCGTCCAATCCCAAGATCACCACGCGCATGTCGATCTTCGTACCAATATGTACCCTGTTGTCCTACAAATTGTATTGAGAATTATTTTTTGAGAAAGTAATTATGCATATTTCGTACAACAATAAACATACTTACACGGCTGAATATTATAGGTATAGAAGATTCAGGTGTGAGAAAGTCCGGACCAAGTTGAGCATAATGTTGTTGCTGCTGTTCCAATGTAGTTAACACTTCTTTAACTTTCGTCGCGCTGTTCAGTAACTTCCAATCTTCGGAATCCAAGATACTTTCGCATTGGATGCACACATCCGCCACTTGAGAGCTAGTAGTAGTCAAATCCTGTTGCTGCTGTCTCAGAGCGCACAATCTTCCACGCGTTTCTGTTTCGATGCAGGAGATAGCTGCGTTTTCTTGCTCAGCCAACAAGGTTCTTAATTCCTCGAAATGCTGACGCACTCGTTGCCTTGCATCTTCTATTGCCCATCCTTCTAACTCTTGTATCACCGTTTCTAATAACAAGAATTTATATACATAGATTTGCTGGTCGAATTTCTGCATTGACAACAATTATAATTTTCAATAAGGAACTGAAAGATTTGAAAAAAAGCGTTGGAATAAGGAGAGCAAACATGCCTATTCTGTGTGCTGTATCTCTCATACTTTCCATAAACTGCGTCATTTTCTGCAGAGCAGTGACAATAGATTTTCTAATATTCTCTGCCTCAACTTCCACCAAAGCTAGCTATAAATAAAATAGATGGTAGAATGTTGATCATTAATTATAAGTAATTTTTGTTACCTTATGTGTGCTATGTCTACCGTAATCCTTGCACAAATAACACATAAGGGAATTGTGGCAGCCTTCTTGAGTGCAAGTAAATTCAGCCACATGCGTTGTATGCACCGGACACTTTGGTTTTTCTTTCGGCTTCTCTAGCAGAGATACACGTTTGTGTTTGCTTAAAGTCTTCGAAGAATGAATGATACTGTCACAATTCTCACACAAGTGAGTCATACAAATAGTGCAATATAATACTGCTGTATGAGCTTCATCCTCATCACAAGTCTGATTGGATTGGAGTCTCTCTCTTTCGAGTATTGATAATTTCTCACTATTGGACTGTTCCAATCTCTCTAGCAATTCAATCAGGGCAAAATTCTTTTTTAAATTGCAGATATTGTTTTGACTAATGCCTGTTGGTTGTCTATCGAAGGGACACAGTAAAAACTGCTGGTCAGTCATACAAGGTCTCAATCGTAAAAGGCATGAATGACACACTGTGTGACCACAATGCAGTAATCTTGGTACTTTTACTCCGTCAATGGTAAATATTTCTTCGCAAACACGGCACTCCAATACCTAAAAATTGATATATTTCAAGATCAGAAATTTCAAATAGTTGTTTAAACTAAATAGTTGCCAACCTAAATTTGATGTATTAAACAAGCTTAACTTACATTTGTTCTTACAATAGGTTTTAGAGTTTGTTTAAAGTATTTGCTCAGATGATCCAAATTGTCGGTCATGATAATTTCTGTATTGAGACTAAAAATGTATGAAAAAATTAACAACAGTTATACAATAACAGAAATTCGTGTAGATTCTCCATGTTACAAATAAGTTTCAGGTTAGAGTGTTCTGATGTACATATATGCATAAAACTATAAAAAAATGTTACGTACTCCTGTTGGCTATAAATTGTAGTCAATGATATATAAAATCACAGTAGACATGCTCAGTATAAAACATCTTTTTAAATATAACCAAAATATTACATTAGGATAGACTTAATCAATAATAACATGTCATTGTTACATATAATAACATGTTAATATGTAATAAAATTACATTATAATTTTACTTAAATAGAAGTTTAAAATATTTTTTATATTTTATTGTTCAATTATATAATAAGAAATGATTGTTTTAAAACGTTTGATTGTGTCATTGGTAAATAATGACACAACAATGATGCAACATTGCCTTGATGTATAATTGACTACAGGTTAAAGGTATCTGATCAATTATTTAGAGAGGACACATAAAAATTTATCAGTATTAATAAATTGAGTGATAAATTACAAGTTGTCTTGTACTTGTATTATATTTTTTTTTCGAATTCATAAAATTTTCTTTTCAAAATTTCTTTTTCCATGTAAAAAGAAATTTATTAATGTTAATAATAATTGATTCATAATTAAAATTGTAAAATTTACACAGTAATTAACTTAAAATTCTGCTTCAGCTTGAAACTAATAGGCATATTTAACGGTACCAGAATTTCGTAACATTTAAAGTTCGCGCCAAAAATATTAGGCCACGTTTACAATTTATCATACATCAAGGCTAATATACAATTATACTTCTTTATATGCATTTATTTTTATTGCTTGTTATGTATTCAATAAAATAAATTACTTTGTAGTTGATGAACTATCAAGATTTCATTTTTGATTAAACTTCAAATTTATGAAACAAATGTTTTTGAAATTGTAAAATGAACATCAAACGAGATTTAGGGTTATAATAAAACAGTATGATAACGATAGAAATAACTAAAATGATACATGTGAACGCGCTTTAAACTTATAGAAACCAGCCAAGCTATTGCCATACTGTTTTGGATAATTTCGTGGGATCGAACACGCAATACGCGATTGTAAATATGTCGGCTCTCAGATCTGTTTTACGGCAATTCACCAGATCTTTTAAAACTTCCTCTGCAAGGAGAAGCGACGAGCACGGCCCAGAAGGTTTCCCTGGTGCAGTAAGTCAAAAACAATAAACTATGGTACATTACATAATGAAGTTCGACTTGACAATTTTCGAAATAGATCGGTCGAATTCATTTGAAACATTAAATATTTCTTCCTCTTCCATTTCTTGACAGTAATTTAGGTTACCATATTTTCTTTTTACGCAGAATGTTCCTTTTGACATCACCAATAAATACAAGCTTACCGCACTTTTTACTGTCTTCACTGCAAGTGGACTTGCAGTACCTTTTGCTGTACTTCATTACCATTTGCATCTGAAGTAACATGTGTAAGTTCTATCAGTCTACAGCCACTGTTAAGTATTTTAATTTAAATTTGAATTCATCTTGTTATTTTTCAGGTATCACAGTATTAACATTAGTACATTAGTAAAAAGAAAAAAGAAAAGAAAAATGTAACAAAGACTTGTAATAATAAAAGCTAACTCAGAAATATTGTTAATTGTTTAATAAAGTTACCGTGCTAACAATTTGCAGTGCAATGTAAAGAGAATTCATTCATTTCATTATCATGAAAATGACCGATGCATATTCAATCGATTTAATTACTGCTACTTTAATAGATACTTTTTAATCACATGAGTAGACATAATTAAACCATATCCAATTAAAAATGAAGGATAATTCCCTCATTGCGTAAAGAAAAAAATCCAATGAAAAACGTACTTATTTCATTTATGTAACTTGTTTCAGATACCACAAGTCAAAAAAATGTTATCGCATATATAATTTCAACAAGTACAACGTTGCATTTTATTTCGTACAATAAACGTTTGCGCGGCGTACATTAAATTGATGCGCTCAACTCTGACCTTTGAATATCTATTATCTTCAGCTATTATCTAACTTACTAGATATTATTATCCTTCAAGGACACGCCTCAGATCAATTTACGTATAACAAGTAGATATCAATACGGTTTCATAAGTGGGCATTATGCTTTCCTTTCAATTTCGGCTCTGTGTGCAGTTTCTTTCATTATTTCGTGCACATGAGTACCAGCCTTAAGTTAATTTCTGCTAACCGGGAAGGACCTAGCACTTGACCGTATCGTTATCGGAATCATCTTCTGAATCGCTCGAATTTTCAAATTACATTTATTTATGGGTATAGCAACACTATCATTATCGTCTAATTCATTGACAAGTATATCGTCCGGACAATCTGATGCTTCATCCATGCAAAGTTCAGTCAATTAATAATCTATTTTTTTAAAAATATTTTTACAAAATATTAAGTTTGACGATTTTATTAAAAATATTTCGCAAAAGGTTTCGCAGAAAAGGTATTTGATGGATTGTACAGAATTCCAATTCAGAGTTGACTAAATAACAGAAAAAAGGAAAAAGCGGGGGAGATCTCCCAATTCGATCATGGAGCGATTTACTTCGAAGGGATCTCCCCATTCGATTTAGCAATCTGTTAAGATAAGATGTCATTATTCACATAAGGGCAATGTTACTATAAATAAACTGACGCTCAACTGACATGAGCTTACACACTACAAGCACGTGTATTCTGCTTAGAAAAATACGAATTTCAGATGCACATTCATAATTCTTTCTGGTGTCACGTGTACGCAAGCAAATGTTCGGATACAATCAAATTGTGCTCGCAAACAATGAACACGAGGGAAGAGAACAAATTTTGGAGAAAAAGTAGTACAATTTTAGCTCAGAGTCACTAACAAACTCAGATTCATTAAATAGAAGCTGATAGTAGTCGATTCTTGCCACAGACATTTGGCTGAGGAACTTAAAGAGAGGAGGCGCGGTTATTTCAGCGACACCCCTTCTAGAGACATATACCTCCTATCGCAAGCTGCGCTGCTTAACCCGAGCTGCAGTGACCGTGGTCGTCAGAGGTTGAAAATATTGAACTTGTATTTGAATGACGTTCACTGCGGGGACGCGGCACCAAATCGAGCCATTATCTTTTGCATCGTGGTCGCCGGTCGCAGAGAGAGACATTGAATTGGAATTGGAATGAGATAGTGAAATTAGTACGCGCAAGACCCGCCGCGTCGTTAGACGCCGAGACGTCGGGGACGTCACACCATCATAGCGGTTAGACTCATTATCCGCAGCACCATGTATCAAAAATTGAGCTTCGAGGTCGAGTATCTCACTGAACAACATCTAACCGGCTTCGAGAGCTATAAAGTAAGTTCCCCGGCTGGCTGGACGTTTCACTTCTGTCTTTTCCGAAAACTTATTTAATGTTTCTTGGTACTCTGAAGGGTTATGTCTCGGGCATGGTGGAGACTCCAATCTGGAGTTTCCTCCAAGAACCAAACATTGGAATTATTGTTATCTGTTGTAAATTTGTAAAAATACTGCATCGTCAGCTATGATTTTGAAATGTGTTTACTTGAGTGATAAAATGTCTTAACTGTAGATATTTCTATGATAAGAATAGTAAGAACATTGATAATTATGAATGTTCACAGTTTTGTGAATAAGTAATTTGAAAATAAATAACAAAGAATAAAATCAGAATGAAATTTCTTTGCACATTACTATGAAAATTTTGATTCAGATGTTGTTGCATATTTTTGCATTTCTAAATTCAGCATTCATATGAATATCCATGTGACTTCAATAAGTTCTTGAAAACAAATGCATGAATTAAAACTAAGGTAATTTTAAATGTGAGATGGTGTAAAATACAGTATGTTATGTAATATGCATTGAATGATGCTGCATTATTTTGAAATTATGAGTTGGATATAATAGAAGTCTTTGAAATTTTTTGAATGTAATAAATATTTTATTGATTTATATTTTCAGTACAGTTCAGTGGATACAAGCCCTCTCAGTGTATATGTTATGCATCCATTTTGGAACAAAGTGGTTCAGGTATGTGTGTGAAAATTTTACAATTGCTCGTTTAATTTTTTCTGTCAATTTGATATTTTTTTTCAGTACTGTCCAAAATGGGTTGCTCCGAATGTATTGACTTTCTTTGGATTCCTCTTTACTGTCTTCAACTTTACATTGTTTGCATTTTATGATTACTATTTGTATGCATCGAGCGATGATAAGCCACAGTATCCACCTATACCAAGATGGGTCTTTGCCTTGGGTGTATTTAATGTATTTATGGCATATACCCTTGGTGAGTAAATATTTTTATATCCCTCATGAATTTGTAAAGTCATTGGCTTTAATGCAATGTTTATTTTGCAGATGGTATTGATGGAAAACAAGCACGACGTACTCAAACATCAGGGCCCTTAGGAGAACTATTTGATCATGGACTAGACAGTTGGACAACAATGCTCATTAGTGTCTGTATGTTTTCTGTGTTCGGTCGAACGGACCATAGCGTGTCTCCATTAAGAATGTACTTTATTTTGTGGAACGTGTTTATTAGTTTCTACTTGACTCACTGGGAAAAGTATAACACAGGGGTATTATTTCTTCCTTGGGGGTATGATCTATCTATGGTAGTAAGTTTCCATTCATTTAAGATGTATATTAAATTATTAATAAATAGACTGTAAATTTTTATGCACTTACAGAAAATTTGGAGGTACACGTAATATACATAAAAATATACACGAAATATACACGAAATATCCAAAAACAATGCTCCTTACAACATTCATTTTTGAAGTTATCTTTATAAAAATATACAGTTGCATAAAGATTTGCAGTCCACTGATAAATAATTTATGTGATGTATCTTCTAATTTATTTCTAGGGCACTATTGTTGTCTTTATCATATCTAGTATAGGCGGACATAAAGCATGGAAAATTGTATTCCCTGGTGGTATACCTGTTGGTGTAATGTTTGAAATATTGCTTTATGTTACTGCAATTGTATCTAGTTTGCCGGTGGTTCTCTGGAACATATACAAGTCAGTCCAATTGAATTGAAGTTGAACTCCGATTTTTCGATCATGAGATTTTCACGTAATAAAATATGTTTTGTAATTTCTAGATCATATAGGGACAAGACTGGTAAAATGCGTACGTTCCTAGATGCCATAAGACCTCTGTTACCTCTAGCGGTACTCTTCGCGATTTCAACAATTTGGATAGTTCATTCGCCTAGCAACATCATCGAGAAAGATCCTAGAATAGTTTTCTTAGCAATTGGAACTATCTTTTCGAATATCTGTGTAAGATAGTTGACTAGATAACTAAAACAGAATTATTTTGATGATGAAAACTAATGTTCTTTAAAATTTTGCAGTGTCGTTTAATTGTTTCACAAATGAGCAACACCAGATGTGAACTATTACCATGGATATTACTACCCGTCGCGGTTATAGCCATTTTCTCTTTTATCTTGCCTAGCGTAGATCTGGTATTTACGTATATTCTTGCCATCGTAGCTTTACTGGCCCACATTCACTATGGAACATGTGTGGTAAGATTTATTTTAATATTTTTTAAATAAGATATTTTATGATACAGATATAATTAATAAATTATTCACTCCTCCAGGTACGTCAAATGTGTCGTCATTTCCGTATTCACACGTTCCGTATTAAAGATCGTGCAGACTGACTACTTGCCGACGATACATGTTAAAAACGAAGAAATACGAACAAACAGTCGGGAAGAGCTACGAACGAGTGAGAATAGATCAGACAGACAGACAGACAGACAGACAGACAGACAGACAGACAGACAGACAGACAGACAGACAGTAAAAAATTTCAGGATCACCATTGATCATAGAAAGACAGAATGTTTGGGCTATGAAAACGTAAATGCTGGACAGTAGATAATAACAGTTTTATTCGAGCATATAATCAGCGATCATCACATATCCAGAGAGAGAAAGTACCTGCTAAGTAACGTTCTCTATTCATTTTGCAAAGACGAAAGCATTTCATGTTGCTGTGATATAGTTAAACTTGCTACAGTCTTGCTTTACGTACATGTATAATGTCAAATAAGTTCGCATCGTTCTCTCTACCTTGCCTTTTTTTTGTATTCTGTTCGTAACCCTGACTGTGCGTAGAATATTTATTTTCGAGTACACGCGAGGCTTCTAGCTGTTGCGCATTGAATTCTTCGTTTTTAACGTGTATTGTCTGAGAAACGAGATCACAAATCTAACTTGCTTAGTTTTCTCACGAGACGAAATATTTCTTTTTCTTTGGTGCCCAGCTTCTTTGAAATCTATCGAAGCCTCCACGGTAACTTTTCTTTCATTTCGAGTGATTGCTGGAGAAAAAGATTTTCGCTGTGCGTGAAAATTCTAAGCAAGCTGATGTATAATGAATTTTGATACGGATAAAGAAAGAAAGACGTAATGCCGGGGAAGGCATATTTGTAATAAGATACGTGCAAGAGACATTATTTATTTTCTGTGAGGATGTATGTGTATATTATATTATATTTATAGTGATCGGCTCGACTTGAAGGATTTTTGCAAATAGTATACAACGTATTGTGTATAATATACTTCGAGCTAGACTAAACAAGTCAATCAATTAAAGAAATTAGCGAAACTTTATGTTTCTATCATGGAACGAAAATTATTTAGTCAGAAGATACGAGAAATCGATAGATATTTAATTCTTTTTTTATAAGATATTCAATATGTATACTTTATTATCGTATACTTAAGTTTTCAACGTGGGAAAAATGTATTATGACGTCACAGTCAGAGATTAGAAATCATGTAATGATTAAGTTTCTTTTTCTCCTTCATAATTAACATCGATCGGTCATTACAATTTTTGCGTAAAAGACGTGTTATCGATGACAATAGTAGATAGTGTAGAACGTTCGTGAATTAAAACGATTGTAAGATAAGGAACGGTAGATGGTGGTATCCCATTAATTCCCACGTTGTGCGAATAAAATATAAGTCAATGTAGAATAAATCAACGTATTGAAACAACGTGTATTGCCATAGGTTTCCGCTAATTCTGTGCATTGAAACTCCATTATTATAACTTTTTAAGTGAAAATATATTGAAGTTAAATTTTTTTTTAATATGTTACTTGCATTTAATATGTTACTAGTCTGTTTTACATTCTCGATACATGTAATTTGATGTAATGTAATTTTGTAAAAGAGAAAGAAAAAAGAAAGGTAAATCCAAGAATTCGTTCGAAATCTTAGGTAGACTAGAAAATGTTCATAGAAGTAACAAATTTTTTTGTAAACTTTAGTATATGTACATACGTAGTTTCTGAAAGAAGAACGTAATCCCGAAATGCTACATTTTTTAACTACCAAATATATTTATGAACATACATGTACAAATAGCACTTAACGAAAGCTACGTAACCTACTTTAATTAAAACATCCTTGTGTAACTTTATTTTATTTTTTAGATATTTAATTATTCTTTTTTTTTCTTTTATGTAACAATTATTAATAATTTTAATATTAATTGTTCGTATGTTTGTACTATTTATAACTCGTTGAGTATGATAGTGTATTAATTTCTCAAACATATTTCTGCCAAAGATATTAAAACCGGAAATTTTACATTATTCAGAGAAGTTATATGTATATTTTATTTATATATTTTTAATGTATTGATAATAGAATTAAATGCACAAAAGACAATTCTGCATCAATTTAATCTGCCCGTAATATAGATATTTACAAAAACAAGCGATATACTTTACTGTATTTTAGAAATACATTTTTTCTGCATTTCAGAATTACGATGGAAATTAGTATAAACAAATAATATATTTGTAAATTTACTATAAAAATGATGTAAAAGCAGAATTACTTTTCTGTTTGGATTTAATGTACTCCTGTTTTATTTTCTCTCGTTCTTCAGGTAAAGGGATATAAGGTTTTATATTTTCCATCCTTCTACTGTGAATTATTTTTCCCTAAAACAATCATGAAATATTTAAAAAATATCTTAGGTCGATAATATTTGTATTCGATGAATATACATGAACGATTACCCAAAGTTTTTTGCAACATCTGTAGTTTTCGAACTGTAGAGAGCATTTATCATAATCGTATCTATTCCTTTCTAGACATTTTGCACTAATATTATATTCCTGAAAAATAAGAAACAAAATATATACAATTTTCAATGTCATTGAAGTTAACGAATTTGTAAAAAACTTCGAAGATAATAGATGAACTATTGCAATTTATATATTTAATTTTGTTACAAACTGATCTCTAAGTCTTTTATTTTTTTAAATCAGATTTTTGTACTAAAAAATTTTTTTATCAAATAGAAAGAAAAGTTGAGGTTATATAACCTCAAAGAATTAAAATAATACCTGAAAACAAGGATTGATTAACTCTTGATCTTGCGTGAGTTTTTCCTTTAATGTCGATACTTGCTTTTTATTACGAGTATCTGAAACACTCATTATATTTTCTTAGAATAAATGTTTTTTGTTGAACAAAAACAAGCTTGATGTCCCCAAACTCTATGATCAAGTTTAACAAGGTTTATTGAAATGATTGTTATTTTGTAAAATGATAATTGAAACTTTCTAATTTATTTAAGAAACAGAAAGTAAAAATTTAAATGAAAAAGTAGAATAAAAAAAAAAGCAAGTTCAATCAAATATCAATTACAATTATTTTCTTATATTTTTTTTTTTGTTAATTATATATGTACATATATATATATACAAAATGAATTCTGATGCATACACTCTTACAAATGAATATTCTTCAATGATTTTAAATCCTGTTTTATTTTTTAAATTCTCTCATTATTATGAAGATATCTAAATACGATAAAATGAGATTATAACTCTGAGCAAGTAGCCTTCATTTGTCGTTTTAAAAATAGGCAATAAATTCTAAATTTATGATAAATGGTGGCTACTTGTTCTTAAAGTCTAGTATTAAAATATTCGGTTTTCAAACTCTATAGAATGGGAGAACACATTTCTCTTCTGCGATTCACTGAAGGACGATTAAATTAATTCCTGGAACTTAAACAATACATAATACAAACCTACAAGCAGAAACAATGAAATTTTATGTCATTAAATTACAATACTTTTTTTTTTATTTCAAATGCTTATAAATTACGACGACGTTTCACTCATAGTCGATGAGCATTGAAAGAGATCAATCTGTATTTTGTACGTAACCGTGTCTATAACTTGTCAAGATTTACAACATTCCTTTTCAGAATCTACTGTTTCGTGTATTAAGTTGAACGAATTTTAAAAATAGAAAAGGGAGAATAATAATGTTAATTGCAGGTACAGGTACACTATACTGATAGGAGTACAGTGCGCTATTTGTATCAAGTGTATTTAAATATCGTCGAGTCGCAGCTGAAAGCAATATTTCATATATAAAAAAAAAAATTTCAAAATATTTAACACTTAAATGTTAAGTAAACTAACCAAGTTTACGTATTTTCAAAATTTTGTTGCACCTTTTGCCATTTTGCAACCATACTAGAGACTTCTTTATGTTTTTTACTAATGCCAATCCTCGTCTGAAATCACAATATATATAAGATGTAATTTCTTTTTGATCTGCAGTCAAATCAATCTTGCTTCTTTTATGCAAACCATATCTTACCCTCTTTCTCTTCTTTTCTTTCACAGCAGCTTCAACAGGAACAGGCTCTTGCTCTGTTTCAATTTTCACTTCTTCCGTTGGCAAGGAAGACGGTTCCACTACTGCAGTAGTGTCCTGTCTCTGAGGGGCTTTTTCCATCCCAACATTTTCTATTCGTGCGATATCGCTGTAAAATGAATCTAACGCGGACACCAAAGACTCTTTCGCTGTTTTAACCGGTGGCTTTTCGATAACCTTATGATTCGTATATATCGGAGTATAGTCAGGTATTAGCTGTATCGCAGGCTGCACATTGTGCTTATGTGGAAGTACTAAGGCCGCTGGCTATTTGACAACAAACACAACAGGATTAATTACGGAAGTGATTGATTGAATGATATTAGTTATGTTTGATAACACACAGCGTGTAAGTGTTGATATGCTGGATATTGAAGATAGTGTTCTTGTACTATGGCTGGATGACTTAGAATAGGAACTGTTGGATCTCTCGCAGCTGCATCGTAGAGCGCGCCACCCTGTGATTGCACAGCGCCATAAATAATTCTCTTCAACGCAGGTATTTCGTAAGGTGCTTCCGTCAAATCTACACCCGGTGGTAGAGGTTCCGCGCTGGTTACATTTGCAAGATTGGCAGGCTGAGGCGACAGCAAGGCGGAGGATGGCGCAACAGAATTTTCTAGCTGTTTCATTTCCACGACGGCTGTCCCCTCTGCGAAAGAATATGTAAATTCAAACTAAGCATGCGAAGGAGAAACGTTCGTTTAATAAAAATATCCACCGTCTCCCAGTCGTTGTTTCTTCTCATCCAACTTCTCGTTACACTTGTCTTGTTTCCTCTTGTCCCTCTTCAGATCCTCCGCGTAAATTCTAGGCGGCGGAGGCGGGCTTGGATTTGAAATTTGGGGTGGAGGTGGAGCCTCTATGTCACTGTTCCTTGGAATCGTCATGTCCTCAGTTGTCTCTCCACCTTCGGATTTCTTTGTCTTTGATCTTAGTCCTTCTTCTTCTACTGTTGAACAGCGTTATTCAATAGGTGTATTTTGGTAATATAATTTATGAGGTGATAAAAAATTTCGCCATACCAGGGATAACTATCTCTTCTTGCTCCGTTGGAGGAGGCGTGGAGCAAATTTCCATCTCTTCGGCTCCACCGGCGATGCCAGTGTCCGGATAGGTCCATTGTGTAATTCCAGTGGTAGTGTTCTGGTAATAATATCGCTTATGCGACCTGGAAAAAAGCCCCACGGAGGGATATAGGACAGTGACGAATAAGAGTCACTTACTTGCATGGTTTTTCTTTCTTTACATTGATAAAACGTTTGCTTACGGAGAGACATTACTCCATGAGAGGAACATACACTCCCGAGTTTTGAAGCGACTTATCAACTAGAAAACAAAAAGTTAATACTCCTACCTGCAGCTCGGCGTGCCATTAAGTCAGCGAGACCCTTTTATTATAAAAGGATTTAAGTGTTACTTAGCGCTTACATAGAAGGCGATGTCTTCCAAAAACACGAACATCGAGAATTACGTCGACAATATCTGCGTTACGCTAGCGAAATATTAAGCGAATTGATTATGCGTGTAACTAAGGGCGCAAGGGCCAGGAGGATGACTTTCGAAAATACGTAACGACGTGCACTCGTTGCAGAGAAAACCAAGGGGAACACGCCTTTCGATAGTCACATTTTAACAGATTTGTTGTTCAAACATGAGAACACAACTTTCCATGGAATGTATATTTTTTTTTTCTTTTTTAACAAGAAGAAACAAATAACGTATATACGTGACATTAAAAATATAATGCAAGAAAAAGAAAACTTTGTACGAGATATATGTTGCGATTGTCTATAAATATCGTTACTTTGATGCTCGACTAATAGCTCTGTGTACAAGCTCGTTCCAATAACTCGATATAATCTGATCGATGTGCAGTTTCTTTGGGTTCCTAGTTCTTCTGCGTAATTTCATCCGAAAAGAACTTGAGTCAACTTTATGCAAGCTTCATTAACACTTAATGTTTTCTTCCAGCAATCTTGTCCTTTTTCACCTATCCCTTCAAGTTATCAAGCCTTTTTGAACATCCACATAATTTGATGTCTTTTTCAAATAGTTCTCAGCCTCTAACGGGTGGTCTCAGCCATTGGATTCTATTTAATACAGTTTCTATCTTTCCATTTTGCCGAAGTGAGTCT
This sequence comes from Tetragonisca angustula, assembly GCA_036937485.2. Taxonomy (NCBI): domain Eukaryota; kingdom Metazoa; phylum Arthropoda; class Insecta; order Hymenoptera; family Apidae; genus Tetragonisca; species Tetragonisca angustula. The sequence goes on from JAWNGG020000295.1 coordinate 233,108, forward strand.
CTCATTCTGTTCATGTTAGAAGTTCAGTTCTTGAAGTGTTCAAATATACCATAATCTTCATGCTTTAAATCACTAAACGATGTTTCTAACATCTGTTAATTCTTCCACATATACTCTTTGTTCATAATTTTAGATAACGCACATATGGTCTCTGAAGCTCCACTTCAAACACAGACCTATCTTTTTATTATTGTTTAAGGTAACGCGGCATTTTTTGTACACAATTACGTAGAAATTTTGAATAAATTTAAGTTTGATTTAAATACTGTCCCTTAAGGGACGTAATTAATGATCCTAAAAACTTTGTAAAGAATTTCATAATGTTTTACTCTGAAATTGATAAAATCAAATTGATTAAGTCTCTTAACTGTTTTCTCCTATTAAAGATATGACAATTCTTTTTTTTTTTTTTGCAACTTGCGAGATTGATAAATAATTCGAAAAAATATTTTATTTTTTGAATTCAACTCGCGAAAAAAAAAAATAATTCTAAACAAAAAAAAAAAACTTGAAATTCGTTATTACCACCAAACTTGCTTGTTTTGCTGCAATGATACGTGCAAAGATTACATGACTTGAAGATTTTTAGAATAATGACGTGTATAATATACACGATGTTTTGTATGGTACGATTCATGTTTATTTGTATGAAATAGTACACAAATTTTAGATGGTATACTATACCTATCCCACTGACATAGCCATCCAGGTGGTGCTGCATCTTGTTCCAAACGTTCCAATTCGTGACTGGTGTCACTCAACCATCTACGCAAGTAACTTTTTTCTAAACAACCCGCTTCCCACGCGACAAACAACGTCTGCAACATAATAAACAACACATTGTCGATTATTTATCAAACTTACGTACGTCGATCGTTTGTAACGATGCAAAAAGAAATTTTATTTACTTGTAGCTGAATAGACATCAGTTGAACTGGCGATACACTTGGTTTCCCTTCCGACAGAAACTTCAGTTTCTCAAGTATGATCTGGGCGAGTAGATTAACCTCTCTTTCATCCTCCTTGGACTCAGCATCCGCGTCTGGTGTGTTTGTTTCTTCCTCCGTACTGTTCGATTCATCTTTGCAAGTTGGGATATTTTCTCCCGCGTTCTCGTTCACTGTGCTCGTTTCTTCCTGCTGATCAGCTTGAGTTTCGTTTAGATGCTCATCACAAGAACTCATTTCATCCCGTTGCGTCTCTACTTCCATTTTATTCGTTTCATCGTTATTTGCTTTTACTTTCGTAGATGGGACTGAAAGAGATAAGAGTTGTTTTAATTTAATTCCGATTACAATCATCGAGTCAAAAAATGTTCCTACCATCGAAAGCAATACGTTTCTTCCTCTGGAAAAATTTATTTCGACCATGTGAATTATCCACAAATTTGTTTCCCTTCTGCGTATCTTCCTCTGTCTTAGCAGTCGAGTCGTCTTTACATTCCAACCTTTCCAAAATTTCTTCATTGTCTTGTTCTTGCACAGTTTTTCTTTCGCTATTAATTTCACTGTCGTTACTGTCTGCTACGTGATCGTCGTCAATTGTATTTTTGCGCGATGACACATTTTCCGGGGTTTCTTCGATTTGGGGAATTGGAAATAGGGCTTTCCTCTCCTGTTTCTCTTCAGATTCTTCCTCAACATCAGAATCTTCGTCGTAACCAGGCACCAAAGAAATACGAAAGTCCACGTCAGAATTAATGCTATGTTTATTACTGTTCTTTTTTGGTACGGATTCTTTTGTCAATCGGCTGTCGCTTTTAGCTTTGTCCGTACAGTCAGCCCTTTGAACCGTATCATGCTTGATTTGGTTTTTCAAGTACTTCGTCTCTGTATCTTCGGCTGGTTTCAAGTCTGCCGATTCTATTATCGATTCTTCTTTGCTTTCATACATCTGATTTAGATTCTGAGCAATTGGTAACAACTGTGGTTGCATCATAGGAATCGGCGCAGACGACTTTTCAGAGCATCTTGATTTTGGCGTTTTATTCGCACATTTCACTGATGAAGATTCTTTCGTATCGTTCTTTGACCGATTCTCATCTGCTGTGTCCGAATCACTTTCGTCACTCCCGTAGGATGTGATCATTTCTATTTTCCTAAATCATTAAATTATTTTTTTCTAAGACTAAACAGAGAGAGATTTAAGAAAGTATTAATATCTTAGGGTTATACCCATCATCGGAATCGTTGTCCATTGTATCAGATGTATTTGCGGTGTCTTGATCAGTTTGGGACTCTTGTTTCTGCACGGTCTCATTGCAGATGTACCTATTACGATTTCGAGCGACTACTTCCCGTGGAATCATACCTTCTGGTATATTTTCATGAGATTGTTGATCTAAAAGAATTCCACACAATCAGTCGGAGAACTCACATCATTTACAAAACAAATAAAAATCCTGCGAGATGTAATTACATATGACAGACGAGAAATCAACCCAATGAGACTCTTGCGTTGGTTTTACAACAGAGCTGGTTTTTACGTTGTTTTTTAAGTACCGTAGTTCATCTGGCATTTCCCATGTTACTTCGTTAGTCTCAATGTGCCAATAGTAAGGATAACCTGAAGATTCATCTAAACATTCTCTCCACACTAAAATGATATTTGTCATTCATTAATGAAGTTTTGCAAGAGTTCTTCTATAAATTGCAAAATCTGATACAATCTTACTGAGTGCCTGTTGATTTATGTGATGTGCTAAGCGATTATTGGAGTTTGCTGTTAGAACAACATTATTAGGTTCGTTTGAGACTGGCTGCTTGGGTGCAATCAGCTGAATTTCCTACAAAATTCCAAATATCTTATATCTTATATTTTAAATATTCTCTTAAAACCTGCAATCTTGGGAGAGTTTACTTACTTTAAAAAAATTATTTACTTGATCGTCTAATTTGCAATCCTTCTTTGAATCTTCAGTATCACTATCTGAGTTGTAATGACAAAGTAAATTTGCCAGTGGATTTGCAGGTACATTCTGTCCGGGATAATCGTTATTTATATGTTTGTGTTTGTCTAAAAAATGCAATGAAAAGATACATTGTACAAAATTTTAATCTATGTACAAGATTTCATTAACAATCTTCTCTTAATAAAATTGAATGTAAACTACATATCACTGTAACATACATTCAATTGCACGCGCTGTTGCAACAGTTTAGAAATAGACGTAATAATAACAACAATTTTTTGAACATATGTCCTTACTTTGTAAATGTTCCCCATAAGAACCAGGTTGCGACTGATTAAGTTCTAAAACAGGCCTTCTTTGACGTCGCTTCATAATAAAACATAAGTTATATATATTATAGATAACAAAAATGTCTGTAAATGTGAAAATTAAATTAGTAGAATATTAATATCATATTTAGTTGCTTGCTAAGTCGACACAAATTTGTACGGCAAATTTTACGTACACTTAAAATGAAAATGTATTTCCTTATAAACAATGCGCGAGGGTCATTCATAACCTCAAAATACAGACATATATATATACATGTACATAGATAAATAATTACAACGTGTGAGAAGGAAGTAGAAATTGAACACTTCAATGACAATCACGAAGCGTATAAAAATACAATACTGTATACTTCACACATGTCTTAAAAAACTTCTAAAAAATGTTAGACATTGCAAAAGCGAGGTTATGTTGAACTATAATCAGAAGTTCATATTCCTCTCACTCAACGGCTCATCAACTCCTCTCATCGATCACTAAATCATTCATCGCTAGTTATACAAACTACAGGATAATTTGGCTACCTAGAGCGCCACCTAAATGGTTTCCTCTTCTACATCAATATAGAACGTAGTTGCGGGAAATTCAAAATTATCCGTCCGTTTCTACATGGAATTCCTTTTTATTCGAAGTAATATCGCTAAGAAAATATAAATTTCTTTTGTTCATATAAATGTTTAATTACGCTACTAACAATCATTCTATAAATACAAAACGTGAAAACCAAAGAATGAAAAATAAGAATGAAATCCTTGAGTTTAAGGGATTCGATCACGAGTGCAATTACTTATAACATATTTATTTATAATGCTTTAGTAATATATTCCTTACTGTAGACATATATTTATACCATATGGCAGCATAGTAATATGACATTGTATAATATACTGTGAGGTGACTGACAGAACGATTCATATCTTTAATTCTCTTTGTTCTCTGGTCAAACACCGACACTGCAATCGTATTTCATCCCATTCATACTCTACTCATTCGTACATATTTCACACACGCGTATGCTCATTAACGTTGTTCCAGCTTCACGGTACGCGTGTCCAGGATTTTTCTTTTTTCCTCTAGTAACGTTGTACTTCCTCGATCGCGAGTCGATCGACGCTGGAACTCGGAATGGCGTACGCGAAAAAATCGTATTTCATGATCTTGTTATCCTCATTTACGCCTTGCATTCGCCGTCGTTTTAGTTAATACGTCGTCAGGCTAATGAGCGCGTCGCAGTGCGCGCGCGTATACCGACCCCAAGTGCGAACCGGCACGATTAGTCGATAGTCGATGATCGCAACCAAGGTATCTACATATGTATATTGTATATTATATGCAGCTCGTCTATGCTTTACGCGTAACATTATCTCGTACTTACTCGGCTAGTTAAAATATCAATGTACATTATAATATACTCTAATAACGATAATGCAACATCGTTAATTTATTATGCTTTGCAACTTAGAAAAATAGTCCTGGCTAGGCGTGGCCGCGTCCCGTGATACCTTGCAACTGTCATTCTATGAATTTTCTCATCGGAAGATCGATATCGATCTTCCTAGGGAATTTGTTCTTCCAGGATGTGATTTAAGCACCTGATGGTCGTACCAATATACAGATAATATATCTCTATCCAGCAGTTGGCGAAACTGTGTCGTTATTCCCTAAAAGAATAATTCCTTAGAATAACTAAGAATGAAAGAGAAATATTAAATTAAAATTTACATTTGATTTTCACTGTTTTTTTTTCTTTTTTTTTTCCAGATAATTCTGTAGTTTTTGCTGATGCAAGTTTTGACCAAATATTAAATGTAGTGAAAATGAAATCCAAAGCAATGCAATGTGGAATGTAATTATGGACTCACGACTGAGGAAAATATCCTAGAAGATCATCTAATTGACTAGATTTCTTAGGGTTTCTCCATAGTTTAGAAGCAAGAATTTCTTCTAAATTGTGAAAAAATGTTCCTATACTTTCCATTATGAACTCTATTGATCTACCGAATTATTTTCCCCAGGCGAATAATGGGTGAATTACCTTGGTGAATCAAAGATGGCAAAAACATTCTTGGCCTGAACAGAACGATGTCGGGTAATTACAAATATCTAACTAAACAAGCTCACCGGGTAATTGTTTGTTAATAAGTCAATTATTTATTGTTTACCTTTCAGCAATTAAACGAACGTTTAGCAAGAGCACGCGATGCGGTCACGGCACAATAAAATCTATTAAAAACAATCAACGGAACAACGGTAGTACTACCTCTCTGAAATTGTCACGCTCTACTATATGCCTACTGTTGATTTATAATTTGATCGACGATCGCGCAACACCATCGATCCTCCATCTTGAATTAGTGTGGACTTAACACTGACTAAATTATCACCGGAATCGGTGACGTTAGGACCCCGTTTTTTTTACAATTTTCTTTTTTCTTTCTTTCATACACTCGCGCGATATTTATCATTTCGCTATCAAGTTCTTTAACGCGCAGGCTGCCAACCTGTTGATCGACAGTTGAAGTAGCGACCACGATAGAAAACATCGTATACTCAATATTCCCTAGATCTAGAATTCTACCTCTAGTAACTATTTATATCTCGTCGAGAATGATAAAATTACGCGTTTCTTCTTCTTTTTTTTTTCTTTTTCTTTTTCTTTTTCTCTTGTAATTTGAAGTATTTCGTTGCCTCGAAATTAATCAAATTATTATTATCATTATTTCTTGTTATTAGCGTTATCGGTGTCAAGTTGACAGCCTGCCGAACGTCACGAAATGAAATAAAAGAAGAAAAAGAAAAGAAAAAATAAAGCGCGGCCTCCAAGCTTAACCGATTCCTGGTCAATTAGTAACTAATCAATCCTTCTCACTCGAACCACGTCATTAATATATTCCATGTTCATTATTCAATATACGTGACATCTAATAACGCCGTGGGATTCCCCCATATGATTCCATTTTCCCCTAGACACTGTACACTTGCTCGCACTGCAAAACGCAAATGAGAAAATCGTTGTAACCGGGTGTTTGAGCGAGAAGGATGTATCATTTTGCTCCGATACTTCATCACGGGCACTACTATTGATAATCATTTGAATTGTTAATAAACATCGGTCGTCATCGAGATCGAATACGCCACGACGCAATAAATCTTCTTTCACAAACAATGGAAAACGAAACACTATATAGCCAAGCACGACGGGTGAAAAAGTGCCTTAAAGTATACGTATTATTATTATTATTATTATTATTATTATTATTTTTATTATTATTACTATTATTATTAGTATAATATTATTATTATTATTAATTATTAGCAATTCGAACGCACACATCGTTATTCATTTATTTATTTATTTTAATATTATCGTTATCGATATTACTATTAATATTATTATCGTTACCATTATTTTTATCATTACAGTTTATTTAGAACGACATAAAAAAGTCAGTCCTCGAAAGCAGAAATTCCATTTCACCCGTCGTGTCTGGCTGGCGTAACACCGCAACACTCTACGGCCACGTGTGAACCATACCGAACGAACGTAACGCATTCAGACGAAAAAAAAAAAAAAAAAAAAAAAAAAAAGAAAAAACGAACCTCTCATCCGTTGTATAATGACTCTTTCTCTTCATCTTATATCCCTAGATCTCTTTCCTTTTCTCGCGGGAACGTTCGTTACGACGCGGACCTCAAAGCGACACTCGGACAAAACGAATACGCGTGACACGCGAAAACAGCGAAGAACACGAATATCCTATAACCCTCTAACTACAAAGAATTCCCATAATTGATCTAAAATTCAGTTATATTGCAGGAAATTCTATCTCGGTTTTTTTTTTGTTTTTTTTTTTGTTTTGGTGTTGAAGTTGCTACACTCGTCATCCGCGTACTGTGCATCGTACTACACTTTCTCGGAATGCGTCCGGCTTGGCCGAAAGAACAAAATGTCACTAGACTCTAGTAACATTTTTTTTTTTTTTTTTTTTGATCCGGTGGATCACCGTGCTAAACGATAAGTACGTACTTCACTGTGAACTTCAGAGTGAATCCTCTGTTGAAAAGTGAGGGATCTGCAATAAGTTTCAAGGGGATTTTTAACAATTGAAAGAATATCCCTAGAGACGAGGCGGAGAACTCGCCAAGGAAGCCGAACGCATTTACAATTGACATTGTCACACACAAAAAAACGCATTTTCAATCTACTTTCTCATTCCCGACGCTATCTGTTATGTTCACACTCTTGTCGGTGCCTTATTATTTCTTCTTTTTTTTCATTTTTCTCATAGTCGATCCTTTTCTGGTTCGCATGAGCGGTCAATGGGCGTCTTTAGTAAAAGCGCGCCGCGACGCGCACTTATTATAATTGCAATTAATTATATCCACACGCTACTATATATTCTTCAATATATATATATATATATATATATATATACTCAATACATATACATATATATTCAATATATATATATATATATATATATCTACTTGCTTGCCGTAGCGATCAACGATAGTTGTTTCTTCTTCTCTCTCATTTTTTTTATACGTATAATTTTCCTCTTTCTTGTTTTATGTATACATATATATATATACGTATCTCCCTCCTACTCTTTCTCACTTTCTCTTTTGCCCATATTCATTCATACTTTTAGCCACGCATTCGTCATTTCGGATCGTTCAGCAGCTTCGATCGCAGGATCGACTGATCGAAATTCGAGTTCGAGTGGAATATTATTCTAAGTCGCTTCTTTTTGTCTTTTTGTTGTTGTTGCTTGCGCAAATACTGATACAACGCTCATCCATTTGTTCGTATCACTGTCCTATCTTTTCTCTCCTTTTCTCATTTCTGTCTATTCTCGCTATTTCTCTCTTCCTTCTAAAATTAATATCTATACACCTTCTATAGTTTCTCGTTCGACTATACTTCATTCACATTCTCTCATTCGCCACCTTTCAGACTCGCCGCTTTCGTTTAGTGTTTTCTCTTCGTCGTTCTGTCTTCTAGCCCTTCTACACGCACATGTTCACTCATACGCAACGATTTTGTAAATATATTTATAGACTTAGAATTTTCAATTCTCTCGGCGATTTCGTCGCCTGGCTTCTTCCTATATCGCTTCGTCGTTCTTGATTCCTTCATTCGTTACACAGACACGTTATACACACCCTCGTTTCTCACCCATTCTCGTCCATTCGTCCCTGCAACCGCTTATCAATCATTCTTTACAGATGTTGAAAGCATTGAAGAAGTTGGCTGCACAATCGATTACATCTAACAAGAACATAAACGCTAGTGTTGGAAAGGTTTCCTGTGAGTTTCTCGTTAACACTGTCATCGAGTTGATCTCACGTCAAATTAAACCATTGCATTGGTCTTATCGATGCATGTTAACCTTGTAACAATGTCCACGTTCAACATTTACTCTCCCTTCTACGACGATATCTTACGTGTAAACAGTAACTGATGTGCAACAAACTTGTCCAATCGATGGTGTATGATACAACGAGTGAATGGCAATTATTATTACTCGTCCACTCATCCGTGTCTCTGTTAACAGAGAGTGTGTTGTCACAGGCTCATCTCTAAGCATTTTTCTATTCTCTCTCTCTCTCTCTCTCTCTCTCTCTTCATGTGACAGTGATTGATATTGTGTAATGGAGATCCGATGATCCAAGCCTCGATTATTATGTACACACATAGAGACTCCTGTATGAAATATCAAAATTTGTACAAATCATAGTGGAAAAAGAAAGGAAGAAAGAATGTTAAAAAATCGTCGATCAAAACGTCTGGAAAATCAATTAAAAACTCAGTCATCCGTTGAAGTTACAAATTCAACTGCGATTCAGTTGTATCCGCTTAAAGTATGTACTTTAATAATTAGTACTCAACTCTTCTTCTTCTTCTTCTTTTTCTTCTTCTTTTTTTTCAGCGTTATTCCTATTCCTCTTCTTCTTCCTCCGTCTTTTTTTTTTCTCGTTTGTTTTTTTTTTTTCTTCTACGAAGTTTCTTGATAATTATCGTTCTAGGTTATTCTTATCAGTCGTGATTATTGTCAAACAATCTGAAAGCAATAGGAGCTGTTTCGATAAACGATACCAGAAGAAAATGAAACCCTCAAGGGTCGGTAAATTGTCGCTCAGTTCGCGCTATAAAAATCCCTTTCGTATGTATAAAAGTGTCACTGGCGGGGTGGGGGAATCGCGAAAAATGTGAAAAGAATCGGACCGAGTCGGATAATACTGTAAGACGTGCGTAGAACCGCTCTGACTATGAAAATAATTTCGGTCGATGGGCCTTGACGACGTGCGAATAATGTATCTTGATTTATGAAAATACGAGGTCAGAGGATGGATATGTTCGAAGAACCGAGTGATTCGATGAGCTGCATCAGATCATTTCCCTTCATTATCGTCGAGAACTCTGTGCCGATGCCAACGACCATTGAAATGAAAATTGAGAAAGAAGATACAGGGATCCTTGGGCCGGGGATTTTTGATTGACAAGTTGAACGATAATCTCGATAACGAAAGCAATAAATTTAATACCAAATGGCTGTTCCATCTTCATTAATATTAAATAATATTGCTCTCTTGCCTCGATGACGAGGATTAGATATTTCGTGCATTATCGCTTGTTGTTTGCACAAAAAAGTCCCCCAGACTGAGGATCACAAATTGTATCACGAGTTCCTCAACTGACTTTGTCCCATGAAACAAAACACTGCGTTACCGTGTAAAATTTTTGAGATTTAAACGAGAAGATCTCGCGATAATTAAGGAAAATGAAAGAATTTCAGGGTGCACGTTGTTATCTAAATACATTTTTTTTTATGGGGAGGGGGGGGGGGAGGCTAGGTCGAAGCTGCGTACTAATCCTAAAAAAGCATGTTTCTCATTTGTCCCGAAACGCGGCTCGTTCCCTATTAATTATTTAGAGGCCCTCTTATTTCTTCTTCTCATTTGTTTCGAGTCTCAAATTGGACAATACTCTTTTTCTCTTATCACCCCTTTCACTCACTCTCTCTCTCTCTCACATTCGCTTCTTCTCTGTCTCACTCCCTTTGTCTAAGTACACCAGGTGAACCTTACGAATTTCTCTCTTCTTTTTCTTCTTTTTTTTTTCTCTTTTTGTTCTCGTAGGCCCATCTTTCTACCACAGAAACAAAAGGATCTCTTCTTTCTCTATGATATGTAGGACGATGAAAGCTTTTAGGGTAAAAACCTACCATCTAATTATGCCCCTGCTCGATGAAGGATGGAAACGATCAAGCGTCTTGATCGATGGATCCCTTTTAATATCACTTTCCAAAACTCTGTGGGCCCTCTCGCTCTGACTCTAACTTTGTCACTGCTACACACGCAGATGGTTCGTGCGTTCTAAAATTTTTTTTCAAACGTAACTGAAGCGACAAAAACTCAAACACTCTATCTTTGGTTTTTCGCGTATTTTTGTGTATTCTTTTACGCGTGCATTAAAAAAGCAACGATTCAAATTTTGCTTCTTGCACTGAACTCCACCAACAACTGGACAAAGAAATCTGGACTGCGGATATCTTGTGCGCAAAAGTTCACATTTTTGCGATTCAAAATTAAAAACTGTACTGCACTGTATATTAAAATTTTTCCACGTTCGACTAAAGTGTCAGGGAAGTCCACAGTGTTCTAAGATTGCTAAGAACGAAGGAGGGCCCACACCCTACTGGCCAGCATTTCTGAATCCATACCCGTCTAATTCTCCCCTCTTCGCGTCGGATAGAATGAACTCTGATTTGAGATATGTGTGTTCCGCGGCTATTCCCTGGAGATAAGTGTACCGTCTACGTACAATTTCACATAATTACACGAGAAGCCTATTATACTCTCCTGAAGAGATAAGCTACAATTATGCACGGTCGCGTACCTCAGGTTCCGGGGCCCTCGCGACTCTCAACGGCCTTCAATCAAAACTGTACACCATAGATCAGAGAGAATATATAACCTGGCCCCAGGACAGCCTGGTACGCGTATGTTTTCTGTATACGTGTTTATATATATATATATATATATATATATATATATATATATATATATATACTATATACTTTATCCTTCCATTTTTTTTTTTTTTTTTTTTTTTATCCAAATAGAAGCAACCGCGACTAAAGACCAAGTCCAACACACGTGACGAACGAGACTTTACTTATTTACAGGCTTCGCTGATCTCTCCTAACCTTACTTCTATCGTGACATCTTCTTTCTCCTTCTCTTTCGATCGTGAAGAAAACCCCCTGGAGATGTGGGGGGGAGTTGAGGAAACGACAGAAGAACGCGCGTTACATCTGGTTCTCCCTGCTCGTTCCCCCCTCTTCTTTTTCTCTTCTTCTTAAAACTCGTCGCCCTGACCTCTACCGGATCTTTCAACTGCTTCTTGTCCCCCTTCTGAAACAGATCGAACTCTCGACTATTGGGCCAGCTAGTTTCGGCTATCCGCGGTGTGTGGCTGCTTTCGTTTCGTTCTCTTCTTTCTATTTCTTTCTTTCTTCTTCTGCTTTGGAGTCGTTGAGCTGCAACGGGAGTGTGGTGAAGTTCGTCGTTTCTACGTCTACGTGGCGAACGACGGGGCTCGAGGAATTCGAATTCTTTTTTCTCTTCTTTTTCTTTCTCTCTCTCTAAGGTTCGCGCTTTCTCAGACCTCTCTCCAAGATCCTCTACCGCTCCGTTGAAGATCATCATCGTCTAGGAAGAACAACGTAAATCGTAGCCAAGCCAAGTTTATGATTATTTACTTTTATCTTTCTCGCGAATCGTCTCGAGGTTCAACCATGGCACGAGAGCTGCCCCCCATCCCCCCCCTACTTTTAACCTTCGCTCTTCTTTCTTAGGATCTGCTCTGAATTCGTCGAAGGAGAGACGAGAGGTATATTTAGAATCAGACTTTGGCTTTCCACTTCTTCTTCTTCTTCTTCTTCTTCGTTGTAGCGACATTTTCTGCTGTATAGCGACTGACGTTCGAAAAATCTGACCGCCGCGAAGGACGACCTTTCGAATTGAAATTGAAATTTCAAACAACACTGGCTCTATAGCTTTTCTAAGGCAAAGCAACGTGCGAATGAAGTGGAGGAAATGAACGACTGAAGAGGGGAATCACGTGTCGAGATGCGGCGAACATTGAACGATCGCGACGATTCATGAGGACTGCTATCCGAGGGACAGAGCTATTAGAAACAACATGACCGACGAGCTACTATCGAGTTTGCAATCGGTTGGAAAGAATCGACAGCTATACACTCGTTCGTTCGTTCGTCTCCACTTTGTCTTTTCTCTCTTTTTTGTCGATTTTCTTCTTTTTTTTCTTTAAAAAAATTTCTCTCCTTCTGGGCGCGACGATCGCGCCCCCACTGGTACTAATTATTTTCTCTGCATCTAAATCATAGAAAAATCATTGGAAAAAACTCTCTCGATCTTACACCCATCATTCTCTCTCTCTCTCTCTCACACACACACGCACATTATTTTTTTTGCTTTTTTTTTTTAGAAACGTTTCAGTATGACAAACATGGTCCATCGTATATACGTAGTTCAGTATATATGTTAGCGCTAGGATTCGACGATTTAAAAAGACCTGTATATCGGGGGAATCGGTCAAACGACGCTGGTCATTCACGAGTCATTGAAGAAAGTCACGCGCTGCTCCCATCACCACGAAATAATATATAACGGGAGGGTTTTCGTTGGAGAAAAACTGCCCTCCCTCCTGTCTCAAATTGTGCGGAAAATCAGTTCTCAGAACCGTCGAATTCTCCTTCTTGAGGACGAATCGGTGCTTCGCTCTTCTTCCTTTTTTTTCTTCTTCTGTTACATTTGGCGCCCGCTTCGTTGGTTCGAAGAAAGGATGTCTCAATTAAAAACTCTTTCAGCCTTTTCTTCCTCTGATCTTTGATTCTTTTCTCCTCGTTTCTTTCAGACTTCTCAGCCACCGAATAGTCTTCGAATACTCTTCCAGTTTCTTCTTACCTCGAGTGCAAAGAGGATCGATCATTATCATATTTCGAAATCGAAGAATTTACGCTCGTCTTCTTCTCTTTTTAATTCGAAAATTCGACGACTCCGCTTCAGTGAATCGTGCACGCAGCGCGTACGAGCGCGACGGCCTTCTCTCTGTCTCTCCCTCTCTCTCTCTCTCTCTCTCTCCCAGAAGACCGGCGCGCCCCAGCAGGTTTATCAAAATAATATCCGGCCTATAAAATATCGCGGGGGTCGCCGTAAAGAAGAATAAAATCGCTCGAAGATCGTGTGCCACGGTGTAGAAAATACAAGCCGCCCGGGTTTTCATTTTCAAGTGTTCTCTTCTCCCTTCGTCGCGCAGCGGATGAATCTCGTGCGACTGCGCAACAGAGAATCAGGTAATGCGAGCACAATAAAAAATTAGAGATTCTTCTTGTCGATATTACACGCCCCTTGTTTCCACCTCCTCTTCCTCATTCTTCTGCCTCCGTTTTCCCTTTCACTCTCGCCACTCTTCGTCTTCTTCAACTTCTCGTCCAAAGTCACGAGTAGTGGCTCTCGACTTTCGTCCTCTCCTCCTAAGGAGTTTCGTTGTGAGATGTATCGAGATCAAACGTTCCTTTCTTGTCGTCTTCTTTTGGCAAATTCTCCTTGGGTTTTGTTTCTCGCCGAGAGGAAAGAAGATGGAAAAAAGGAGAGACGGCCAGGGAGAAACCCCTTCTCCCCCGGATTCTCTTTGGATCAAGGGGTTCCCTCAACAACGATACGCCACGCCTCTCGAGGGTTCTCCAGATTGTCGTACATACAAACGAACATATATCGTATCGCGCGTTAGTGACTTCTTCTTCCAAGTGAAGCTTGGAATTGAACGAATGAAAAAAAGAAAAAGAAAAGAAAGAAGAAAAAAACTGATTGTCAAATTCTGCTCTCGGTATTCGCGTTTCACTTCGCCTCCCTCAAGAGACAAACTTCCAGAATTGTGGATCAGGCAAGTGAGCTGCGACAGAGAATGATCGAAGAAACGTTTTTTTTTTTTTTAGTCCAGTGATTACACGTTTTTTCTGAATCTCTCTGATAATTGAGGTTTCGAAGAACTTTCTGCAAAATTGAATTGTATTTCTTTCGTCATCGTGAGATGACTTTCGGACCTTGATTAACCCAAAAAAAAAAAAAAACTGCAAAGTGTGTTACGTCGATTTCTAGAAGAAAAATATATCCTCTGCCTCGTCGTCGTTGAAAATTTCTGCCAGCTTCACCGCAACATCAGAGATTCACAGATTTACTTTTTTGGCAATTGATTCTGGCCACTCTGGAGTCCCTCGTTCGACGCGCATCGGCCGTTCGATTCTCGATGCTCAATCAATAATCATGTATACGTAGCGTAATGTGTTAAAGTTACAGGTATATATAACAACAGTCAATCATACAAAATTGCGGCAGTGTGCTTTCACGTATAATTAATAATTAATGGTAATACGCGGTAATTTCGTCGTTATTACTAGAAATTAGGAACGTCGTGGAACGCCGGACACCGTGAATTCTGATTCAAATCATCTCTCTCTGACGCGTGACCGTCGCCAAAAACAAGATTTCCTAAAAGTACAGCCTCTTCCTCGAAAAGATCGTACCAACGTTTCGTTCAATCAACTTGTCAAATTAATAAAACAACGTTATTTAACCATCTCTGTTTTAGAAATGAATCTCTGCAATTTTTGCAAATTCCCTGTCTTTGGACATGCTCGTTTCGACTGTCTCTAATTTTATGCTTGAAGTTGGGAGCACTGAATACATAGTGTGGATTTTAGAAAAAAGAAGAGATGCAACAGGGATCCAGCGTTCCGTGGCGCTTGCACATCGAACGACACAGTGAAACAGTCTGGGGGGGGGGAGGTTTCGATATAAGATTAGGGGGAGGGGGGGGGAGGAAGTGTGGCTACGCGAATTATGGTACACTGACGATTAATTATACAATGATCCTCGACTACTCGAAACAAACACCGCCCCCCGGCGACATCTTCTACCGAGATGTCGCCGATTCAACTAACACACTGTGCGGAAAAAAGAGAGCGCGCTGGAGTATGCAGGTAGCATACGCGTAAATATCTATGTATATATTACGCGCATAGATCCTCGTATCGTAACAGCATCATTCAACGAGCACGAGTTTCACCCTGCTCGAACTCAATCTGAAATGATAATCTGAAGAGACGAAGCGACATCGACTTTGGACTCTTCTTTTTGTTCCTTCTCTCTCGTTACGAGACACTCGAGACTTGTTCTTAGAACGAAATTGATACACTGATTGAAATTCAAATGCGCGTTGGCTCTTGGAAAATACGTCGAAAATTGAAAATTAAGGTGCAGAAACTTTTTTTAGTACGAACGCTTCTCCTCGTTTCTCTTCAGAAACGTTGGGGCTTTGGAATTTGGAAATTTGGTTGAAAAATGCTGATATGATAAGTATATCGTATGCCATTTGTACAGATTGCATTCACTCACGAGGACACGAGCTGAGAAAGCAGTTCAGTAACGGTCGACGCTTTCAAAGTTTGTCATTGATGCGTGAAAATATGATTGTTCTTCATTGCAGAGAACGAGATTTGGATTCATCATTTGAAACAAAATATCCCCAAGAAGAAATAACTTTTTCAAAAATGTTAGCAAATCGTCCACTTTAGTGTTGCACAATATGGAGTTGTAGCTTCGTTCAGTCAGAAATATTTCTTGTAGTCTTCAACAATGTGAAAATGTTTTCTGATGGAAACAGCTTCCTTGCAACTTTGTTTTGTAACTTTGAACAACCTATATTTAAATTTACAAAGAAACTGTTTCCATTGTCTGATCAAGTACTTTAATAAACAAGAATATTTCAGCTGAATGAAGTTATTATCTCATGCTTCGTGAATCGCTGGAAATTGTCAAATGAAGCAGTATGCCTGTTCATTTCAGGAAGAAGAACATGTTAGTCACGAGAGAAATTAATTGAAATTCACTTTTTACAGCGACGAATGAAATGAAGTTATTCTTTTCCTGAAGCCTAGCTTGTCAAGTGACAACGTCTGGTGACTCACTCTGCATGTATATTTATGCATAGTGCAACAAACACACAGTAGATTTTAAGTGACTTAGTCTTCCTCGAGGAAAAGAAAAAAGAAAAAGAAACATCGTTCAGTAACACTATACAGAGTTGGATGCTGTCAGCGACACTAGCGCCACGGGTACCATAACTAGGTTCAGCAAGGAAGTATCAACTGTTATGGAACAGCAGAATAGTGTCATAAATATAGACACATAATTTGCACAGAGAATAAATGGAAATAAAGACTCAAAAAGAAAAAGGGTTTGCAGTTCTATCTAATATAATGCATTAAAGAAATTATGCAGAAAACAGACGTGCAAGTGCAACACAGAATGTAAAGTTCTACACTTTCTTTTACATTATTGAAACGAGAGTCTTCTTTTGAATATTGGGATGGTAGACGGAAGACGTAACAATTATGTCACTGAACTGTCTTGGAATTGCCTGCTGGACGCACCAACGTCTCATTAACGTACTGCAAATAATTACAATTGAGACGAGTGTGTAACTCTCAGTATGAATTTAGACAAATTTTCGTTTACAGTCCTGAGAAAGAATTCTTACAGACTTCTGTAAAGTCAACTCTCTTCTTTTTTCTTTTCATCTTGGCAACAGTTGAGAAAGAACGATCAAATCTACTGTCTGCATAAGCGAGGATGTTACACCAATCGACAGTAACCATCGGCCAAATTAGCGACTCGTGTCCCCGTCGACGAGATCGTAGAACAAACGAACTCCGGGGGGGAATACTCTGACCAAAGCGTGATCACTCTCCCGGCTCGTCCGCTTCACGTACACAATTATAATACTGGCTATGTCCTTTTTCCCTCTTACGTCGTTTACAAGTTTACAATTAACCGTTTTTATCTTATTATCTAGGTGAGTTTCGACTCCTCCTTGTTTTATATTCCGATCCGAGATCTCCTTCGCTAGGTTCTCCTCTCTGCTCGCCGGTTTGCTATTGTCAACATGTACAAGAAAGTCGTGGGAGTCGGTTATCTCGGTCTCCTCTCTCTGCCCGCGCTGAACATTATGTATATTATGTATATAATCTTATCATCTGCGCGCCACCTATACCTTGCTTCCTCTCTCTTCTCTTCTCCCCTATCTTCCCATTTTTGCGTTAATCTCCCTTCACACACGCACGCACGCACGCACGCACACACACACGCACGCACGTATACGTGGACGCAGCTGTCGTGTACATCAGCAGTTCCTTCGTGTCTTTTGTATACAGAGAGCTAGCTAAACTTCTAGGTAATAGTTTTTTTTTTTTTTTTATCAAAAGCACATGTATATCGTGACTAGCCTATGTGTGTATATATAATATGTATATATATATATATATATATATATATAGTATATTGTATATAAATCGACCGTCGTGTCATATGCGACTCCCATCATCCTCTTCGTATTCATCTCTTACTCCGTGTCTCTACTCTGTGTATGTGTGTGTATATTATGTCTTTTTTATTCGACGTTCCCTCCTCTTCCTGCGCGTGTGTGTGTGTATATATATATATATATTTATACGTTTGGTTTGCATATTTCTCCCTTTTCCTCTCTCATTCGTCTTCTCAATCAGTGTGTGATCAGTTCTTGTTCTCCTTTCTTCTCCTGCCAGTCAGACTCGTCGGTGGAGACTCATCCGGAGTCGACGAGACCGCGGTTCGGGGAAAAACACACCGCCGAAGATGCGACTAGATCAGAGTGCCTCTTTGAATCTGAGGATGTGCGCGGCGTGTCTCTTCTCTTCCATCTCGTTCGTGCACCATTCTCTCTCTCTCTCTCTCTCTCTCTCCGCTGTTTCGATGAATTCCTCGGTTCAAGTTGTCACGATTGATTTGTGCAGTCCGTTCTTGCTCGACCTCGAGTCGCTCGAGAGGCTCTGACTCTGTGATTTCTCAACGATAGAATAGAACAGATGTCCCAGGGTGAGGCTGGAGCGAAGGAATCCTCCTCCGTCGTGGGGCTCGTTTTGTGCTCGAACGAAGAAAAAGGTTCCAGAAAGCCTAACAAAGTCTTCAGCTGCGGAAGAGAATGCCTTGCCCCCTCTCTTGCGATACGACGACACTCGCGTCCCTTCGTCGAACGAGACGTCGAGATGCGTCCAACGTGTGAAATTTTGTGCAAGGAGTTTCAAACTAGGAACCTGTCGACAGTCTTTGATGAAATTGTGAAATCATAATGTGCATTCGCAGCTGAAGAGTGAAGATACTCTTCCACGTGTCAGCTTGCTAACTTTCGATTTGTTCTTCTTCTTCTATTGGCTTGGGTCGAAGGTTATCTTCACGCTTCAATACGAGAAATTAATTCCATAATCGTCGAAACTTGCAGAGAAGGCTTTACCAGTCTGTCGTCCAGATCGTCAATTATCAGCGTCGGATCGTTTATGGCGAAGATACATTCATCAAACGAATATGATCGCAGTGGTCCCGTTAACGCGCGTCGTTTCGTCTTATTGGGGAAACATCGATCGCTCTCGTTGCGCGTCTGGCGACGAATACTCCAGCCTCTCTCTCGTTCTTTCTTACAAATTGCATTCAGTCTCTCTCTCGTACGTACGATACTTCGCAGAGGGGAAACAGTGGTGCGATTCGGCGCGCTGACTGCCCGCGAAAGAGAAAAAACATTTATAAATATTTCAAAAACACAACGTCGCGCAACGAAGAGAACCATTTCTTTCTTTTTTTTTTTTTTTTTTTTTTTCCTAACGCACAGCCAACAATAATGCAACGTTCGAGGGGAAATCATTTTTTTCTACTAGACTAGGTGATGCAGCGTCGATTCTCTCAAGGGCTCGAGTCTTTCCTCTCACGCTTTCGCTGCGTGGAAAAAACTCAACAGAATTGCATTGCCATTAGAATTCCTAAAGTCGAAGCAGTCAACGCGTTTTAATAATAAACGTTTTCTCGAAGGAAACGGAAGTCGAGCACGTCCTCGAAAATCACGCTGGGTTCACTCCACTCCACGTGGTTTTCATTTACCATTCTCGAAACAACAGAAACCTCTCGATCTTACGAGATTTCACTGCTCTGCTCTCTCGAAAGACGCCTACACGCTCTTCGCCTACGCGTGCCAGATTCGAATTACCTAATCGGAACGTTAACAAAAATTTCTGACAATGAACAACTGGCAATCAGAGCACGCACAATTAGAGGATTGCATTCTCATCCTGAATCTCGCTCGCGAAATTATTTTACGCTCTCGTCTTCTCGCAAGATCGTTCTGGAGCTGTGAGTGAAACCGAGAACGTTGGAGCGCGCATCCCTCGATCAACGAAACTCTAATGCGTCTTGGGCACGTGCTGGTGTCGATCGTCGTCGCTGGCCTCCGCGTCACCCTCCACACCTTTCTCACCCTCCTCTGGATGCGTTGTGTTCCCCTCCTCGGTGTCGACGCTGCTGGTCGGCGTGATCTGTTCCGTTCCTGGACCGGTGGAGTTCCCTGTGGCCCCATCGTTGCTCTTTTCGAGTCCCAGGCCGCCCAGCAGGCTCTTGTTAATCGGTTCCGGCGAGGCTTCCGACTCCTCGCTGCTAGGTGAACCGGGAGACGAGACTATCACCTGTACGAACAGAAACGCCGTTCCAACCAGCGTCATTTAAGCCAATTAATCGACACGAGTCATTTCTATTCTGCGCTTGCGTGTGTGTACGTGTGTCTGTGTTAACCATCAACAGGCTAACTATACAGGTGTGATGTTTTGAGTTCGAATCGTTGGAGATTGGGAAAGTGAAGGGGGAGTTGGGTGCGAAATGTGAATGTTTGAAGCTTGAGTCACTATCGTCGAACGCTAGTGACTTGTTTTCTTGGTTGTGTTTCTGACACACTTATATATATTATATTATATATTATATTATAATATTATATATATATATATATTATATTCTACTGCAGAATGAGGCATCTGTGATTTCAGTCGTGAGCAGAGGAACTGAAATTAATTTAGATGCTTCATTTTGTTTGCTATAGTTTCTATGGTGTTGGACTGAAAGGATCCTCGTTGGACAGGAATGTTTGAGGAACTTTATCGACTTGTTTGACTTCATTGACAGTTTACTCTTGATTCCAGTTTGAGTTATTTTGCAAACGAAGGAAGAGACACTCTGAACTGAATCAGAATCTATGATTAGCAAGTGTGGTGGTCAGACCGGATTCAAGATGTGCAATTGACGCATGCTAGGAGTACTAAACGGATCCCTCAGGCTCTATCGGTCGTTAAAGAATTTTCAGGGATCGAGTGGTTGGTCAAGTTCTAAGAGGGATCCTCACTTTTTCCTACAATCTCACTCCTCTCTGTCTTTCAATCGAGTGAAAATGACAGAGACGATGCTACGTGTCAATGTGAAAACAGAGGCAGAGTCCATATTAAGATCCCAATCAACAATCTTGTTTTAAGTAATACATGAACGTACGAAAGGAGAACATTTTTACATCTCTTCTGTAGATATTCGTGTATAAAACAATTTCCCAACCTGCCATGTGCTTTCACACGTTGAGTAGTATTCCTATATATATATATATATATTCAACTAAAGTTATTTACACATTTCCGTGTACGCCAGAGTCTTTGATACACGCGCTCTGTTAGTCAATGATAATTAAACGACTCTGTGAAAGTAATGACGAAAAGGCAATGGACGAATGGACTGTGACATATTTGATTCATTGACATGTTACGTACTGTTATTGTAATATATATGTATGTTTGATAAATCGGGGCCATGCATGTGACAGAACGATAACTAAAGGCTGATGATTGAATAAAAAAAAAAAAAAGAAAAAAAAAAAACGCGAATGAAAACGATAATAACGATAATACCTGTGCAAGAAGCGGCGTCTCTGTGCTGTCAGCGGTTTGGTAGAGCCGGCAATTTGCGTTTGCTCTGAAGAATACGTGCCCAAAACGAAAAAAGATAAAGAAGACAACGTAAATCGTCACTATAATGGAAAGACGTCGAGAGACTGGCGCAAAGAGAGAAACGGAAAAATCATAAGCGACCCGCTCGACCCAAGTAGAACACCCAAGTAAGTATAAAATGTACAGAACTGACATCGAGACATGCACGGAGGCGTAATTTCTGGTAATTTGTGATTCATATTTACACGGACGTAACGCGCGACGTGATTAGTTTTGCAAACTGTTTGCCACCCATAGCAACCTATATTCTCTTTATATTTTTTCGTCTACGCTCCTTCGTTTCGGTCATGCTTCGACGAAAGCATGACGCTCAGGGCGAACAATTTGCAATGGCCGACGATCCTCGAGTGTTAACCTGAAACCGACACACGATGGTAAATGAATGAAAGAACGTAGACATACATACATATGTATATATATATATGTATGTATATACATGTATGTATGTATATACATAAATATATGTGAATGAAAATGTGAATAAAATGAATGGAAAATGGTGGCTTTTGTCTCTCATCGAGCTTATGCGAAACAAATATGATTCGAGAACGATATGTAAGCGCGACAGGGCTTGTTTCTGCGAAGCGGAAATAAAGGGAGAGAACAGAGAGTAGTTTATACTTTAGGCCTACCATGCTGTTCACAAACACGCTTCAGATATAATGCATAGAAATATGTGGGACACGGACGGAGAAAAGCAGAGAGCGAGACGAGACTCTTGTTCTTTTCTTCTTTCTTTTCTTTTCTTTCTTTCCTTTTCTCGAAGCGTTCCGTACAACTTTCCTGGTCTCCCCTCCTGGTTTCAGATCGTCATTTCAATTGATACATTAACACGGTGAGAGTAGCGAGGATCGTTAGACCAGGAAAGTGTTTTCATCTCTTACTTCTTTAACCTTTCTTCCGCCCTATTCTCTGTATTCATTTCGAGCCACTCCGTTAGACTACAAAGAAACACATTACACGATAATTACAGCAAGTGATCTTCAGCTGAAGAGGAACTACTTAGAGTAGCCTTCGGTTCAAAGTCAATCACAATTTGAAGAACAGAGACAAAAACGTACCGAGTCACGTATATTTCTCTTGTACAAAAATAGGCAACCGCAACAATTATTAAAAACACTCGAGGGAAAGTTTCCTTGGACTTGTATCCCCCTGCAACCATACCATCTTCACAACAACACTTGTGTAACGCACGAAAGATTTCAAACTGTTGCTTAAAAAGTGGTTCGTGGCATTTTCTTTTTTTGCTGGTGGTTGCTTTCCGAGTTATTTAAATATCAACAGGCAGTGGAGCAAGTGCACAGACAGAGAAAGCGGCAAGAGAGGCGAAAGATTGGAGCGAACGTCGTTGAAGTGAAGAACGAGTGCCCTAAATAGAACACTGACCTGTCGAGGCTTGACCGGTGGTGGAGGACGAATGGAGGCCGCGAGGGCTGCGGGTGGCGCCGTAGTTGGGGGCTGTTGATGAAGTGAGTGTGGAGGCTGCCAGGGCAGCCCTGTGCGTCCCAATGTTCCCTGCAGTTGCTGCTGCACCTGTTGCTGCACCTGTTGCTGAACTTGCTGCGGCGGCTGCTGCTGCTGCTGATGCTGATGATGATGCTGCTGCTGCTGCTGCTGCTGCTGCTGCAGCGGTTGATGACTGTTGTTGTGCTCGACTGCTGGCGTAACTCGAGGAAGCGTTGAAGCGACTGAAGAAATCTTCCGAACTGTCTGTGAAATGAGCGACTGATTATTCGGCTCTTATTTTTCCGGTGAAATTTAAAAGAAAAGCGACAACTTCGACCACTGCATGCGAAGTGCGAGACGATGCTTCGAACGTCGCCAATTTTGTTACAATTGGATCAAACTTGAGAAGACATTTGCCATCGACTTAATTAACATTGCAATGGACTTCGACTCTAATAGCGTTACAAGTGAGTTTGGACAAGCCAATTGTTAGGAATGACGACATTACCTGACTTAACAGGCCAAATCTCCAGAAGGTACTTGAGAACTGCTATCGGCTGTTGGAAATCCAGAGGCGGCCCGTTCTCTTCCGAGTGTAGCATTAAAACTGGCCCGAAACATACTGCCAGGCTTGCCGGCGACATCTTGTTACACTGTGAAACCACCATCGCCAGATGGTCCAGCAAGTAGATCAACGTACACTGTGCAGGCAACGATTGGTTATTGGAACACGTTTTAGAAATGACAACACCTGTCGGTGGAAACGTCGGATACCTACCCTGTTCACTTTTGGTAAACAGTCGAGTATACTGAACATGAGTTTCGCGTTGCCTTGTGGATCATCCGGCAGACAAACGGCCAGTGCGTCGACCATCATTTGGTAGAGGCACTTCGTGAACAGTGGTTCTGGAAGTTCTCGCAGGTAATCCTTCAGTACACCTGTACAATCGTTTTAAACCATTGTTACAATCGGTGCCACGTTACACTCATTAATAACTTTACGAACAATTGTAAAGAAGTTTACCAGTGATCACGTTAATATCTGGTACGTTGTCAGGCGATAGATTCACTGAACGAGCGTTCCTCTCAAAAGCCTCCCTAAGTATCCTCTTTTTCGTAGCCGATCCACAGAGCCTGTACAGACCTGAAATCACACATTGTTACCCGGCTGTTTACACGCAGCAACCTTACAAATGGCAACTGTTGCTCACCAATGATGTCGAGACCTCTTCTCTCAACCTCCTCGACGCAACGCCACACGATTATGGGCACGTTTGGAACGCCCATGGCTAGGGCGGTAGAAACACCACCAGGCACTCCACCAGTCTTGCTCTCTCGGCTCACCTAAAATCCGAATCATCATCATATCACCGTTTTCGTCTAATTTTTAAGATTCATCCCATCGACCAAAATGTTCAACTTACCACTGTGTCGAGATCAACTCCGAAGAGCGGCGCCACTCTGGTAGCAAGGGATATGACTGGAAGTCCTCTCCTTCGGAATGTCTGCTGTGCATCGGTGTATCTTAATCTCAGGTAGATGGTGCCACGTGGCTCTACCTTGACAGCTAGCTGGTGAACCGGCGACTCCTTCAAAAGCGTCGCCAGGTGCACGGACCCTTTGTAACAGAGCTTGTGCCTGTACTGCGGATCCCAGGAGTAGACCAGCAAGTCTAACTGCCGGTTGCCAACGAGATCCAGCTCGAAGGTCTCGTCCCAATCGAACATCAGATCGCCGGTTCGCATCACCGTCCTCGCCTTGTGCACCCTGTCGCACTCCAGCACGCAGTAAAGGTCTCTCAAGCCGCAGCTAGCTGTTACATCATCGAAAACAATCGGGGATCGATCTCGCTGTCTCTCCACAATTCGCGTTTCGTTGCTTTCGCAGCTCGAAGTTTTTAAGGACGGTGCGAGTACTATCGAACACTTTCTAACATTCGAGAGTGTCAGGTAGTAGGAAACGCTACGGACTTAAATCAAAAATAATTTAATGAAGAGAAAAAGAAAAAGAAAGAGAGACACGTGACGAGGTTGTGCAATGGAGAAAACAGCCTAGAGGACAGTGCAAACTCCCGAACGTACCTAAATTAGGCTGACCTGATGGCGTGGAGGGTGTAGTGGCCGCCGAGGATGACGTCGTTGAACGAAGACCGCGACCAGCCAGAAGATGGACCCAAAGCAGCCCGCTGACCCCACCCGCCAGGTCGCCACTGCTGGTTTCCCCGAGCGAGCTCAAGAGAGAGCTGGTCGAGCTCGGAGTTCCCACAGTCGGAGGTTTTTCTATCTTATACTTAAGGAACTCTGCAACAAACGACGCAGACAATTAGATCACAGTTCTCTCTTTCTTTCTAGCTATCCGCTATGGACGTCGATCATCAATACCTAAAACCTGAATATCACCTGCAGGATTAATGTCTAGCAGTCTTTGATCCTGAGTTCGGGTAGGCGTGGGGGTGGGTATGCTTCGCGTGGACTCTAGGTCCAGCAGGTTCCTGATCCTTCTGACGGACGTCGCCCTCTGGGTGGCAGAACTGCTCAACGATGGTTTCTGGCTGGTCAAGGACGTACGAGCGCTGGACGCAACCGAGGCCGGTCTTGGGTTCGCTGTCCCTCGATGGCACGTCGAGCTGATGGCCGTCGATGCTCTCAGGTTGGCAAGATTCACTTGCTGCGCGGATGCTGACCTCGTTGACAAACGATCCAGCGTGCTGGACAGCGGCCTGTACGCGCCGTAGGTTCCGTATTCCCCCTAAATGATCAAAGAAATATCCGTTTAAAAACCGACCTTGCGAAATGTACGTTCTCGACATTTGCTTCTTACTCACTTGATTCACGGCTGCGTGAATGTTCTCTGCGCTGTATGTGTAACGCGGCGGTCTGGTCGTGCTGGCTCTGATCTGCTCGTACAACGCGCTGGTGCTGGGCGTTCGGCTCAGCCACGCCCGGTACTCGTCCGACGTGAACACACTGGGTGACGATGGTATCCTTCCTGTTCAATCGAATCGAACAGAGTTGTCCCAGTTTAAAATTCAAAGTGTCAAAGGATCCTCCGTTCTACTTGAACGTGAGACTAACCTCTATCGCGTCTGATGGAAGGTAGTTCGGGCGCTGACAGTGCCCCGTCACTATCTTCCTGATCTATTAGTCCAGATGCTACCGTGCTAAGTCCAGACCTGAGACCTGGTTGCTGGGGCAACGTTCTGCCACTACGAGGCAACGAATTCGATCTCAAGCCTAGAGAAAGCGTAATCTCGAGTTTAACGTCAACGTTGAACGAGATCGAGTTTTGGGTGGGGAGCGGGGGAGGGGGGGGGTTGCACGAGCAACGAAGACTCGTCGATGGCAGGAGGGACAACTAACCTGAGGAACTCTGACCAATCTGCGACCTCGACAGGGTGGCAAGGTGAGAGACGGCGCTGCTCTGAGGCGGGTTGTTCATGTTGTGCCTGTAGTAATAGTACGCCGACTTTGGTGAACTCGAACAGGTTGCCTCCGTGTCTGAAGCGTAGTCCAACGACGGCCGATGCCTCCTGGTCAAGGTGCCAAATTGGCCTTGCCTCTGAGTAGCCGTAGTGCTGTCACCCTGGCTACCGTATCTGGTGTTGTACCTCAACGCGGATGTTCCTGTCGCAGAGACACGTAAAATATGAGTCTCGAGAGTCTTGAACAGACTGATGTGCTGTATGTAGCTGGCAGCTAGAAAAATGACGCTGGAAAATTTGTACAATTTTCTGACAGTAGATACTTGGCCAATTTGGTTTCCATATTTTCAACTGCCAAATAGATTCGCTGTGGCTCAAATCAGACAGACCTGACTTCAAGCTGGATCTAAGAAGAGTGTGTCGAGCTGGCGTGGTGATGCTGGTATAGTCAACGCGAGGTAAATGCTGATCCGAGCCGCTTCTGGGCATGATTCTCCCGCTTCCGGCGTGTTGACCGTAACCATAGTGCGACGACTGTGTCTGACTGGACAATCTGCTGCCGACCGATTGCATCCCTGCGCCCGTGGACATCCGGCGACCGCCATTCGAGGGCATTACTGGCCCCGTGTAGAACGAGTGTACCTAAATTCAATCGAATCAATTGACTCATCTTCGTCTGTCAGTCTTTTTTCTCTTTTTTTTTCTTTCTTCCCTCTCGTATCACGATCGATCTCACCTCGCATCTGCGTTTCTTAAAAGTGGAAGACACTCGTATTGGATTTCGGGGGGTGAAGTCGATCGTGAGTCGAAGGGGAATCTAATCAGATACTTTGCCACCACGATCGATGGATCACTCTATACAGATTATATGTTACAGTTTACATAGAAATCCACATATCACTATGATGGACTATGACGACCACGGATCGTCACGAGATGAGACAATACTGAAGAAAGAAAGAAATAGAAAGAACGAACATACAGAGCCAAGCTTACAACGCAACAAAAAAAAGGGTGGGATTACATCATAAGTAGCGACAGATGGTCTTGTCCCACCTGGACACCTGGAGATGTATTTAGAACATTTCCTTTGAACTTTTCTACAGACAAACGCGTATAAATTGTGGCTTGAGCTGCGACACCATAAACGTGACAAGTTCCCGTGCTCTTTGTGATAAATTCTTGCCAGCACGAGCTGCTGTGAGAGTTCAGATTCTGAATGCGACGTGTGTAAGTAATAGTTGTCCACTGTCCAGGTGGTGCACGGTGCAGGGGGGATTGCTGCATAACACAAGTCTAGATATCAAGAAAGAGTTAGTGGTTTCTTTACCTTTGTGAAATCCTGGTTAATATCAACGTAGCATTCATTCATAGAACCGATTAGTCATGTGAAACACGTGGTCGAAACACGAGCGTGCTGCGAATCGTTTGCTCTCCAAGCCAAGAAAGACTTTTACGAGCCCTCGACACCTCGAGGAGCAGAAATCAAAGAACGAAAGGAACGCATTTTCTGTGCTCTCAAAGTTTACTGGAATATTTGGCGAGATAGACTTGGAAACCGAGACGGCACGCAGCAGCGTTGACTGATCACTATCAGGAGTGTCTCGAGACATTGCCACGAATTCACCACTTTCTTATTCGAATCGCTATCGCAATTGAAGACAGAGAAGGGCAAACAAGTGTCAACTTGGTGCAGACAGGTATATGAAAGGGTGCTCGATCCACATCGTCTAGAACATCTATGTGATCTATATATCCAAACGCAGGTGGAGATTTGTGAGACGTGGGTGAAAGCGGCGAGAATCGCACTTTCTGCCAATTTTCTTGCAACAGTGGTTAAAACTCCCTTTCCTGTATCTTCCTTGCAGACTGTTCGTTCGAGTTCGCCTCAATTCCTCCTTAAACTTTCCCTCGATATTACTAAGTAATTCTCCGTTCTGGCGAAACCTCGACCTGCGTCCAAGTCGTCCGAGGAACGAGTAGTGCATCGCAAGGGCTTACTTTCTCGGCCAAGCTCTCCAAAGTCTTTGGGTATCCACGCTCGTACGGTTGGAAGTGTTGCGTGGCGGAAGGTTTCGGTTGATGCGTGATGACAGGTGGCGGGGGCGGCTGATACGACCAGTGTCCCTCGGGTCTGGAGTTGTAGTACAAATCGCCGTTGCTGGATCCTAAATCCTGACTCGAGCCTAGACCCGACAGTCCTAACCTCGACCGAGAGGGCAGCATCTCACGACCGTCGCCACGTCTACGATTGCCATCTCTGCAATTGATACAGGTATTGTCAGATTCACAAAAGTCTGGGTCGCTACAACTTCTAACACTTAAACCAAGGAGTTCGAAATGAAATTTTAGTGTACGTTGAAACGTAAAGTCTAGAGGATGATTAAAACAATGTTCCCAGAACAGAGTAGCTAAAAAGTTTGAGTAAGATTGGCAGGCTTACTGGCTAATTAGGTACCTGACGTGGTTACTAGTTGCATGGTCGCTCTCATCTTCATTCAGCTCCCTCTTGATCACCACGACAGGAGGCGCCTTGTGCTCGGTCTGGCGACTGTGCGAGATCGGCTGGTGTTGGCCGTGCCTCGTCGCCAAAACGAGCCTCCTGGGTATCGACATGATGATCACGACGTCATCCAGGCTCATGTGCGTCACGTCCACCAGATTCACCGCCAGAATCTCATCCCCGACCTAATTAAAACGAAATATACACCTTGTTAGCAATCTCGTTACGGACGATTTAGGGTTACAAGTATGGGAAATTCTCGACGAATACGTCAAAGTATGAATTTCTTCAGCCTATAGCCTCCTCGAGTGTACAATTTGAAGGAGATATCGGTGAGTCCCACGATTCTAATTCCCACACAGATAGTTGCAAAATCTCGAATTGCCGTTTTTTTTTTACCAGAGGTGCTATTAAGGGGGAAAGATGGAGGATGATTGTTAACCTTCAGGCAACCGCTGTTGTAGACAGCGGTCTCCAGGGCTATCCTCGAGATAAAGACACCGTCGTTTCTGTCGACGCCGTTGCCCTCCCGTATGTACAGCCCCAACGTCTGGCCTGGCCTTTTGATTATCTCGACAAAGTGGATCGGGTGCTTCGGATCCTGCAAACGATCAAGTAATAAGAACGAACAATGATCGAACGTGCGCTGCAAGAAAGAGAGAATTTGCTTGAAGAGGCATCGACGCGGATGTCTCGCACACAAACGTCAACGTGCCTGCATCGCAATGAACTTCTTCGCCGCCTCGGACGCCTGCCTGCCCATCTGTCGTGGCTCGATGACCCGAACGACCATCTCACCCCTTCGCTCGACAGCTTCGAGGGCCGCTGCTGTCGAGGCGTCATGATCGTTCTCGACGGTCTCGATCTGTTTGAAGATCTCTGTGCTGATTCCACTCACCTGCAACGACAGGTCCTTCCACTTCAACCACGCCATGCCACGAAGGCACTCCGCGATGAAAAGAACTTCATGAAATTGCTCCTCCACTGACTCTCGTCTATCTCTCTCGTGTGTTTCTCCAATTTTTTTTCTCGTTCTCCCTCTCTCTCTCTCTCTCTTTATTTTTTTGTTTTTTCTCTTTGCAACAGTCTATCGACTGTTGTACAGAGTCTTGGCTGGAACAGTTTCACGAAGGAGGCGAATCGGTTCCCTCTAATCTGATTCTCATTTCCTGCTGCCTCCCTACCCTCTATCTACTCTCATTTTTGAAGTAATTAGGTTTATCAATCGGCTCCTTGGAGATTTGATCATCCTCTCGGAGATCGGGATATCTAAACTCTGGGAAACAGCAGGATAATCTAGCTATCTCCTCTAGGTGGAGAGGGGGGGGGGACGTTCCAAGGAACCAAGATTTTAATCTCCTTTGGCGAGCAAGGGTGGAATACAACCAGCAGGAAAAAGATTTCAGTTGTTCAGAGAGGGGGCAGTGAAACGTTACGTCAAGGAGGGGGAGGGGGGGGGGGTCAGTACCTTTCTGAAGTCTCCCTGAATGACCATGGGGGGTGGTTCCTTGGGGCGCAACTGGTTGGCAGGTGCTTGCCTTCCAGGACTTGCACTGATGTCTGTCACTTCCCCCCGGCCTTCCTGCAACCAAAATTCAATTTCACCTAGTTAGTATCACTTCCCTACGTTCCCTCAAATAAATCGGATTAGTTCAATGTAATTTCAAAATTCCCAATAGCTTTTCAATTAATTGCAATGTAATTTCAAAATTCCCCCTAGCTTTTCAATTAATTGCAAACAATTCCAAGAGGCGAAGAAAGGGTAAACGATGCTCCGAAGTGTACCATGAAGTGAGAAAATTGCAGAGGGAAGGAGGGGGCGAGACGAGCAAATCGAATTTATAAAGTTAAACATCACTGGATGGAAAATGAAAAACGTTTGGCGCACGAAATGGTTATCGAGGGGGGACGATGCCCCCCCCTCCCACCATCGGCTTAAAAGCTGCAGCAAATCGGGCTAAACGGAAGGGGGGAGGGGGGACTTTCTGCTCGCGGCGCGGTTGCACGCGAGATTCAATCAACTTGGCTGATTAGAGGCTCGTAAAAATTGCAAGAGCCTCCTATTCTATCTCTTTCTCTCCCAGCGAAGGCTTTCCCCCGTGAAATTACCAACAATCGGAGATGCACGCGGTTCAGCGGACCCGCCGAAAATAGAAGACCCGCTTTGTCGGTCACCGATGCAAAGGTTTCCTTCTTCCCACTATCTACGAACTCGGTGCTGCCAAACCCAGGGTCGGCAGAGATAATAATCAGCCCCGTGCAAATACCGAACTACGATCCACCAATTTTCTTTCCTCTCTCTCTCTCTCTCTCTCGTCCAGACAGCAGAAATTAGACCGGCTTATTGCCAGCTCGTTCCCCACGACCACGGATTTAATTGGCTGATAAATTTTGCCAGCAGATTAATTCGACACTTTTCGCGACGATAACTCGCGCAAATGCAAAATGGCCTGTTTAATCCTTAGCCGCTTAGGGGCAGGGGAAGACATTAAACTCCGAGTTCAACTGAGCTGTATTGTTGTTCACATGACTATCAAAAATTTTGTCCAGCTTGAATATTTTAATTGTGCAATGTTTAATAATTATTACTATTCCAGGTTAAATATTTTAATTACGTACGAAACGTAGGTCTGAGTTTGATGCAAGATGTAATGTTTCCTCAAAATAAGACAGATACTGTGCCAACATTACTTATGGATAGTCTGTGGACAACATGATCTAATCTTGGTACACTTTGGTACGAAGGTTCTGGAAAACAACTTTTTACATTCAATCTTCAATTCCTGCAGACTTGAAGTGACATCACAGGATCACATCATTTAATCAGAAATCAAAAACTAGCGAGAGTGAAAGAATTAAGGCCATAAAGCCATAAAGAACGTGGTTTTCTCCAAAAGTTGTATTTAAAATAGTAAAAATTGTTACTGCGAGCGGCAAACAACACCGTAACAGCCTAATCGTCCAATGCTCGCGACACGACTGCGGATTTCTTGTGAAATTCAAAGTAACAAAAATATATATAAATATAAAATACACTTCTTTCAGACATGAAAAAAAAATTTAACAATAAATAATAATAATACACTAACGCCACTGCGACGTGATTAAGGCCAAGCGAAGAGTTGAACGTTTCGTACGATTAATTCATTCGTCTCGCCAAGATGATAATCGAAATTGAATTCTAAACCGACGACCCAGTGATCCAATTGTGCTCTTGAATTTTTGATGATGAAATTCGAAATTTAGTAATTTCACTCCGCTTGGGAAATTGGATTGATTTGAGAGTCGAATGAAAAATCGGTCAGGCCGACGACGTTTAAATCGGATCCGTCGTCGATCGTTTAGAGGCCAACGAATAGCAAATTGCTTCGATTGTGCACATCTCGAAACCAATAAAGCTTCCTTGAGCTGATCAAGGTATGCAGAGGTTCCGTTTGCCGCTGAGAAACTGCGGGCACGAGTACTCTGATAGAACTCATTAAGGGTAGCAAACAATGCTCGGGGAAGCAACCGCTTGTTAAAGAAGCTGTTTCAATTAGAATCAGTCAGAAACAGCAACGTTTCCGTCTCGTTCTTCCGCGGAATTTAAATCATACCATAAAGTGTCCTGTCATTAAAGTCCGCTCTGGCATATCTAAAATATTCTCGCGTCTCGGCAGTTTTTCAGGTTAAGTTCCTCTCTTTCACTATTTTTTTTTTTTAGAAGTAACAGCCTAGAAACGATAGTTAAATATTACCCATGGATATTCGCGTATGGGGAGAATACGCATTTGGCACTCGGTATTGAAATTTTTTAACAAAAATCGGCACTGTGTTCAACTTTCGACGAAAGTTTAATTTAAAATTGGAAAAAAACTTTCCGAAAGAGAGAACGATTTTCTAATTTCGTTGCCAAACCAGTATAGTACAGTGTAGTACAGTAGAAATTCAGACGGAAGCCTCAACTTTTCACTTTCAGGCGAAAGCCGATCGAGACAACAGGCGCGCTTTAAAACTCCATCATCCACCGATCAGAGCCCGGTTAATCCCGACCACAACCTCTCCCTGCAACCCACAGTGTCACCGGTCGGTCATTCCGCGTACATCCCCCTGACACACCGTCACACTACTACAATACACCTACAATATCCCTCGACCCAGTGCATGTCGCGTTTTGCTGCTGTCCCTCTCACGAGCGTTCTACGACCTACGCTTTGTATCCAGCACGCGAGTAGCCGGCACACGTTCCACATTGTAAGACCCTCTCCCTCTCCCTCTCTCTCTCTCTCTCTCTCTCTCTTGCTTTCGTTCAAAGCGGATCACGCGATCCGGAAACGCACCCCGTGGAGGCATGTGAAGAGGACGAGCCACGCGGCGGAGCCGCACATCCGGTCGCACAGGGACAATAAAGACATCCACACTTGCGCGGCCGATTTGCAGCCCCTTTTGTTGGACGTGTCCTCGGGAAGGCCGGCGGCAGCGGCCAGCAGCTCGTCACACTTGTTCGTACAGCCCTCGGCGCCCCTCTCCCTGACCTCAGCCGGCGTCCAGGCCCTCTGCTCGTCCTCACTCCTCTTTCTCGAGGCGTCGAGGTCTGCGGTCCTTGGCGTAGCCCGTTTATCCATGCGTGCTACGCGAGCACAGCGGGGTCGGTCTTACTACACAGAGAGCCGGGAGTAGTCGTTACAGCCTCCCCACCCCCCCTCCCTACACACACACACACACACACGCACACACACACACACACACCGATACAACTGGGCCACCGGTCCACCCTCTACGCACACGATCTCTGTGTCCGGCCGCACGACAACGAGGGGGGTACGAGGGTGGACGGACTTGGGAAATTAGGCTTCCCCCGATCGACGGTGGACACCAACACCACAGGTATCGCG
>JAWNGG020000296.1:0-264987 GCA_036937485.2 Tetragonisca angustula
TTTATGTTAAATATAGTGATTTATAACTACTTGATTTATAAGTAGATATTTATAAGATACTTCAAAAGTGCAAAAATGCAATGTAACATGTTCGTAACGTGAAAAATATATATAAAATATTCAATGTACATGCTTTCTATATTATTTCTTATGTAAAATAGCATGTTAAAGTACTTGAAGATCGATAATGAATATTATAACGAGTGTTTTTTTATACTTAGACTTCATGCAAGGATAGTTACGTGCAATTGATATTCCTCAGATATCTTCAAGTCGATGAATTTTCGAATAAATCGATGACATACGAAACCAATTTTACACATTTGGAGGAAACAAAAATCAATACGTAGAAAATATACACGACTCTAATGTAACTTTCAACATAACGTGTCGAAAATGATATTTCAGTGACTCGGTAAGAGCTGTTCAAATGAATTTTCAAATCGCGAATGTTAGTTGCACGCGTTTTGTCAGAGACAGGTGTTTGTTGTATTTGCGGGAAGCATAAGCGACTCGTGGCTCTTTTTACGGCACTCAAACTATCTCGCACCACCTCGTCGTATATCTAAATAATCAATTTACTACTGGCCATAATCGTAACCACGAGTTAGCGAGTTTATGTCAGCCGAGCCACCGTGACTACGTGGGTTCGCGAAGCATAAATATTATGAAGCATTTCGTATAAAGGAACATCCGTTAAATTCCGCGTTATTCTCTTCCCGTTCGTCTTATTTCATTTATCAATTCCAATTTATCCATTACGTTTCTTCTTAATTATCTTTGATTAGTATCGTTTTTAATATTCTCTTCCAATTTCCATAGTATTTATTGTGTATCACACGTATTTATTAATATTTCGAATATTTATTAACGAATGAATTTTATTTTGGTGTCTTTGACGACGTTTAACAGAAGAAGCACGAGTTGTAAAATAAACTATATGATTTTTTGTCATGCTTTTACTTGATATGTCACAAAAATTAGATCGAGAAAGAATTAATTGCTACATTCTATGAAGAGCATAGAAATTAAAGTTATCTTTCATACAAATATCTTACTCTTGTCAAAATTTTCAGTCGATTGAACAGTTATGTAACTATATAACGTAATAACTACATTAGCGATAACAACTTATCTATTATAATATAATCTATTAATATAGTCCATTATTATATTAATATAATATGTTATAATATATTAACCATGTTAATATAATATTGTATAACTGTATTATTATAATCGTACTAACTAATAATCTATAGATTCACGAGAAATATTTGCTTGGCATATCTTTCAATAAGAAATAACTTAGATTCTGAATTCTTCATTTACTTACTACTTTTTAGTTCTAATGATGCTAAATGTATTTAAATAAATAAATGATGTTAATGTTAATTTCTATATGTCAAACACTAATATTCATAAACGAAAACATACTAAAATTTTTTTTGTCGCGACATAATATGTAATATTAACAAATGCATTTATTTATTCTAGTTTTTTGTTCTTCTTCTCCAATGAAGTGTACTGTAAAATTCAATTCCATGATCAACTGATGTTTTTTAATATTATTCTTTTTTCATTGTGATCGTAAGATGAGCATGATTTTATGAGCGTAATCGAAGTAAAAGGTAGTAATGTTATAGTACTCACGTTATGCCTTGGTGACCAGGAATTGCACATAATGGAGGCATCTTCCAATATACGACTCTGCAAAACGAAAACTTTCGGTTTTTAAGTGTTTCACATCCCGCGACATGTTTATATATTTCTCTCTTCCTTTCTTTCTCTCTCTCTCTCTCTCTCTCTCTCTCTCTCTCTCTCATACATTTCAAATTTATATTACGCTCTCGTATTTTTCTATGATGCATCAGTTAAGAATTTATTTTTATTATAATCTTCAAGAATCGAATGATGTAGAAATTATACAACATAATAAAAATAGCATACTTGATTATAAGTTTACTAAATTTAAGTTTCATTATATTATTCCAAGAGTCTGTAATAATTGCAGCAATAATTTTATATACTTCGTTTCATTTCTTGTGATTTTTCAAAGAGTCTACAGAAATTCAGATGAGTTTATCGTAATATCCACGTTAAAATAAATTTCTTGTACTAATTGTAAGTAATTCACCTTTAGCCAAAAGAGTGAACATCACTTCAGTATATTGTTCACAAGTTTCTTTCAGATAGCAATAGATTTTCATTAGTCTCTTTTTTATGATAGATGTTTAACATTTCAAATTCTTTCCAGACGGATGATTAATGTAATAACCAGCTAAGAATTTATCAATTCATCAAGTTTATGTCTCGTAATATTAAATTATATCCTGAATTTTAATGAAGTTTTCAAACTTTTTTGCTATCAAATAATTTAGTATTATTCATCACATTTATCTAGAACTGAAATGAAGAACTAATACGAAGGAACATATATGAAAGACGTGGAAAGATATAGTATTTATTAGATCTAAATGTGTTCGTAGATCCTTTTGCACGTTCTAAATGTCATTGAACTCCTAGAAATAGGTGTCGATTGCTTAGAAACTCAGTCGAGAATGGAAAACGGGGAAGATTTTGCAACGTGACGCTTTGACCTCAATAGTCTGTCTAGACAGAACGTTTTAAATATTAAATACTTTTGGAACGGACTTTTATATTCACAGAGATCTTTCGCCGTCGTATACTAACAAAAATATATTCGTGTAGATTATCGAAGAATGACGTCTCGTAAAAATTTCACTTTGCAAAAGTATGAAAAACATCGCCAAGTTTAATGTTAAAAGTAATATTTTCAAGAGATTGGACTAATATATATTTTTTTCGTTTAATTGTTTTTTGAAAGATTGGAAAGCCTGTAAAATTATAATATACATAATTTCATAATTTTTTTTTATTATTATAAGTAATAAAAGTTTAATTTATCGATTTCTCTTTCGCGATATTATTTTTTATAATATATTTGCAAAAAAGAAGGATATTCACGATATAACTTTGTTTAGTATATCAAGTAAAATATATAATGCCCTATTTGTATAAAGAAATTTAAACAATAAACGAAATTGTCAATACTAGATATTGAACGAATAAATTTGGAAATAAAGTCTTGACAAGATTTACCAATACCGAACTGTTAAGATTCTATTTGAATTTAATGCAAAAACTTTACTTATTGCCATGCCGTGTTATTTAAAATTGTGACTTGTTATTAGAACGATTATGCCTAATTTTCTACAAAGAACAATAATTATAATATCTTTCATAAAGACATTCAAAAAATTTTTATCCTATTCGATTATTCCATCTTATTCTTGTTTTATATACAAAAGCATATAAAATACTACCAACGTTCATGCAATTTAATATTTTTATAAAGTTAATTGAAAACTAGAGAATTATTTTACAAGAAGTATAAGACTTCAAATATTTCATGTATTTTTCCATGCTATTTGAACATCGTGTGTATTTACCATAAATTCATCAGAAGTCTATAATCCAATTATCAGGATCCTCAAAAAATAAATCAAATCTGTCCATTATGTACATATAGAATCAGTATCGAAATTCAGACCCGTTAAAAATGCAGCAGTCTCGCAGGTCATTTAAAGAAAAACCATTTACAAAAGAAGAGGAGAAAAAGATCGTACGTGACCGCGCAAGTTTGGGTTCGCAACAGTGGCGGACAAACTATGGCCACTGTTGATAATCTACTCGGCGAAATATTTCTCCGAGCTGACAGAAATTCATGCATATCGACGCGGTTTACCTGTCAGCAGGACTTAATATTCATCTGGTCTGCATATTTTATTCCTGGCAATCGCGTAATATGTATATTTAAAGCACAGCACTAAGATTGACAGAATCGGGCCATTCCGGCGTCGCGACGCCGCCGTCACAAATTAAATGAGTCGTTTTAGGAACCGCGCAGAATTAGGTAATTCAATATCGTTCTCATTAAAGTGTCGGCCAATTCTGAGCCGGATCGATACCGATGACAATGATCGCGTTATTATAGAAGTCGCGACTGGTATATGAGTACTTTATCTTCACGTACCGACAATTTTCATTAAACTGAAAGATTTTTTAACTTGCCTCGGCTAATTTCCAGCGATACTAAATAGTATATCACGCCAATGTTCCATGTACATTTCAGATAATCTTGTTGCTAAGCTTGTTGCTGATCAAATATACATGTACCTCGTGTGAATGAGATGTTGCGACCTTTATAGATATGCAAATTTCTATATGCACGTTTAAAAAGTCCGATTTATAAGTCCGAAGACTATTATCCTTGCACTATAGATTTTTATTTTTTGAAATTCTACGAGCCTAACTGAAGAAACGGAACTTAGAAAGAAATTTCTTTCACTTGCTATACATTATCATACAACAAATACTCTATCTTTAGATAGATTGATACGCTTGTTGAAGATGAACTCTGAAATCCGAATTTTTTTTTCAGGAATCATACTGAT
Source organism: Tetragonisca angustula (assembly GCA_036937485.2). Taxonomy (NCBI): domain Eukaryota; kingdom Metazoa; phylum Arthropoda; class Insecta; order Hymenoptera; family Apidae; genus Tetragonisca; species Tetragonisca angustula. Next base: position 4,479 of record JAWNGG020000296.1, read on the forward strand.
CAACTCTTTATAGTGAAAGGTAGAGAAAGATGATAATATATATTACAAAATACGAATTCAGAGAAATATCTATCCTGAATTCTCCGAAGTACATTTTAAAAAGTAATGCCTGTAATGTTTTTCAACGTACTACTCATTTTCTGCTCTCTGCAATCTACTCATTTTCAAAACTCGCCAGGAGGAAGTCTGAATGTTCTTCTTGTTATAAGTTAGTCACGGCATGGCATCAAATTCTTATAATAATATTTCGAACGTGTACACTCGCAGAATTCTACCGGTAAAAAGTACAAGTAATAACTGTTTCCCTTTACAAAATTGCAAATTTTGAATTACGTCACTATTGAGTTACATTGCAGCAAACGAGAAAATTTCTTGTGAGAAAAAATTTCCTTTTACCTACATATAAATAATATTTAAGTTTATTCTTGCACTTTTAAATACAAATTTGTAGATAAATCGTACACCAAGCATCTATCCAAGTGAACCAGACAATGAAATTTAGAGATTTAAAAAGTAAAGTCGGTATATTTACCTAACCCAAACGGTTATTTGTTCATTAACAGTAAAAAGGAAGCAGACGTAATTTTAGCGTTGTATTTTATTCAATAATAATGCTAATCTCCTTGGAACCACAATTTTCGCACCTTTTCGCAAGATAAGCGTTTGCTATTTAGCAGATTAACCAAGCTGCTTAGGTCAAAGAACGCTGTTCGTACTGCTCCATGGAATAGTCAGGTTGTTCATTATTCTGCGGCTTATATTCGAAACATTGTTTAATACACGCTTCGGCGAAGCCCAAAATTGTACCGTGCTAATTATTTAACGCGAACGTGTGCGCGTGTGTCGCCAACAATGGCGTCTGTACGCGTACGTTTATAATTGCGACGGCAAAAATACTGTTTCACAAATTTCCACTGAAATTCGATGCGCAAATGTCGTGACGTGTGAATACGTGTGCTTGTATCTCTGCTGTTCGCGGGTGTGTCATCAATTCGCGTGCACGTGTGTGTTGCACATCTGTGCGCGTAGATACATCGGGTATGCTCTGCTGCAAGTTGTGCACAGTGCATCAAGTGCAAATACGAAGCTCGGACAACATCGATGACACACATGCATGCGTATACAGTGCGGAGAGAGACGCCCTGAAATTTGCCATTGTTGCCCTGTTGATTAGAAATCTCTTCTTTGAGTATTTTAACTTATTTTAAATCCGACGAAATATCATATTTGTTCGCGAATAGAAATGAATAAAAATGATTTGTCCTCTACTACTTTGCAATCGTGTGAATTTGTTTTTTATTAAAGTGGTTAATGAAACTATGAATTTCTTAAAAATTACGTTACGATAAATTTATGAATTTCGATTAGGCGTATAAAAGGATCCGGTAATAAGTGGTAATGTTTGATTAATAATTGTAAATATATTTCCCCGTGATTTTATGTTTGGTATAATTGCCGCGTTATTTTAATGTTCGTGAAATTGTATCAAATATGTAACCACGCTTCTAATATAATTTGAATGAGAGTTCCTTAAAGCTTATGATATAAAACATGAATTATAAATACATTAGTAATTTATGAAGAGACTGAAAATAAACCTACAGGAATTATGACTTCGCATCCTTGTCAAAATTTTATTTTTGTTTTTAGTATTAAATAATGTGATTATCTATAGGCAAAAATATACCCATTATCTTTTACGTCTAAATAAAAATCTTTATTCTCATTGCAAACTTAAACATCGTACATAATTTTATATTTCTACCTCCAACAATAAAATACAACTGTCGGACACTATAAAAATTTACAGCAAGCAAAAGGATAAACACTTTTCAGTTCGTTATTTATTCATTTTGTTTATAAGTGCTTCAATTTTCAGTTGAATTTCGTATTTTATTCAGATATTGAACCTTAATATATTATGGGATACTAATTAAACTAAATTAAACTTGAATTTAATACAATAATAGATACGAGAAAATTTCCTAATTTATCCAATAAAATCATGACCAAAAGAAATGCCCCAAGGGAATTTTATATATCTATCTCCAAATTATGGACTATCTACCTACAAATCTCTCCACACTGTAAAAAAAAATATGTGGGGGCAAAAAGAAGAAAACCTTCTTCCATCCGATATTGTTATAAATACTCCAATTTTCAGTTGAACTTAATTCAGCAATGCTAACCAAACCGAAACGTTATATATAAGTGTTTTAACCGGATACAAGAGCTGAGTAAGCGAAATCTCTATTCTTATCGCGAATCTAAAAATCTTACCAGCCAAAGAACGTTCATCGCGCATGACTTTTACATTTTCATCTCCAAACGATAAAAACGCAAAATTCGTCCCGTCCACCGCACGCTATAAAAACTTATGCCGAGTAAAAAGAGAGAAAAACCTTTCCGTCCACCGTTTATCCACGTTATTACGAGTATTTCAATTTCCCGTCGAATTTCGAATTCTCGTCCCGTATGTACATATTCGCTGCTGTATACGAGCGTTGTGAGGATGTGTCTGTGCGGACTGACGGGCTGCGTCAGTTGCAACACGAAAGGTAGCGTTTGCACGTGTACGTTTGTGCGTGCACGTATACGCATGGCGGCGCGCGCGTGTGTGTATGTGCGAGTCCTCGCGATTGCGTGCGCGCGCGTGTACCACGTGCACAAGAGCGCGTATCCGGTCCCGAGACGAAACACATTGGCGACTCTCCCGCGCGGGCAAACAGCCGCAGTCGAAACAGTTTGCCCGGCTAATTGATTTTCCTTGGTATCCTCGATTCGGCGTAACCGGTCCGTGCAACGCACTGCACCGTCCAATGTATGGAGACAAGCGTTCGCTAGCGAGCGTGCGAGCGCACGTCCGCGTCCACGTTGGCGCATCCAATCGAATGCTGCCGTTTGATTATCAGACCAGGTTGCGCCCCGGCCGATTGTAAATCAACCGCAAAAGTCCGGGTCGCGGAATTATATGGTGCATCGTCGATCGGATTGATCGATCCGGCATCGCGTCGTATCGGTGGCTTCTGTTCCAGACGGCGTCTGAATTCTTCAGATAAAAATTGAACATGCACGCTGTCGTTCATCACAAAGGGGAAAGTGCCAAGCACGAAGGATTCGCGAAGAGGAGACGAAATAAGAAGTTTCTAACGGTCTTTGGGAAATTTTTAGGACGAGAATTAGAGAAAATTTAGAAAATTTTTTTTGTGCATCGTGGGTTAACGTTAGGTGAATAAAATATGCATTACGATAGTTGAGAAATAAGAGGGATATGTGCACATTTGGTAGTGACATACGGCAATGGGAAGAAGCCTGTTTACTTAAATTTGAAGGATGTAGGATAATAATTGTTTTAAATAAGTTGTTTGATAGTTTTCTAATGTAGATTCATAAAATAGTGAAGCAACAAACAAATAAGATAAAATTTTCAAGTATAATAACTCACACGATATCATTGAGGGTTAAGATTTCAAAAGAAATAATCACGAAATGATTAAATGAATGTTTTATTCATAATACATGTTATATTTTCATAATGCTAAAACTTTCAGTAATTATATTTAAATATCAAAATCACAGTTATAATAATTTTTTTTTCGCAGAAAAAATATTCTGGAATTCCAAATTTATGAAATACGTAATTGAAACTGTATTTGTTAAATAGTTCTGTAATGAATTTACGTTATACTTTCGTATTTCAGTATTGTTGTACTGTATTCGTTACGAAAACATTTAACAAACACAATTTTGTATATATGTAATTCGTTTCGCAAATTAAAAAATCATGCGCGTAGAATTTTGAATATGTGCGTATGTTTTGTTCAAGTTTTCATATTTTGTTCATATGGAACGATTGGTGAACGTTTGTAAATATGAAATATTATGTTTATGTAAAATATAGTCGAAATACTGCACTGCTGATAGTTCTGACTGGAGAATTATAATAACAGTCTTAAACTTTTTAACATATATAAAAATATTTTATTAATTTTATCATTTTATATTTTTGTTCTTTTTTTGCTTTTATATTGCATAATATTTCCATTATAGTCATTAAAAATCTTCATAGTTCATAATACCATAGTTACCAAACACCAAGAGAGAAGAAAAATAAAACAATGACATACAAAGAATGAATATTATATATGCAAAGACGCATAAGATATATATGTGTAATCATAAATTAATTATATCAATATCAACTACTATCCAAATTCGAATTGCAATTTTTGTAAATTAATTGCAACTAATTAATTTTGTTCTGTATATATTATAATACCTTTAAATATTTCGAGTTGTTTAAAAACTGAAATATACAAGTCCCGCACGTATGGAAGTATGAAAAGCAATGAAAATAGTTTTACATCTGGAAAAGGAAGAAAGACCAGACAAACTGAGACGCAGTAAGAAGCAAGCTCCTTCGCGGAAGTTTGACTGATAATTAACTAAATTTACCAAGGGTTGCGAGTCAAAGTGTGAAGTCGTGTTCCAAGTCTTTCTGCACTTCGACGCTCCACTACGCTGGTTAATAACAAATGAGCCGAGCTTCGCCCCTTCACTTTTGTTATAATCGGGGACACTTGCTCCCTCACAGTTACTGTCTACCATTCTCTATTATTCAGTAGATTCGTTTGAACCATTCTAAACATCGCTCGGATGTCCTCCTCCTTCTCAATCTTAATATCACAATTTTTATTATCGTTTTTCCCTACCTTAACCCTTTGCTTTATTCATGATTATAAAAGTATGCGTAATATTCAACATTTCCATGCGAAATGTTTCTCTCGTATAATTTATTTCCTATATGTATTTCACAATAATTGAAATTGCATTGAAACATTGTACAAAATGATAGAATTTAATTCAGTATAATTTTATAATTTACAGCAATTACGCTTGTAATATTTTAATTGCGTTATCGGTTATTACTGATTTTTATTAAATCCATGAAATTAAATGTATGGTTTTATTTTATTGTTATTTATAAACTGCTCGTATTAAAATTCAACAAGAGAAGTGCAGACATAAAATAATATTTCCGATAATATGTTATTCATCATTTTGGACATACATTTGTATCTACAGCTCATTATTGAATTAAAAATTGTTCTCAAATAGTTATTCTCTAATTAACAAAAACAAAATAGAAAAATAATCATTTTCTTCATAATATAGAGAATAATTACAAATCAAGTTAAAAATGTATTAAATATTCTTTTTCTGCAAACTACAAATCATATACAAACATTTTAAATTACATATTTCGCATCATACAAAACAATATAAAATGTTATTAAATAGTTCACGCGAGAATATATGACAAAAAATAAGTTTTCCAATCGTAGCAGACGGATAGATAGCCGTAAGAATTTATGTTCACGCGAGTCATTACTATTTCAAGTGAAAAACACGGATCTTGACGAAGCGCGAAGCGTCTAAGAGCCACCTAAAGAGAATTTATGAAATTTCGTAATGCAGTATTCTGATTCATAGACGCTCCTTCTGGTTCTCAGTCAACTCTTCACCCAGCGATTTTTTGCTTTTAATGCAGAATGCGATTAACTTACCAAAGAAACATCATTTCACTCGATCCATCTTGTAAAACGAATTACTCTAATTCCGAGAATTTTCCAGCGTAACGTTGTGTATTTTCTCTTTCTTACATTGACAGTTACAATCTTTTCACCTTGTTTTCTTTTCCTTCGTATATTTTAGAGAATTCTTCGTACCAGAGTAGAATAAGTAGAATGATCCGTTCGTGTCAGACACGTATAAATGCTTGTGTTATTTTAATAATATTTAGAGGACAAAATGTTTCAAGTAAAAATTTATTTACTGGAGTCAGTTGTGTCTAGTTTTTAAATATTTTTTCTTCAACATCATCTACGTTTTTAAATATACTTTCTGTATTAAATGATTATGAATACAAATTGGTGCCATAACATATGATTTGTAATATACAGGTAATGTTATAATAATATTATATACCGTAATGTAGAATTTTAAATAATGATCACAATTTTATAAAAAAATATTTCTCTACTATAATTTTTTTTTAAATATTTTTTTTCTAAAATATTGTTCTTTCTATATTGTCTACGTGACAGAAAATGTTTTCCAAAAATTTTGTAAGTTTGTAATATAAATGACATCTTAATATTGAAAATTTGTCGTATTTTTTAAAAATTCAAAGAATTCAAAGAAAATAAAATTAATTTGGTATTTGATTTTGCGTAAGTTTCAACAGCGTCCATACTCTTAACGTGCCGTCGGAACAGACATCGAACTATTTCTGTTGTTAATGCATATCGTACAATGAATATATAACACTTTTCAATAATTAATGAAAAAACTACATGAGTAATGTTATCGTAAAGCGTTCATTTTTCTATTGCGTATTAATTATTCAATTTATTTCTTATTCACTTGCGTGTTACGCGATGCATGTACGATCCACTATAAAAAGGATTTCAATGAAGTTTATTACAAAGGCATGAAATTTCAATGCTTATTTAAAGATATGAATTTATAATTAAATTACTCATGAATCTTTGGAAATGTTTCGGCAAATTGGTGATGGATTTTTGTATTCATATTCAAATTTTATTACAAAAACGTATATCTCACATACGATTAGACTAATTAAACGTTTAATTATAATTAAAATTTTAATCAAAGTTGGGTCTTAAGTTGCATTATATATATATATATATATATATATATATATATATATATATATTATTTTTTATAAAAATCTTGTTAGAATTCTCAATATATTCATTTCTTTTCCATTATAATAGTAATAGAACAATACATTAGTAAGTAATATCATAAATATCATAAATAAATCCTATATTTTTATATTTTGGAAAATGTGAAAAATGTGTTCTACATTTTTATATCGTGGAAAATGTAAATGTAGAATGCACAAAAATATTTAAAATCCGAAACCCGCTACCTGTTGTAATATGTAACAAGTGAAACAAACGTCTGCCCACGTTTTTTATATTTTCAATTATTTTTACAAAAATATGAATTTGAATAAAATCCACAATCATAACTTCCATCCACTTCATCAATTATTTTTACAAAATTTATTGCACAAAAGTTCGCAATCACTACTCCTCGATTATTTTCACAGTAACATAAATTTGTACAAAATTCGTTGTACAAAACTAACGAAGAAAATTGCTTTTGATTTATCGAAAGCTATTTCTCTTTTACCCTCAATAAAAATAAATATTTGACGAATCGATTTTCCTTACAAAGTCGGCAAGTTCGCGAAAGTCGTGTAAAACGCGTTTAGCTTTCCCACGATCTGTCGTTGAAGTGCTTTATCTTCGGTTGTGCATGATTTAATAATACCATGCTAATTCGATGGTCAATAATATAAAGTATACCGGAATTATCATTCGAATCAATATAAAGCTACGTATTGTTGCAGTATCATAATTGTTATCCATCACGTGACGCACGAAATCTAATACAGAAATTATGGTTTGCTACAACGTCGCTCGTTTATCGACCAACGTTGTTCGTATTATTGGCTCATTTTTTGAAAATTCAATGCTTCTTCTGTGAATCATTTTTTTTTTTTACTTTTCTTTTATTTATTTTTACTTTTATTCTTTTACAAACAACGGAAAAACGTTTCGTCCATTATTGAAAATCGTGCGGCCAATCAGTTGGAGATACTATTGCACAAACATGCGCACGAGACCGCGAGCCGTCGCGAAAATATCACTTTGTGTTCTCGTCTAACTAACAAAGTAGATGCCTTTATTGATACAAAATTTCACTTATCGTGTCCGCTTTACGACTACGCTGTTTTATGGTTATTTAAATTTATGCGGACAGAATAGCGAAAAGCAGACACAATTGAAATAAATTTTACGTATTCATCGCGATGTATCATTGGTGCATTATCCAGCAGTTTTGATGTTTTCGTAGGGTTTCCAAACTACAGAAATGCATAGTACTGAAGCTATTTGAATTTTGCAATTAAATTAGCCTTGGTGCGTTCTTTCGTTCATTTTTATCTGATCTATATTTCTGATATTAAAGAGTATCTTAAGTTTGTGAAAAATATGAAAGAATTATTATTAATGTTTATTGGTAATTTTTTTAACAATAATAACTTGACATAATACATCCTTCTTCTTTTTTCAAAAACGTCATTATTAAAAAACTTCTATTTCATCTACAACTCATAATTTTCATTCTATTAAATAAATGTAATACTCCCGTCTCTATTGATCCTATCATCTCATCTGTAATAAAACACTCCAAATCGATGTCTCAGCACATACTGACAAAAATCAGTTTTGATCTGCAATCCAATCGTTCCATTTCATTTCAACTATTCGAAATTAGTCCAATTAATCTCCCATCTGACTACAATTACGTAAATCTCTATTTTCTAAACTGCTCATCAATTCTATCCTCTTATTCCGCATCAGCCAATCCTCCACTGATCTGGTTATAATCACGCACGTTATAGCATCGTTAATCACGAGTAGAATACCGAATGAATCGCAATCCCTTGAATGGATCGAAGTCAGACGCAACAAGACGCTGCGTGCGAAGGATAGTTCGCAAGTAGATCGCGTAAAAGGATCATCAGCGGGTGGAGAGCCGTTCTTGATCTTCTCGAAAAACTGGAATTCTTATCGTCGCGCCAAGGGGTCGTCGCGCGGCCGATCTATAAATCATGATGATTCGCTTTACGGTATTTACAGTTAAGCCAAAATTGACGCTTGCCAAGCGTAAAAATCAGTGATTTCGTTACCACTATGTATCGAGGGATAGACACGCTCATTGGCTACGTGCTGTTCCGCCCCCGCAGCCCCGCCAATCAGACCAGCCGCTCTCTCTCATCGATCCAGACCATCTACACTATACTCAGCCGCCATACTCAACTTGCCCATTCCCCTATCCTTCGTCGACCATATACCGATCTGGACTAAGACTCGGCGAAACAAAATTCTATGCACAGGCAGAAATTGTTGATCAACACCACTCACGACCGAGGGGTTAGTCCTCCGTGTCTCTTGACAACGTGCCAAAAAAGGAGTTACACGCTAGGCCTGGCCATCGGGGAAGATTCTACTTCGATGGTGTGTTGATAGAGTAAGAGTCGTCGTTCGTTATTTTGATTGATCATGTAGAAAGAGTTTTTAGAGGTTTGTTAAGTGTATCGTACATAGTTTTATGTATCGGGCGCCTATGTCGTTGACTAATACTACTTGGATAGTAGCTGCGTCTGTTTCCATTTGATCTTGGAAAGAAGTTTGATTCGTAATTTATTTTTATAATTATTCTGTCTGTTAGAACAAGAGAAGTATGAAACATAACAAATTGGAAATTATGATAGAATTAATATTAGGGATTGATATGAATCGTTGACTAGTACTACTTGAACAGCGATTGCGTCTGTTTTTAGTTGACATGAAAAAGAAGTTTGTTTCTTGAATTATTCTATTTATTGAAACAAGTTAAATATGGAATATCGGAGATTATAATAGAATTAATGTTAGGCAGTGACGCAAATCGTTGACTAATACTATTTGATTGGCTCTTGCGTCTGTTTCTGCGTATTGTATCGAAAAGAAATTTGACTCAGGATTTATTTCTTGAAAAAAGTTGTACATTTATTGAATAGATTTAAATCTGATACACACTTAATAAATCGAAGATCATAATATAATTAATTGTTTAGAAAATTTGTTAAATTGCATTCACTCTTTCATTGGAGCTATTCCATGTATGTTTCTACTCGTACGTCATTATTAATTATTTATTTATAAATTAGTAAAAAGCAGCAATAATCACTAGTTCTAATTTTAATAATAAGAATTTCTATGATGTAATACTTGCTCAATTATAATTACATTCAATGTAACAGAATTCATTCGAATTGCATTATCAACCATTTTTGAAGGAAAAATGCGTAAATGGTATCCAAAAACCAAAAATAACTCGGAATTTCACTCTCCGGTTATGTAATGTTAGAATATCATGAATGAGCAGCATAAATAAACTATTAGTATAAAATTTTCGAATCGACAAAACTTATTAAAGGACATCATAAATTATTACCTGAATGTGAAATAGCTGTAAAGATTTATATCATATTTTACGTAATAAAATTATGTGCAATGAAATCTATTATTCATGTCAATTAAACTTTCCAAATATCTTATGAATATTTAAATCTGAATGATACACTGTTTAAAATTTCGAAAAGCGAATTTTACATTATACGAAAAATTTATTAATTATATACGAATTATCCTTTTTTTCGTTATAAAAATTAAAATAAAATTTACGTTAGATTATTGGAGTCATGTTTATATATATAATTTTTCAAACAATCCTTTTAAAAGATTTTTGATTTCTTAAACTTGGAAGAAATAAAATATTCTATTAATTTAACATTCAAATATTTTCATAATTTTATTGCATTGTAATAAGTACTTTGTAATATTTGTAATCTGTATTCACATATTTTATATACTTTAAAAAAAAACTTCAGAGAAGAAGAATATTTTCAGTTTACCTCCAAAAGAGGCTTATGCCATTAATTTTTCAGACCATTTCCTTTAAATTATTTATGAAATCGTGAACGACATGAACAAATGAATTTTAGTAATAATTGAAAATTAATACTATTACTAATGTTATTACTATTGTTATACTATACTAAGATTAATATTTTAATAATAATTAAAGATTAATATCTTGTGGCACGCAAATTCAACAAATCAGGAGAGTAAATTATTAGTTAATAAATTTCTTAAATAAAAAGACTTGTCACTGAATTATTAATTTAATTTCATTTGATATTTTTATAATGCTTCAAATTAGTTACAAAAGTTTCAGTCAAATCCAAACTAAGGCAAACCTAAATTGATTCACTTTCAATTAGATAAAATTTTTTTTAAGACTTGTAATTTCTAAAACGAGAATTTAACAGGAAAATGAGTTCACATTATTTGAAATATTAATCAGTGAACAAATATTGTTTAGCCAATAAAAAATAGATTCAAGTCTCATCTTTTAAAATGCAACGCATACGTTATATTATATTTAGAATTTCACAAAACTTCTATAATGGAAGCAATTCTTCAATTCTATAATAATCAGTATTACTTACATTTTTTTACCAGGTTATTAGTTATTTGTCTTACCAGGTTATTAATATAATACTATTACGTTATTTGTTACATGAATTATTACTAAATGACCAGTGCGACATTTCGCACGAGACTCTCGCAAGCGCGATGAATTGTTCTTAAGTATGACGGAGCGATATTCTTGCGTAATCATTTCTCATCTATCATGGTTACCCGACAAGAACGGGTGTAGATTTCCCAGACGAAAGGATAAATTTTGTTTGTACAGATCCAATACTTATCATGCATTGCGTAATTCAAAGAAAATGAGGATACAGTTTCGCGAATTGCATTGGCAAAGTTAATTAAACCAGACAAAAATTGAATAAAAGTACCGATCAATACTTTAAACGTCTTCTAATATAAATATTTAATAACCTATTGTTTTGAAAATGTTATATAGGCAATATATTAAGACTTAATTTTTCATTATTTGCAATAAATATCTTGCTAAGTCAGTTTCAAATTTAGTCAATATAATCATGACTATTATATCTCATTATATATATTAATGAAATTTCAAAGTATTTTATAACACACATATACATAATATAATACATATATCTCGTATAACACAATACCAAATCACCGACCTATTTGTATAAATGTTAAATGAATTGTGACTAGACTGAATCTAGAAACAAAAACTGAATAATATATCTACTTTGAATACTTCATATATTTTTGCCTACTAACATATATAATGGATCCTACGTATTTTTGCACTCTTCCCCAAAACGCGTGAACATCCGTTTCGAACATAATTATTACATTTGCTCGACAAGAGGCTTTAAACAACAACCGAATAATTTACAAATTTCGTACGTGTGAGAAGGACGGGTGATCTGAATAAAAGATACGCGAGATTTAAAGGAATACGCGACAAGAATCCGTACTAATCATCAAAAGTGATTATCTACGTTAGTTCTATCTAGTTAACACGCAGCCTCGTCATTACTGCGGCCGCAGTAACGACCGTATATGGCGATGGCAGAGTTTCTCTAATGGAGGTCTGCTTCTACCTACTCAGCTCCGTGCACCTATCCGCGCAACCCTATCTATGCCACCACCCTCACGACTAAATTCGCCCTCTCTTCTATCTTCTATCCTACTCTGATTCACCCTTAACCCTCTTTGTCGCTCCTCTCTACACTGCTTCTATACCCTTTTCCATCCTCTCTCGTATCATCCCCACTCCTCCCTATTACCCGTCTTTTTTCAACTCATTTCCCACTTTTTGTTTGTCCTTTCTCGATCCACGTTCTCTTCTGTCTTTTCGCTTTCTTATCCAGTTTTTGTCTCTCAGTTTTCTCAGTTTTTATCCTTCATTTGCGCGTTTCTATTTCTTTCTATGCTTTCCTTTTCTTTTTTGTATTTTGATAATTTTATTTTAGATTTTATTGGTAGATTTATTTTAAAAAAACGTTTAATTTCCTAATCGCTCGTTGCATTTCAAGAAACTGTGAACCTGAGAAAACAACTTTTCTTACTTTTATTATTCTGTAAACGTTTGTGGATTTATATGAAATGCTATTTAAAAAAAAAAAAAGAATGTAATATAATTTACGACCCTAAGGTCCTTTATTTCACACTTTACTTTAGAATTAAAAATACGTGTTACAAAAGATATTTTTCAAATTCCTTATTACTCCACTTCAGTTCACGTCGCAACTATCTACTTCTAAATAAATAATATGCTCTTTTCGCTTCTATTCGGTCAAAAATATCAGTAGATGTACCCCATTCGCATCAGACCATCCTATGCAGCAAGTACTGTTCGTCATTTGTCTCGCCTCGTCCTTATCCCTTTCAAGTTGGCCAAGTGGTGCTGTGGCACTTCCGTCTGATTCTCGTTCCGGGGCATTCAAGCCCCGATGTTACACGTCATTTCAGTTCGCCAGAATGTCGCGGCCCTCGTTTTCCATTTCCACTGCTCGGCGATCTTCAGCGACGCTTGGCACAGCTGCCACGCCGGAAACTACTTTTCGGATCTCGGCCGCCGCCAATTATTAAAATAGAATCTTCCGGCCGCAGTCTTGACTTCGTTGCAGATAAATTGGAAAGCCCTGATTGTCACGTCGTTATTAAATTTTCGCCATCATTCTTTCTTTCCTCTTTCGCAAGGGCTGTGAAATACTAATCACTAATTGAGACGTGTGTTTCAATTTCGTTCATTTGCGGGGAAAACTGTATCTCGATAATTATATGGTAACTTAGTGTATATCACTATAATTTAAAAAATTACTATGTAATTTGAATTATAATAATTTGATTTAACACGTTATAAGTTAAACTACATTACAATGATTTAATTTAATATTTATAATTACTATTCTAACGTCGAGTCGCATTAAAGGCGGAAATTAATTTCATTAAAAATGAAGCTTTCTTGTAAATAAATATAATACTGTCATTGCGAAATTTAAAAATGCAGAAATATATACACGATGCATATAACAGGGCAAGAATATATAAAAACATCCAGAATATTGCATCTGTTCTAACACGTAGAGAATGAAACTATATAGATTGCATTATATTGATTTTCATAAACGAGCAGTCTAATTATAATAGTCGAGATTTTTAAATATAAAAAATCTATTATTGTACTTAATATTTACTTTTTTCTTTAAATTAATTTCTATTCTAGCTGCAAGATGTGAGAAAATGTATCTAGAATTCGATCGATTCTATAATCCAGACCTTTAAAGTTCTGAGAGATCTAATAGCAGGGTCGTAGTTGTTCAATTAGAATCTGAATCTTTAAAACTGTGAAAGATCGTAATATGCGAATTTAAACGTGTATGTCTGCGAGAAAGACAAAAGACAATGAATATTAGAATGGTGAAAAAATAGCGTCAATCGAATATAAGGAAGATAGTCGCATGTAAGTACGTAATAACTAGTATACTTTCTTAAGAAATGGAATTAAAAATACACATAGAATTATAGACAGGTTCTATTCCGTTTGTAAACGATCTTTAGGCGTTTCTAAATGTCAAAACGTTTTTATGTATGAATGGCTTATTTGCCTTATAATACGTAATATTACAAATAAGTGTTTGCGGTTGCTGAATAATTTGGCAGTGGAATGATTAAGGCTACAGTTGAACATAAAATGGTGATTTCAGTATCGTAATAGCACAAGTGATTCTACTGTAGAGTAGACTGATAATTATTTTCCTTGCTTCATTATAAGATAACTTTCTACCAATATCTTTCCAATAAAATTAATAGGGTTTAATAAATAAGATTAAAAGTGTGAACTAAACATTAAGTGTACAGATATTCAATACATTAAGGATGCCTGATCACGTACGGGCTTATTCCACTTACGCATCTGTTGTGTATACTGTATTTCAAGCAAATCATTGAAATTGTGGAAAACTCATATAATTTATAATTAATATTTCATAACTCTAAACACATACACATTTTATTTTTAATATTTGCAAGAATAAAAGAAATATTGAAATACTTGTGACTGACAATTAGGTTTTCCTACATAAAAGATCGTAAAACCCTGAATTGAAAAAGATACAGAAGAATAGTAATGATTAATATTTTATTGGTCTATTTAAATAATTAATAATTTAACTGCTTTGTTCCATATTTAAAAACATTACTAAAAATATTACTTTGTTCTTCAACGAAGAATATAAATACGTATACATTTATACTGCATATTATACAATATAACAAATATATAAAATATTCAACAGTGTTTTCTGTAAAATTTAGGAAAATAAAAATACATATAATACATAAAATATAAAACGTCCAACAGTTCTAATATTTAGTGCCTATGTATATGAAACGATTTTCTATTAAGATTCTCTTTTTTTAATTATATTATTAAAATATGAATTTGCATTAAAAAAATCTGTAAAAATACTATTCTACTTTTCATTCGTCTACTTCCAGCTTCGAACTTAAAATTGGGCTCGTATCAAGCATACCTGACTTCTCGATGAAAAGGTCAAACTTTTATACACGTTTCTGTTAGTTCATTCGATAGTCATTTTATCGATCTTAGCTACCGCCTGGAACTTGCCAACGCATTCATTTCAATACAAAAAACACGTTGACCCGTATCGTTATTGAATAACTTATGCAAAATACAGGTATTATCGGATTTTATCGCATATTCCATTGTGAAGGAGGAAAAAAAAAGTTGCCCCGACATCGAAAAACAGATTGCAAACGTCGAGCACGGTTTTTAAAGTTTACATGTACCAAACATTCACATTGTTCTTTCTACGTTGAAAAGAATCTTTGTTGGCGAAATGAACGAAAAAAAAGCGATTTAAATTCGCGACCAGGGAATTTAAAGATTCCATTGTTAGTCCGCTATAATATGTCATTTTACAGGAAAACACGAAACCATTTTCAACCAGTCAATGATCTGCTTTCCGATTTAATTCATAATTAACATTATTTGTCCCTATTTTTCTTTTCTTTTTTTTTTTTTTGTTTTATTGAATTTAAAATAGTGATACAAACGAGATTTTTTCGACGCGACGTTGGCAGCGCAAAATTAAAAATTGTAACGCATGTATTAAAATATTACGAAATACGTGTGTACTTCTGTGGATAATAAAAGTCTTTAATTTTTTTTCCAAATTATTATAGAATTACAATGATTTTGAATATTCGCTAATGATAGCATCTGTATTGAAATATTATGAATATGCGTGTTAATTTTGTTACAGTTTGAACGGAAAACAGTTTTGAGAAATGATCTCAAAATATTTTTACGACTTCAATCAAAGTTGTTAGAAATTTTCTATCCAGCGAAAAAAAAAATTTAGTTAAACGAATTAGAGTAGAAAATATACAGTAACGACAATTCTCTTCTACAAAGATTTAATTCGTCGTTTTATTACCTACATTCCTCGCGTTAAATAAATATTTAAAAATAGCTTTTAACCCTGTACTTGGTCGATCGTGTGTCAACCATTGACTGATCTTAAAGCAAGCTAGTGACACCCGCGCGAGCGTACACGTCAAATATATGCTAACGATGGAAAGCTTGAATATTTCAGGGTTTATACGCGCTAGCCACGTACCGAATAATAAGCAAAATCAAATTGGCTGCCGGCCTGCTCATCAATAGTTCATCACTTTTACAGACGTTCCGCTCGTTACAGGCTACAAGCCTGTTAGCAGGCTGATGCTTTATCGAATAATATTGTTTTCAAAGACGCAGTCCAGCTCTTTCTCTCTCTCTCTCTTTCTATGTCACTTTTTCTCATGTGTTTCCAATACTACGCATCATCTAGAAATTTTGTGATTTAGATGCTCGATAATTAACCTGATTAAATTTTGACTGGATCGGAAATTCGTGAAAATTTAATTTTTAAGAAGTGGGAGAAAGTAGTAACACATATGTTCCATTCAAGTACAACAATACTTAGAACAAGTACTATGTGCATTTCTTCTAAAATTAGAAAAATTAAATAATATTTATAAATAAATTGGCAATTATATTATATATAAATATTTTTTAAATATAATAATATACAATTTCAGTATGTTGAATTTGAAGAAGATTAAACGAGTAATTTCTAGTAATTAGTAACCAATTTATTTGATCAATTATATTTTGACATTTATATATATATATATATATATATATATATAATTTATATAGCATTTCAAATAGAATAGTACTTACATATTCTGTATTTTTATATTTTGTAAATTAACATGAACTTCTGAAGACATCGAAAAATAAAATCATGAATGTTAAAATTCGTGCTATAAAGCATTTAATAGACTTTAATAAAAATCTAATTTCTCAGAATCTTAATTGAAATATTCTCATGCACAAGATTTATGCATAAGAACTATGAAGATTTGTTAATAATTTCGAGAATATCAGATTGCAAATTTAATTTAATTTTATCGTTTATTATGAATCATGTTTCAATCTTTTCATATATTTAAGATGAAAGTCTAAAGTACAAATTTGTTAGAATTAATTGAAGGTAGTATAATTAATATAAGCAAATGTAACGAAAATTTAACTTCATCCACTAATTGGTTGTGCGAATTCTGAAAATTATAAAATCTGATATTAATACCACAAATTCCGAATTATACTTGCAATGAGTAACTTCAGTATTCAGCGTTATAAAATCGTACTGCGAAGTGAGAATTTATAATATAACGTGTTATTATGATCGACGATAGTTTTGTACAGTATTTAGAAAATTAATGTGTATTTTCGAATTACTAATATGTACTTATCGCATAACTCTAATATTTTGTGTATATTACATTGCGAGGCGCGTTATGATATGATTAAAATTGTAGATTTATGATTGAATGACTAGAAAATAAGAATAGTATAACTTGTCACTAGATAATTTTTATACGTTCTGTTTCAAGATTTAAGATGTAGAATGGACATAATATTTGTGACGTTTCATGCAAGAATGGAATAAATCAAACAGACGTCAATAAAAGGATACTGAGTGAAAGTTAATATCGAAGATACTTCTGTACAAAACGGAATGAAGGTTAATCTTAAAATGTGAAGCCTGACGGATAAAAAATTGGCTTAAATGCCACTTTTGCACTAAACGATTCGGCTTGTCAGTCGAGACAACCCACTGCCGACGTTCCACTTTCAACTTACACCCATAAAAACTCAATTTCATATAAATATCCGTTTATCGCTTTTAAAGCGGTTTCGCGTAGCGCGCGATCGATAAGTTCATCCTAAAACGAGCGGTGTTATTGACCTACTTGTAAAAACACTGCAGACAAGTCGGCGTCTATCCCGGGCGTCCGGCGGAGTAAATTGAGAAAATAATTCGAGAGCGACGAACGACACGTAAATTCGGTGGGCGCGTAATTGCAATAGTAGTAATACACTTAAGGAAGGATGAGCAAGCAAACAAGAGCGGGCAGCAGGTCGGGCACGTGGCGTGGCACGCGACGACACGTGGCGGCGACAGCCAACTGTAGCTTGTATGCCGCGTCCTCTCCTATCCGTGGATAGGAAACTTTTCGTAACAGGAGGATTTCACGGCACGAGTCGTGGCCTCGTAGCAAGCTTGTAGCTTGTAGCTGCGTGCTATAGCTGTAGGTGGAGAACGGGACGCGTCTTTACGGGAGGCGACCGGCAACATCTTTCTGGATACAGGAAGGGCGGCCAATATCCCACCGGGGAGATGAGCGCATTAAGAAAATTGAAACGTCGATTTGTCCTCGAAACTCGGCCTGACGATAATTTCATTAAGACCGTAGAGGGACGAGGGGCCGGCGGAGAGCCTGGCACGCTGCTGCGAAGAGAGAACACACCGCCGCGAAAGACATCGTACGGTCGATATTGCTTTAACCAGAGATGATGCTAATTTCAACGGACGTAGCCAGCTTCCAAGCAGGAAGGATCCACCCTCTTCGTCCGGTGAGAGGAAAGACTTCCATTTATAAAGCGTCATACCCAGGCTGCTTTCTCATTGCCTTTAAGACCAGGTTAGGCGGCTGTGATTTATGAGATCGATGTCTGATTGATATCGTGGCTTTTCGCTTTTCACTTGGAAACGAATCGTAAAGATTGGAATTGATACCAAGGGGAGAAATATCTGGAACGTCTATTTGGTTTCTATTTTTTTTTCTTTTCTTTTTTTATTATTCGGAAATTGTTCGCGGCTAGAAGATTAGTTGGAAATTAGGCTGCCTAACTTTATGAGCGAAGGGTAATGTAATGTTACGAGTATATTAATCCTTGAACATTTTTCTTGCAATTTATAGTATTTATTTATGCGACAGTAAAATGTTAGAAGATGGAAATTTTAAATATTTTATTATGAGTATACTTTAGTATGTAATTTTACAATTTTTAATTCCTTACAAGTTTTTTAATTTGGTTTCTAAAAAGTTTATTTGGCGTTTTGTGTAACGCAGATATTATTGCGACTGATTTTTTGAAACTGCATTAGACTATTAACGGAATGAAATAAAGTTTCTGATTGAAATAATGGAGGCAATGATACTCTTAATGAAATGAAGTTTATTTACTGAAATAATAGAGGTGACGGTATAATAGATGTAACATAATTGTTATAGTGATGTGAAACAATAACAATGGGCAATTTATTAAACTCATCAGATATCTAATCGTGAAGATGAATCAAACGGAAGTACGATAGGATAACTAGGAGAATAAGTAGAACTCTAGGGAATTGAGAAAAGTGACTGAAACACGGAAGAAATTTGAATAATAACGTACTAATTAAGTTGAACAAGTGCGAAGCTGTTAATATTTTTCCAAGAAACAATTTGTCATTTCAATTAAGTATATTTTTATGATATTTCGATATAAATGAAAGAAAACTTAGAAAATACGATTATCGTACGTGAAAATATCTATCTCTCGAACTGAACAATTTCCAATATGTTTCGTTTCTTACTTTTCAAAATTAATTTTTACTATGAATTACGATTATTTATTTACTGTCCATATATTATTTAATTAATAACTTTTATATGATTATACTGTCTTCAAAATGGCACAGTTTCCTAATTTTAAAACTGGTAAAACTCTTATACATGTTCCTCGTTAATATCTTGAAAATCATTTTAATCATTGTAAAATATAATTTTCTATCCAAATACTTGCACATAGCAATCTACACGTATATACTGAAGTTAAATAAAAAATTTTGTGTGATATATATAGTTGAGTAAAATTAACAATTAGGAAAGATATGCATTTTTCTAGCAAAATACCTAGAAAGGAATATATGCAATGAAAAAAGGTACTCATTGTTAGACACACAAACATATACACATAATAACATTATATAAGAGATATATTTATCTTTGAAAACTAATGTCTTTCATCGTGTATACAAGGCCAAGCATTGTTCTGGCTATAAGACCGGTATACGGAAGTATAAAGTAACGGCAAACCTATAATTTGAAGAAATAATTCTTCGATAAACCGTATCAGGATATATACGTCTTTTATTAAGTTTTTAAGTTTATACTCATTTCGTTCCCACGAATATTTTTTTTCCTTGATGTGGAATGTATTCTTAATAACATACAACGCATCCAAGAAGCTAATTCCCCTAGTATGTAAAAATCAATTTAATCTTCATCTTACGTTAAATTACTTGAAACTTATAAATTTGATATGTCGATCGTAAGTGAGAAGTTTAATAATGGACAAGGAATTATTATTTTTACGGTATTCCAAGTACATAGAAAGTTTCAACGTGAATATTCCATTACTATGTTGGTTGAATCTATTAAACTATTAAAGCAACCTCCCACATGTATATTTATTAATGAAGAAATAATATCATATCTATATGATGCACATATAACCACTATATACACTGTGAAAACAGAGTAAATAAATATATAACAGTGATCTAAGAAGAAAAATTAAATTAGATGTGCCACTTCTATCAATACTTAGAAAATAATAAATATGGAATAGTAAAAATTTCGATAACAACATTATATATAATAGATCATACATATTATGTTATATGTAAAAGAAATTTTGAATATTACAAAAAATTCTGTGGTTTTAATTTTTAGATTTTTGAAGATAAAATTAAGATACATACTTTCAATCACTAAAATATTGTCTCTTTTGCTGACAACTGAAGAATTCTTTCCCATCACCCAATATTTTTTAATAATTTTTCATGCACGAGTGCTACCGATTCTCTACTGTATAAAAAAAATTTAAAAAAAACTTAACTTTAGTTTCAGAAGAAATACACATTTGACTGAAAACTTTTGAGCCGAATATGCATACGTAATAACGCGACAAACACTAGCAGCCTTCTATAGGATAGTGAGACCTTCTATAGAATAGTTGAAAGGTTAAATGCAAGAGTTAGTAAAAAAAAAAAAATCAATCGTCTTAAAAAAACGAAAAATAAAAGAACAATTCAGCAAATCGTTCTGACGAATAATAATTGTCAATGTGAGATACAATATGTTGTTCTGTTTGTATAGTGACACATATCCGACGTGGATGTTTGCTCTGCCCACGCGTACTCCCTCTTAACCGTGCGTTGTAGCGTTCGAGCAGGTGTACGTCTACCCCTCTGCCCTAACCACGTTTTCTCCCTCTCCGTCAAGATACAATCGTGGCATAAACATATGGTCATAATAATAGACTCTTGATTTTGACAAGGGGCGCTCCCTTTGAGTGTCCCGTGATTGTTTCTGTAGTACCTAAACGTAAAAACGTGCGGATGGTATTAAGCGGGCTGCTTAATGGAGAAAAAATAGATTTCGATCAAGTATAGTCGCCAACTTATTTCTTTTGTCTTCTCTTTCTTTTGGTTATTTGTTTGATATCAAGCTTTTAACGGATTAAGTGATAGAATATGTTAGATAGCATTTTTCCATTTCCAAGTCAAGATGCAGATATCTTGTAATTATTTATTTGTTATTTATCGAATTAAAAATTTCAATAAATATTGAACTGAATAGTTTCTCCTTTCCGAGAAAGTTGTTTCAGTTTCAGGAAGAAATATTCAAGAATTATTTGTTCATCGTTTATTTCATTTGTTGTAGACATTATGAATAATATGTTACAATCAGATAATGAATTGAAAAAGAAAACTTCTTTTGTAGCTGTAAACATAAGAACAAAAATAATTTTAAACACGTGTGGTCGTAAAAATAATTTTAAATGGTCGTGGTTAGTGTATATCCATTTCAAAAAGTGAAATAATACTTCGTATCATCAAGAATCTATTAATGTTTCAACACAATGTTGTAACACAAAATTAATATATATGCAATTTGACAATTTTATTATCGATGAGGAGTGCTAAACGTTTTTGTATGTTCTTGAATACTTTCGTGATATGTCAATACAATTGGTTCTCGAATTAATCATACAATTAATCAAGAAAGATAAAATAGAAAATAATCTTAGAGTGAAGATCACATTTGCATTGAATATCACATTGATGTCACAATGATATCCCCAAAACTTTCCAAACGGTGACATATAAATTCCTTCTGACATCGTAGGAATTACAAACAATAGACGCCACGTATACAACAACGCTCGTATCTGTATCCAGAAACTGTCAAGCAATACTTTCACCTGTCTGCTCCGCTCAGCCGAGCAGTCTCATCTAGGATGGTGGTTATGCTTCGCACGACATAAAATATATCGAGATGCGGTGCCCTTATCCGAAAAGCGGCACACGTGTGACCCGTATGTATCTCGTTGTACATGGACCAAGGGGATGAGACACGTACGTGTACAGGATGCCATTCGGTTTACTGGTAGAGGGATCTAGCTAACGGAGTAGACTCGAGTACGGACCATTCCCCATCCGAACTCCATCGGAACTCGGCGATTCTCGTGTTTAACAGTTCGGTCACGTACACCCCTGCCCAGCGTCAGAACGCACACACCACCGAATTGCTTATGTTTTATAATAGTCGACGACCATCCTGACATCTATGGCGTTCCCACTGTGTGTGCGCGATCGCACGGACGATTACATTGATAGAGGAGAAATATTTTCACGCGAAAGTATCGTGAGTTTTAATCGGTCGAGCGCTTCGTTCCGTGATCGTTTCGTTTCCTCCGGAGTTTCACTGTTGGCGTATACGTATCTCGTACATTACGAGTACATACACTCCCGTTCATAAGTCAATGGACGGTTATTCATTTTACACAGAACGGGATGATTGTATAGTGATTGTATAATTATACAGCGGTACCACTGACAATGAAAATTTCTCGATAATTTAAACTGATATCGACTTTGTATCATTGTAGCAGGAAGAAAAGTTAGGATACCTTTCTGGAGAATTGTAATGGTAAGAAATTTTTTTCGTAACTAGATCCACCACCATTTTGGAGATTATATCTGTACGAATTATTTAATGAATTTAGAAAACAATAATAGAGTTGAGATTATGATATGGTCTTTGCAATTGCAAAAGATCACTTGTGACATAAATCGCAATCATATCTTAATTTTATTAAATGTCCAGTGATCTGTAAACGAAAGTGTACTTGATACATTATGATGTTTTGATGTAGGAGGTATTAGAAGTGACTAAATGTTTGCCGTTTCGTCGTGTCCGTGTAGTGCTTGTATCGTTGCCCATGTCAATTTGCACGTATGTGTAGCTCCCAGTTTATTTGATTTCGTGTTGAATGGTTTGTTTGTAGATTAAATGTGAATTTAGTATGTGTGGTTAAGATTATGGATTTTAGACGTACAAGCTATCGTTCATTGTTATATTATAACAAGGCTGCTTGAAATTCAGAATAATGAGTAAATTATAAACTTTATTATTATATAGCAATAATTATTATATCTTATTATTGTATATAGGCAACTTGAAATAATTTTTCAATGATTGTGAGACGTACTTTGACGTACTTTTTAGAAGAAAAAAAAGCTAGATATTTCGTGATTACGAAAATAGTATGTCAATACAAAATTGATAAACATGTCTAGTTCAAAAAATTTTCTTCTACTTTAATGATGACTAACGTCAATTGTTTAACATTTCTATACAATTTAATCTTTCATTGGCTTAATAAAAAGCTTTTAAAACTTATAATTTTGTTAAAAATTAATCTTTACAAACACGCTGAATATGATTCATGAGATTTTACTGTCTGTATGATATGAGAATTAATAATGGTGTTTGTCTGTATGGTATAAGAATTAGTAATTTTCACTTCCTACTGGATATAATTCCAAAATTACTTTAGTTCACAAAAGTTCTCATCATAACATACTGAAAACTATACAAAATGAAAATTCTTTTTGCTGACAAAGGATTAATTCCTTTTTAATCTATATAATTAATGACATAATATTTTATCCATTTTATTATCGATATAATCATTAAAGTACGTAATATATACATATGAAGTTTTTGCAAATTTTTCGTTCTCATGATATAACAGCAAAAAGCGTACTACCTTCTACGTTAAAACATATATTTTATCAACTCTTTCCTTATGTTAGTATTGATCATCTATCGACAGCCCTGCTTTCCAGTGAATCATTCATGCACGATGTCTTTTATTCTTGAAATATATATTGCAGTGACTTAGAGAACTGTAATGCTCGTTGTAGCAAGTAACTCGTGATGTTATTGTGAATATAACGTTTACCTGGAACTGAACGTTTCAGTTGTGAATAATTTTGTTTTCTTGGAGCACACGTCGAAAATAGGATATTAATTTTATTAATAACACTCGATTCGATATTAAAGGTATTTTAATATCAAGTTTTAGAATCAACAGAAGAAAATTGATTGATTAACCGATCACAATGGGACCGTGCAACAATGGTATAATACACAACATAATGCTGCAATGATGTAGTACCTGTTTAATGTCTAATAATAATAATAAATTAACATGTTATAAACAAAATTGTGTATAATGCCCATGAATACGAGCTTTGTCAAATTTTAGTCCAGAATTCGATAAGTTAGTAAGCACTAATTGAATAAATTTGTTTAAATTATTGGAAAGAAAACCGTATTGAATAAATCGCCAGGGAATTACTCTTGAAATAATTACTTGTATAAAACGCGTGGTGTATAATATGAAAAAAATTTGACAATATACTTAAATATTTTTCTCCGTTTTAACTTTTTATTCCAATGAAAAGAACTCATTACTCATAAATAAATTTTCTGTAATTCATATTCAACCAATATGAAACGATATCAAACGAATTATTATATATTTTTATCAAATACTTTGAATAAATTTACATATACATATACATAGATTTATGTCGAATGAAGTTATATTTTGTTAAATTTTTGACTACGTGCAGTCTTAATAGTGTTCTTTGAACGCTCATTACAACTTTACAAATGCTTAATTTCACGATAATAATATAATAATATTAATTTGCAATTAAACAGAAGACATATATTTTACTTGATGTAGCAAAAAGTTTTTATTTGCAATACTACACATGCTCGCCACTGAATATTCAACTGAAAACGATCATACTTAAATCTAATTTTTACTCTCATACGATTTTTCCCCTCAAACGACAGTAAACGCTAGCACCTGTTACGTCTGTCCCGAAATTAATCAAAGAAGAATTAGTAGCGGACATTTATCTCTGTGCGTAACCCTCGAAAGGGGAGGTCCGACAGCTCTTGTAAATCGACGAGTCTTTCGTCGTTCGTCGACAACCTTCTGATCCATCGTACACGCTTGCGTGTACGAACGTACATTCATTTATTCTCCCAAGTATACGTAAGAAAGATACGACGTGTGCCAAGACAAGAGTAAACCACAGACAAGGATCAAAAGGAAAGAGCAGAAGAAACATTGCTGGTAAACAGCAGTGGACTGGTTCTGGCGTGGAGAAACGAAAAAAGAAAAAGGAGGATGATAAACGCGACGAAAGCAGTAAAAAGGAAAAGAAAAGAGGAGAGAAAGAAGGTTGTATGATTAGTCATAGAGAGACAGAGATACAGGGAAGGTGGATGAGAGATAGGAGGAGAGAGTAGAGAGGGTGAAACGAAGAAAAGGGGTCTAGGAAGGGGAGAGAACCCACGGAGGGATCTCAGTAAGTATTATTGTAATTATACACTTAGGTTTATTTCCTGCGTTCCCGCCCCTTCTGGGGCTGATGGCATTATATACCGCGGCTCCCTAATAAAAATAATAATAAGAGCGTTAAACCGCGGAGGACCGAGCGGAAGTAATGTTCGCCCTTTCTGTTGTTAGCCGGTATACCTGTTTCAGGCCGACGATGATATAGTTCACCTTAAATGCAGGAAACCCTCATAATGCATGCGTGTATTAATGATTCCGGTTTGTCTGTGGATCTGCGTGTCGGGTCTAGTATACGTGTGTATGTGTTTCAATGCATTATTAGATTTAGCACTTTCCGTAAGCCTGGCTTGATACCGTGTTAATTTTCGGAAATAGATGAGAGATTTATATAGAGTACACAGGTAGGATATAACGAAAATATAATAGTCATAGAAAATATGGACATTTATATGAAAATCTTATATTAACGAACATTTGCGATAAAATGGAAAGTTACGATAAATTTTATTTTCTGAAAAGGAAGTTATAGATTTAATAAACTGATTGAAACGAATTTCGTATTTTGTAAGAATTTACAACATTCGTTACTTAATTCTTCACATCCTTTTTTTCATAGTCTTTTAAGCTTTTAATCTAGTAACAGAAAGCAAAATATTAATGAATTTTATAATATCATTCGATTACACATATGATTAGAGTAGTCAATAATACGTAGACACGTTGCATGACTAAAATCAATCGTCTGTGCGTGTGTCATCCCATGGTGTGTCGGTATAAAATTCCCATTAGCAAGTATCGTTCGAACATACGTGCGTGACTAAACCTCCCCCACTTTTGCACCTGCTATTAGCAAGTACCATTTCAAGTCCCTACTTCCACTCGTCACCATTTATTTCTTGTCCTAATCTGATCCATGCTCTTGTCCACCTGTACTTTTTTCGAATCAACTGCTTTCTAACAAACATTTTGACACCGTAAAATTTTTTTTATAACACTTCGCGTATTTTTAATTGGATAATCATAATGAACGATCATTGTTGCTTTCAAAGGGACTGAAGAAGATCATTTGCTTCATAAATAAGATTGAATATGAATTATATAAATATAATTTTACTCGGAGTAAAAATACATAGAGCAGTCTTTTATTTTATTACTTACTTTATAACGACTTGTATCTTTTTACGAAAAGATCGTATCTATTAAAGCCCTAAGAAAAATCTCCTCTTAACTCCTTAACTATATCGAAAAAAAACCTCGCTCCATGGGGATCGATTGAACCTCAATGCCTTCGGTAACTCCTTAACTCTATTGCATCTTCGCCTTTTTCCCGAGGAGAGGGGTCAAACGAGTGACAGTAATAACGCGTATAAATTGCCACGAAGGAGCGGCCAATTAAGAGCCAGAGGAGATTAAGTCTGTGGGAACGTGAAAGAAATGGCAAAACGATCGAGAAGACGACTAATCTCCTTCCGGCGTCGAATAATTCTCTCGCGGAGTCGCTTCCTCTACGCCGCCGATGACTCTTGTCTTTGGTCGCGCTCCATAATTTTCAATTTGTGCAAATTAACGTTCCTGTTCTCCGCGCGTCTCCATGAAACACTATAAATAAGGGGGCAAGCGAGTAGTAAATATAAATCAGGAGTGATTGGATGTAAGTGGGGAGCGTTATGTGTCCCCAGTGTCCCGTGTGTGGGATCGTCCGCGGCCGTTCTATGGCTGTGGGGCGTTCGTACACACGCGGGACCGTAGGTGAGAGACGACGGTTCGTGAGACGATGCACTGTCCGCACGTATACTTTCACCATCGAAGGGACCGACGACTACGACTACCCCGTTTACCTCGCGTCGATATCTACTCCACCGCGTCCGGGGATCATACTATCGTACAACTGCCATTCGCGCGAGCAATATATTATATTATTCGTTCGAGTTCGAATTCTTCGCGGACCGTAAATCTCCTTGTCTCTTAATGCGCGCTTTGCTGCGACGTCCTCGTGTTTCGACTTCCTTCAATTTATCTGCGTACGTGTGTACAGGCTTTTGTACTTGTGAGGGAATTTCGATTTTCTGTTCTGAGCTATTGTGGCAAATAATAATGAGGCAATTGTAACGCAATATCTAGACAGTAGATTTTTACGCGTTTATGCGAGATTTACCAACGTGTTCAACGCATGGAGAAATATAACATGGAAAATAGGATATTTTTGTTTCAAATTTTGTTAATTTCGTCAGAAATTGATAATAGAGATAATCAATATTTTGTTGCTAAAGATGTTATTTAAAAATTTAGAGAAATTTCATTTCATCATGAATGTTGTACTTGCTACATTGATAGAAACACGTACATGATGCTTTATTGCATGAGATAATACACGATAAGAGTAAGTATTACATCCCCTAAAGATTACATATTTTGAATGTAATTCTCAATTCAATATTTTACGTATTTATCCTGTTTCGTACGAAAGATTACAATATATACCACTACATTGGTAATAATATAAATGGACACCATGAACATCAATAAATATGTTGTACATGCTCCTTTATCTACGTGTATTTATCAAGTGAACATTTTTGCAGTGACAGTCAATTATCTTTGACATTTATAAAGTTATTTATTGCACATTTATCGATTGACAATATAAGCGTATACGACGAATACGAATGTTCAATTCTGGAACGAAACACATGGGGGATTTCGAAGTTTGTTAAACGAGGTCACATTCAAAATTCCATTTACGGAACCTAATTTTCTATCGTCACGGAAATGCATATGAATCAATCAACGCTTAGTCTCCCTATTCGTTAACATTGTCATGTATCTATGGATATTTTATATACTTAAATACTTAATGTGCGTTTAAAAAAAAATTCATATTTGTATTCAAAGTTGCGACCCTCTCTCTCTCTCTTTTCATCAACTTCTGCGATATTTCGCATTAAAAATTAGCCAATTTTTTTATTGCAAGCGAAATACGCTATTATAAGCGAGATCGGAATATAGAGTTTCCTTTATCGATAACTGCTA
Source organism: Tetragonisca angustula (assembly GCA_036937485.2). NCBI lineage: Eukaryota > Metazoa > Arthropoda > Insecta > Hymenoptera > Apidae > Tetragonisca > Tetragonisca angustula. The sequence continues at coordinate 33,243 of JAWNGG020000296.1, forward strand.
TAAACGATCAAAATAAATTTATATATTATAAACAGTCGAGATAGATCCTTTGGTAATAATTATCAATCTCTTGCAGCTCTAAATAGAAAAGTAGAAAGCTTTTGATCACTTTGTAACGCGACAAAGATGAACCTCCGCATCAGGCAACAGCGCTTCGTCCTCTTCGTTCCCCGTTAGAAAAATTCGCAGTCAGATAGCACGTCGATAGAGGAAGAAATAAAATTGAAAAAAAAAGGCGTATATAATAGAGAGCATATAATATAAAAAGAAAGAAAGGAAAAGGGAGCGCGACCGTGTACAGACAGAAATCTGAAAAGTGGCATATGCGTCAAGTGGATGGAACGGTGGTTTGACGGAGCGGTAAGGCGATAATTAACGTCAGGTCTGTTTGACAGACCGGCCTCTACGCCGGTTCATACGTGTCGGGGTGGCGCGCAGACCAGAAGGGATGAACGCGTATTCGTGCGTTACCGTTCGTATGGGGTTGCAGGCCGTTCGTGAGATTGCATAATCAATATCTTGCTTACACCTGTGCCACTCACAAGTGCGCACCTGTGCACTTGTCCGGGTGAGCAAGGTGAACTCGTTTGAAAAAGCTCATCCGTGGATGCTTATCACCGGTACATTTGCATATCCTCTACGGGCCCGCGTGAATTGATCATTCCACCTTCGGCGTTGCGTCCAATGCGCTCCTTTCGCTCCTTCCGTTTGCGTGTGCATACGCATCGCCGCGGCCACTATACCGCCGTCGGAAATGTAAATTCAACGGCACGATTTCCGGCCAGCAATCACATCCGGAAATTGAACTTTTACTTTCGGAACTGGACTTCGTTACTCCCACGAGAGTTCTCAGCGAAATGTTAACGATGAAATATTCGTTCGAGGATGTGTAGATTGGTATGTTCTGCAGCAGGGTTCACTTCACTCATTAATTTTACTCATATCTTTTTTCTTGTTTCTACCCGACGTTTACAGTATGCTGTACCATCAAGGCTACTTTTAGTGTTTTTAAATAAAAGAATTCGGAAAATATCCTCTCAAATATGTATGTTGCGTGCAGACTACCAAGTGTGTGGAAGTTACGTGGATATGATTGATAAAAAATATTTCAACAGCAACTGAATAAGACGAAAAATCTTCATTGCACTTTTTATATCGCGACATAATATTTTATAAAAATTGAATATTCTATTCTAATACAGACAAAGAAACGTGAATGAATCAAGAAAGTTCTGTTGTTTTTTCTTTTTTTTAAACATAATATAATAAATTTTAATTTAATATGAAAAAAAGGAAACGACGAGGAAAATGTGAAAAGTATAAATCAAAAATTCATCGAAGCAAGAATAACTTTGATTGAAATTTGATTTACCCTATTTTTTTCTTCACAGTCCTCAAAGTTTCCTCATCGAAAGACGACGAAACATTTGATCCAATAAAACATCCCATTGATCTAACACACGTCTACACTCATACAGCTCATTCGTATAGTTCGAAACGATGTGAAAGCTTGCTACTTCGTGGGCAAACAGAGGATCTCAAAAACGGTCGACAGCTGGCAGATTTTACAAATCTGACGTGTGTATGCAGTATGTATACAGCGTACTTATACAGCTCGTCGAGAACGTAACCGAAGGAACTGGGTACAACTTGACGTCACACGGTATACTCGGTTGCAAAGATTCTCTTGCTAGCCCAGGTAGAAATGTACGACTTATTCAAATATTGAATTCCGCGAAAATTCTGGAAATCAGGCCACAGGGTACATGGTGCCGGTAGAATAGTAGCTTCCGTAGAAAAGCTCGTTATTACACAAGAGGAGTGCTGTACAAATTTCAACTATTGACGAAGCTGGTTCTACGCGGTTTGACTTGCTCATCTTTGTCGCTTACAATGGCCCCGACATTCCTCTCGGCGAAAGATCCTAACGAAGATTTCAATGATGTAACGAAGCAGAAAATTTCAAACGTTATCGAGATCGTGACTGTCGAGTCGTTTGCTGAATTTTTGGTGAAAGCCCTCGGTCAGATTTGTAAATTATTATACTTGATGCGATCTTTTTAATGAAATGGAAGTTCAGTCTCGTGATATGAATTATTGGAATCGTTTGTTTCTCTTGCATACGCGAACTGTTTAATCTTTTAGATTAATTTTTAGAATACACCGAGTGTATTGATTAATTTGCTTTTGGAAACTCTGGTTCTATCTGTTCAAAATTATCTATTTTTCAATTGGTAATGCTATGATAATGCTTCTTGGTAATATAAATTTTTAATGATATATCAAGTATGCAATTTTAATAAAATATTAAGTACTTATATAAATTATCATGTTTCAAACAAAACTATTATGAATGCCTAATCAGTAGGGATGTGCGAGAACCCGACTACCGTTTCTCGAACTACTAGGCAGTGCTGTATAGCAGCCTACAAAATATGTAAATACATAGTCCAATTTCTTCTGCCAGTGAAGTCATTGGAAACACGGATTCTAAGAATCGTGTGACCTAATGTAAACGAACGTGTGACTGCGTGCTTAGTATTTGGACATTATGTACGCTGTTGAGCAGTATCGCTGAGACATTCGGGAAGCTCAGACGTATATTTCAAAATCTGTGTGAATTTAATAAAGATTGAAAATCTTTAAAAAAAATGTCGAGTGATAGTGAGAGTGAAGTTGTGGTAGCAGGAAGTAGTGCAGAAGATATCGTGTAAAGGAAGAAGGTAAGGAGAAGCTCTGTTTGGGAACATTTTCAGGAAAAAGATGATACAAAGACGGAATGCACACATTGTCACCATGAATTTAAAACTAAGTATGCAAATGCTACTGGTTTATTACGCCATTTGAAGCATATGCATCCAAACATAAGTACATGTACTAGAAAAGAAACTGAATCGATATAAAATTTGTCGCATGTACAAAATGATACGCGAAAGATTGTTAAACCAAAAGATCGAATGATGGTTCTAGATCTGTGACCTTTCGATATAGTTGAAGGCGTGGACTTTAACGAATTATTTAAGCTTGTTCCCAATCCTTTTCCAAATACCAACTCTTTCGGGAATCCCGATAAATTCGAGAATCTCGAAATTTTCTGGTATCCGTCCCGATTCCAAAAAAATTTCGTGTTCCCGACCCGACCCGATATTTCGGGTTCTCGTACACCTCTACTAATCAGTAGATGCAACTAGTAATAATTTTGTAAGAAATTTCTTATGAAAATTTTTACGTTCTTAATAATTTAACTATTGAATTAAAAGATACTTGTATCTGTGTATTTATCCTGTACATAGACTCTTCCTTCAAAATGCTTAATCATCATTGTTTTAAGTTTTAATTAGCATTACCTGTTTTAGTAACTATTTGCGCTTTGCTCTTTATTTGTTAAATAAAATCTCTTCACATCAAATGAAATTTTATGATTGCAATGAACTAAAATTAGAATTTATGTTTCACGTCATTATAATTTATGAATATTTTAATAAAGAAATTCATACATAAAGCGATTTATAGATATTAATTACTCAAGCAAAGTTTTTAAATTATTTACTGGCATTGAACGCTTCTGTAACAAAATCGTGTAATAAAATATTTAAGTATAATATTAATTAAAATCTCCGATAATTTGATAGAGTTGTGGCTTTATTAGTATATAATGAATGAATATAATATAATATAATGAATGAAATGCGTAGAAATATTGGAAGGACGTACACAAGAATATATAATATGATAAAATATAAACATAATTAACAGTTATTATTTGAAACAATATATAGAATTAATAAAACCTTCCATATTTTATTGAATGTTGACACGTATGTATAATATTGGTATATTAAGCTATCGAGAACATGCATTTTCGAATGTACGTACTTATGTACATAATTTTAAAATTCTATATATAATATGTAACGAGTGTACTGCGGATACTTATGCAAATTCTAAATTTTTCTAAATATTGCAATATAGTATATTCTGATATTCCAATTTTATCAACAAGTTAACCTGTTTCCAAAATTCCAGAGCTGTGACTAAAATATTATATTACAGTTCTAATATTATCAAAGAATTAGAATTTTCTCTTTAAATAGAACTTAAGTAACTAAGATGAAAAAAAAACTCATTAACATCAATTCTACTCTTTCTTTTTTGGGCCTCTAGAATCCAAAGTTAATATTATGTTTCGATACGTATTATTATATTAAAATACAGATGTTTTCAATATGATTTTCACGTATTGTGGAAATTATATTATATTAAATATTATTCATTTTTGAGTTTGAAGATGCACATGTTCCACAGAAATGCATAAAATGGAATATTCGTACATTCAAACTGGAATATTTATTACATTATTTAGCATGCGAAACAAATTTTACTTGTTTAATTATATGCAAGTCTAAAATCGCGTGAGCATCCGCGGTTTAGCGACTATTGTTTCTAATCAAAAGCTAACGGAAGCACGACGGCTCATTTTAAACTTTCAGTAGAACAGGAACGTGAATGCGTCGCCGGCGTACGTATTTCGTCTAACCTACCTCTTAAAATCTACTTTTCGTACTCTCTCTTTCAACCAATATAAGGATGCATTAACTTCTAATATAGTATTCCTCGTCCCATGCGTATAATAATAGACAAATTTCATCATACGTTCTTTCCCACATTAATTAACATTTTATCATTTGAGAATACATTACATTAGCGCATCACCGCGTAATTGTCATTCAATTCTTAATGCAACAGCCACGTTGTCGCTGGCGCGTTCGAGCATGAAATTCTCCCGATTTCCGTTGACGTTGTTTTGCGGTCTTGGTTGGCTCATCGGAAAGAGAGCGTTTACTTTCAATGGTTAATGGCTGATGACGCGGTGAATGTAGCCGTCCAATCGATAATCGCCGCCGTCGAGTCCCTCAAGAGTCGTTATACTTATCGGCTATTTTTCCGACGCGGTATTCCATTTCAGATGCGACAATTATTCCCAATTTTTTCGCCAGACGTAAGTGTGCCGTTGTTTTTTGATTGGTGGACTTTTGCCGGATTTTCATACATTTACGGGAAAGTGTAAAAATAATATGCAGCAATATATATGTAATATTGAAAATAGTGTGGTTATTATTATAGTACGTAGTAAATAATATAATTTCTCTTGTTGAATGTTCATAAGAATACGAAAATGTATAAACATTCGCAATTTACTGATTATTGGCCCAATTGAAAGTATAATATATTCGTTACAATATATATTAATTTTCTTTTTCAAGTTCTGTTTCTTTAGTTGTGTTTATAAAAATATAGAAATATACAAATGTTCGCAGTCTGATTATGAATTTAATATAATACATTTCGAAGTGATTTTATTTTGATTGTCTTGAAGTTGATTTTTACTGGAGCTGCCTCTTCATTTAATAACGACAAAGAGAAAAAACAGGAGAAGTAAACGCCATAAACATTTACAATATTTATATCGTGATAAAATTATATTCCAATTTCAAGAAGATAAACTTTTGAGTCGCAGTTTAAAAAATACTGATATTAACAAGTCTCGCGAATTTCTTGTAATTTATACATTCACAAATAGAAACCAGAAAATGAATTGAACCTAGTGAAATCAATATAATATTAATAATATACTGTATTCTATAAACACTGAATCAGACCTTGCGAAACATACATTTACATTTGAATTATGAATTATTTCATTTTTTATATTGTCTCATTAAAATCAATTACTGTTATTCATTTTATTTGAAAATATAGAATAGTAATTCTTCAAAAATTCGCTCAATTCGTTCAATTCATTCGTTCAAAAATTCCGATAAAAGAAATAGCCATTTAAGATGATATTAGATAAATTTTTACATCGGAATACCCTTCTTATATTTATAAAAAAAAATAACATTCATCGCGTGAGCATGTCAAACACGGAAATTCAAGAAACTTATGATCTATAAGCGGCAACGCTAATTATTAAGCATCCTCATCAATATTCTGGCCAAGCAGAAGATAGGTAGCGGAAAACGCGGGAAACGATGATCATCGAAACGTGAATAATTACCGGTTGTACAATGAATGCGTAATGAAAGCTGTATTAATTATCATAGATAATTAACACCATAGACAGAGTACACGCTCCGCGTTTACGAACAATTAACTATATTAGCTAGTTAATGATTGTCACGACTGACCTTCCTGGAACTTCGTAAAATACTTAAAGACTGTTGGAAATTATTTAAACGTGTTTTACCCTACTTTCGATTAATAGTCGTGCAATTAACAAATCGCTCATGATTGCGAATGTAAATTAAAATTGTAGTTGAATATATACAAATTTTGACAAAAACGTTTACTTGACTTGAAATGCTTTTTTAAATAAGATGTTAAATTCTATTCGTATAATATAATTGGAAACAATTAAACTATGGATATTTATGTAAATTTATATTTTTATTGATATAATTAAACTAGATAGAAAATTCATTTTACTTATTAAATATTGTAATAACTGGAGTATTTTAAATACATTACATTATTTTCGACAATTATATTCTTTATGTGAGTCTTTTTCTCATAAATACAAGAGAAATTCGTATTAACAACTACAATTCACCAACAGATTTAAAAGAAACATCGATTATCGCATCGTTTCCCAAAAATCACAGTTGCAACGAAAGCAGCCGATCCTCGAACGGATCCAAGACTCATTCTCTAAAACCCTCAAACACCCTCGTTCAACATTAAACCCCAAACTTTCCGAATGAGCAAGGTATTCAGGCGTTAGCGACACGCGTCGAAGAAACTTCCCGCCGGTAACTACTCGTTAAATATTTCCGCGATCGTCGTGACGAATTTCAGCCCCGATGTGAAGCTGGTTGGTTCGAGGCCAGGATCCAAGCGTCGGGGAATTGGATCAGGAACGGCGATGGGAGCGGCGACGAAAAAATACACGACGCGTTTCGACGAAGAACATGGCCGGAAAAAAAAAAATCGGCAGGAAGGAACGATTACATCGGATCCACGATGGCTGGCGTAACAGTGCCGGCCTGTAATCTCATCCAGCCACTCGGCTCGCAGCGACGGTTTTTATCCTATTACGTCACATGAATAAACTAAAGACCATGGAGTCCACGACACGCCGGAGGAAAGAGATCGCGAGATCCAGTGTGGGGGCGATGGAACGATTCCCGGTTTGATGTGTGCTCTTCCGGTACGAAGAACCATCGTGCAGTCAGAAAGAGGGATTCGTGCTGTCGCGAGCGGAGATGGGATCAAGTCCAATATTGTACTTACGAATCTGATTGTGAGTTAAGGTTCGATATCTAAGGTTTCATTTTCATGGGTTTCGGGCGCTATTTGGAAACAAGATGTTTCAACGACAGCTTCACTTGTAATGTATTCATTTTAATGTTAATTTCAATGTATATAACGTTATAATATTTATACAAATTGATATACAGTATACACAAATTCGGTGTACACATTTCATTAGGTTCAATGTATAAATTTTATATAAGTTCGGTATGTATATTCCATTGTAGTTTAATGTACAAATTATTATATATAGTAGGTAATATATAGATTTCATTGTAGTTGCATGTATCTACAAGTACAATATATACAATTTTATACAAGTCAAGTTTGATATTTAAATTCTGTTTCATACTGCATATTTGAAAGTAAAAATGTTTCAACGAGTACACTCGCAGTGTATTCGTTGTATACGAATTCTAAAATGAGTATTTATACGTTTCGAAAACGTACTCGTAAATAGTTCAGTGTTGGTAAGATTCGGAACATGTAATGCTCGAATTCCGCAGAATAGTATCCTCCTCTCTCAATTGCTAGAGGAGCCAAAGAAGAAGTTCAAAAGTCGGACATGAAAGCGATATAGTTTGTATTATACCAGTTCTCACGTATGCACTCATACAGCGATCATTTTTGATTTGAGAGTGAAACTTCCTATAAGCGTCAGACTCATGCACGATGCATTGATACAAATTAACGAATTACATATATTCTACATTGCGAATACAATTTGAAATTTGAAGATCGTGTGTAGAAAGACAGAAACATGCTTCGTCAAATCAAAATCTGCGTCACACTGAAAATCATTCACCAATGAAGATGTATCGTCAATTGTGTCTCGGTATCGTCTTTTCTGTTAACTGTCAGGTTACGGTGTACGTATTTTTTTTTCTTTTTTGTTTTTTTTTTTTTTTTTTATAAAAATAAAAATATTCCTAAAGTATTCGAATCTACTTGCGAGGCACTCGATCCCATCTCTGCGGATGGATACGTTCGAAACGACGAAAGAAAAAGAGGGGATATGCCAACGGCAAACCGGGAGACCTTGCCTCCGATTGATTCTGTTTAGATAGCTTGGCTACTTGGCTGTACGGTGCCGGTTACACCGTGAAACGAGTATCGCCAAAGACACGGATGACCGAACGCTCGAAGGGGACGATTTTCCCGTGGACCTCGTCGCTTCTGCTTTTGCTAGGTGACAAGTCGACGACGCATAGGACGACGAGTAGGACGACGCTGGTTGCTCTTGTATCGAATGTTTCGACGCTAGTGAATCTTCGAGTAAATAGGATTGGATAGTACCGATGAACCCACCGACTTTGAAAAATCTATTTTGAGTAAACATTTTGGTGAAGTGAAACGTCTGACAATCGGTGTTTGTAATAGGATTTTGTGATAGGATGTTTTTCATTCTGTGATCGAATAATTTTGTAGTTTTACAGTGGATCAATTGCATGACGGATGCGTTCAGATTCATCAAATTCGTGTTATTGAAAGTGAAGTTTTTTTATTAAATGCTCTGTAGATTCTTTCTATTAATGTAATCGTTAAAGAACCAAAGGTGCCGATTATTTATACGGTCTCAAATAGACTCGGTATTCGCTAGACGAATTATGCAAAGTATCTATACATACCGATCACATTTGAAAATTATAGAATATGAAGTGATTAAAATATTTATTCATCACTTATATCGTTTGTCATAGTCATTGAGGACAGTAAATTTATATTTTTGAAACTCCAAATTTTAAAGTAAATTGTATGGTTAAAACTAATTTTGTATTCAAAATTCCAAAATCTCGCGGCAAATGTATTTAATTGACACTTAAACATAGAATAATTATCTCAATACCTATATTCGTTCTGATGACATTATTTTCGAGTTGTATAGACATAACTTTGTAACTACGTTATTTTATATTTTCATAATTAAACAATTGAATTGAATTAATTATGTACATTGGAATAAATACAAGGACATTTATTAAGAATACTACTTTAGGTTATGTTTCATTCATCAGCTCAATTTGGAAGATTATAGTTACGTGAAATCAATTTTGCGAAGCAATCGAACGTACTACAGATGAATAATTCATATCTTATTAAATATAATGATAATTGTTTGCTCTAATTCAATATTACACAATGATTATTAATAAATTAAAGCTTATGCAAGGATTTAATATACGTTTCCTTTAATGGGGATTGAAGAAAATAATACACAATACTTGAATAATGATAAATTCTTAATAAAATATAAATTAAAGGCAAATACATTTTTATAATCTGATATAGAAAGATATTAAATCATAATGATTAAAATCTTTACAAGTTGAAAACTAGTTTTTGTAATGAACTATAAAGAAACTACGTGTATTCGAATATCGTAGTTTTATTTGAGAGACCTGTAATATTTCTCGCGACATTGGAAAGAATATTTTTACATCAGTCACAAATTGTATGAATAAATCGATAAGTCAATAAATATATATATTTACTATAAAAAGAAAATTATGTTCAGTAAATATCGAACGAACTTTATGCAAAAAGAATAATTTATATCAGTTAACTGCGTCTGTTAATGTTATCGAACAATTTTACGCTTGTTACAAATATAAACATCGAAAAATATAAAAAAAATTATTATGAAAAGTTATTGCAGTTTAAATTACCAGTTGTTGTAAATTTGAAAATGTATACATGTAAAAAACAAAATGAGAGAACTTTTAATCTGTTTGTGAAATTTATAGTTGAGTTACATAAACGAGAAATTAGTAATTTACTTAACGCAAGTCGAAGTACAGGCATTAAGAAATTCCAAATAACATATGAACTCCTTTATACAAAAAAATCCTCTTCCTAATTGGAATGTATTAAATCATAATTTATTGAATATTGGAAGATAGAAACGATTTAGACGTTGTTCTATCAAAAGGGTTGAAATCGTAAGCGTACGTGGGAGGGTACGTTAAGCGTCGGTAAGATAAACGACGGATGCACGAAATGTGTGATACATGTGACAGGAAAAACTTGTGGCCAATGAAAATGGATGACGCGAACTTCCAATGTCTCTTTTTATCGTGCTCTTACATTCCGAATGTATCAGGCCGTTTCTTTCAGCCAACAGCCACCGATCTTCATGTATAATGTATTGTTCCTTGCGAACTTTAATCGTAGTATTTTGATTTATGTTGCCACCGTCGTTCCACGGATTTCTTACGCGGCTCGCGATAAAATAATAATGCAACGAGAACGATCAATTTACGCGGTGAAACTTTAATCGCGTTTTAAATGTAACAATAGCAGACGATTACCGTTTGAACGAAGTTTAAATTAGGCAGAAGCGCAAACTAACGAAGATGCATATATTGCAAAAATAGAAAAGTATCACGTCGCGTCCAGACGTACTATTATAGAATAATTATGAACATAGATTAAAATGTTTACCTCTGAATAAAACACTATCCACATTTGGAAAGGTCTCTAATATAATTATATTTTTCTCATAATTATGTTTTGTACTTTAATTCTGATCTGAGGTGGATTAGTTTTATTATTTTATTGAACGCGTTTTCCTTAAAATATAAAGGAGGTGAAACATTTTTAAAATTTTTGTTTGAAAGAGGGGACTTTAACTCGGTGTATTTAAGTTAAAAATGTTTATTTTTGTATACATACATCGCACGGGCAAAGCATTGATAACCAACTTTGAGTGATTACTTTTATTTTAAGATATCGTGAAAATAACGTTGTACTAAAATTAGTTCTCAAACGAAAACATTAAAAATGAGAAAGTTAACAAAATGTTACTTTTATGTTTAAACTAAACTTCAATTCTTATATTACAAATTCAGTTCTAATCCTAATTCAAACTATCGTGGTTATCTATTATATTATTATTATTATTATATTATATTATATCGTTACAATTATCTATTATTGCTCGAAAATTAGTCGAAGATTGTGCTACGAATCTAACAGAAGCAAAATCCGACTGTTCCAACCCTTTGATCAATTAAGTAATCTGGCTCTGATAAAACCATCTTGATCCACTTTCTACGATCAATCTAAATCCTCGATATTCACCTCGATCTTACAGTCGGATCATCGTGGGAGTATCTTCCACGAAATGGGTCTTTTATTGGGATATCGAATCCTCGTCGATCCCCTGTTCACGGAGAAAGTACATCGCGATGCCGAAGATTGAAAGTGCGAATAAAAGACGGGATAAAATGGTGATTACTCACTGTGGGATTGGGCATACAGCGTCGCGGCGGTGGCGGCATGGGATCCGGTGCGGCACGATAAGGTGGTGGCGAATACCTTCCCGAAGGGAAACAGCCCGGGGCAGTGATCGGTGCCCCGTGGAGCCCCTTACTCCCCATCATTTTGTCCGGTGAGTACATCATCGTGAAACCAGTCAAGTCTAAGCTGTCGGGCTTAGACCTAAACCAATCGAGAACCGGTACCCTCAAACAGAACGATACCAACAGCGCGGACCGCGCTTCTTCTTCACATCAGTGTTCGCGATTCGCATCTGTGTGACAAGAATTTTTTATCGATGTTCTTTCTGCTGCACTCAATTTACCTTCAGAGTATCTTCACACTCACTTCCACTGAATGTACTCAGTTGTAAAACTGAGACTCACCGGCGCGTCCATACGAATCACCGTATTATTATTATTATTATTATTATTACTACTACTATGATTGTTACCAGTATTTGATCTTAACACTCCTCCTCTACGAGCCACCATTCATCCTTGTTCCCGATCGACACCACCGATCAGTCCACCGATTTGGCTACGCTCACTCGAAGAGATCGTGGACCCCTTCGCATGATGCACACGATCACGGACACGGTTCGATTTTACTCACACTCGGTTTAGTTCTCTGTCTGAGGCATGGTCAGACGTCACGATTCGCTCGCGCTCGACGAATCTTGCAGTTCACAATAGAAACGCGGGTCAGAGAGTAGGGAGGGGAGGGTGCGTGTTTCTCCGGACGTATGAATAAATAATTCCCCTATCGAGTGAGCAGCTGATCCTGAAGAAGTCCGACGACCGAGGAACGTCAAACGGGGATGGGAACAACGACTCGAGCAATCGAGTCGATTGTACTTAGCGCCACGCAGTGCTTGGTCACTGGACGAACATTCGCAACAACTCGAGTTAGTCGAACGGAAACAAAAAAAAAAACTGTCCACCGACTGTCAGGTCGTTACGATTCAGCCAGCAAACCGTTCGTACCGTACGGCGTACGCGGGATGTTGTCCTGAAGCTGTGCACTTTTTGGCGCTGACTGGCCGGCGAAGAGTGCTCCGTGGATGAACTCTTCCGCGCCGGGAGATGGAGGGATCGAAGGACGAAGAGGGAAACGACGAAGCGGGATAGGGGATGGTCGGGTGATCCAGGAGATTCGCAGAGTGGCGCGTGCCCGCAAGTAGAGGGGTTGTTCGCCACGGGGTGAGTCGAGAACAACCGGAACGAAGGGGTATATCGTGCATAGGCGGAGTTTAGCACGATCACGCGTGCGCCCCTCGCGCGACTCGCGTCGGCCATCTTTGGCATTGCTTTCGTGCTTGGCATGGGTGTCGCTAACCGCGGCCACCCGTTTGTCCATCCTTCCTGCCTTCCACATTCCCTCTTTCCTCCTCGTTCACCCTCGTACACCCTCGTTCACCCTGTTTCTTCCTCTATCCACCCAAATTTCTCTCTGCGTCTCGTTCTCACGTCCCCACCGACGTTACACGCCCTTCCTAACCAACGTCGAGCCACCCCCGCAGGTTCCTACCGAACCTTGCCCCGCGCAACCTTGTCTCGTCGAAGACGCCTCGTGTCGTCTACCTACTTTTCTTCCCTCGCGTCGTGCTTTTGTTCGACCACCGCGAAATCTCTCGCTCGGCTGTCGCCGCTACTGCTGTTGGATTAGTAGCTACGTCGTAAACTGGTCGGTCTCAGTCACCCTTAACGCCAAGGTCGCTGCCGACTGCTGTTACTCGTTGCCGCTGCTGCACGTCGCGCTCGTCATTTATCTCCTGAAAATTGCGATCGAACCGTGGACAGTTTCGTATCGATGTTTCTGCTTGGATGATATACGCGCTAGTCTGAATGTTTTTTTTTCTTTCTTTCTTTTTTTCTTCAATACGTTGGACGAAATTCCGTTTCGTCGACGCGATTCTATAGTCCGATTCCGATTTTCATTGCTCGGGGTCATTATTCGTGTTGGACAGTTTCTTTGACGTTATGTTCTCGTATTAATGATGATATTATATATCCAATAGGTACTTCTGATACTTTTTACTACTTGAATAAAAATTACTTATAAGAAGCATGCAATTTTTCTTAAAATTCTTAAAATTCTAACGTTTAACAATTAATAATTGGACATACATTAGCATTTAATAATTAATAATACGTTATAAATTGAAAGTAACTACATGAGTATTTTATTCATTAAAAATTAGATGATATCCACCATGATTAATGTTTGAAAGCCTAAATCAAAACTATACTCTTTGAAACAAAAAAGAAAAAAAAAAAAAAAGAAACCATTTGCTCCAGAAATATACTTTTTAAAGATACATTAAAAGAAAAGATCATCTATAGTTGGATAATTCTATAGGATCCGTAAATACCAAGATTTACGTAATTCGTCAAGGCAATTTTCTTACAGTCGCTCGTTTTCAACCCTGAAATTTGGAGCACGTACAACGTGATTAATAATGACCGATGATTGTATGTATATTTGAAAATCCGAAACAATTGATAGTATTTTAACGATCAGCTGTGCTGCTATTTGATCGGTCGTGTCTTCGTAGTAAGTGCAGATTTGTGTGAGCTATTTCATAATGAATTTTTAAGGTGTCATGGACCCTTCGTAACCCAGATCCCCTCTGTTACTCCCACAAGGCTACGGGACTTTCGTCGATCCAATAAACGAATAAAGCCGTTTCACGCTATTCTTGACTCTCGGATTTCAATCCAACTGACCAACAGAGAAGTTGATTTTGCCATTCCTTTACATCCGTCACTCCACCGTGAAAATTTCCAAATGCGATAATGACGTTTGAATTTACAAATAGCAAAAAGTATAAACACTTTTCACACACTTTTCCGTTTATTTATCTATTTTTATAGGCTTTAAATTGTCTAGCGTTTTCGGATTACTAAATTACATAGACAACAGAATTTTCTTTGCTTGTTAGAGGAAACGATTATTAGCTAATTGTAGCTATTTATTCCAAAGTAAAATCCAGCAACCAATTGTTGTTGTAAATAATTTATTTAGTATTTTTACAACTGTGTATTGATGGAATAGAATGGTGAGATAATAGATAGACAAAATGAGATTTTCAAAATGTGGTTATACATGGATATGTAACTTCCAAAGTACATGATACAAGGTTAATTATTTTATGTTAATTGCGTTGTTTCATATATACGTATTTTTATTTTAGTCGGCACTAACATAAGCTAATGATTCTTAAATACACTCTAGATACAATACAAATAATTTCCAATTATTAATACGCTACTTAATTAATATGCTACTTTCCATGTTTTATAAATTTATATGCATTTCAAGTATTTTTGTATATCTTTACATCTTTGTATTTTGCACGAATGAATAAAAATCCGCGTTCCATTCAGCCTCGAAACACGACAATATATCTATAAAATACTCTCCTATAAAGATGATCCCAAAAATAATCAAAAAGTATTAAAAATACAGTGAAAGCAGTGAAAAAGAAATAATCCGTTCAAGATGCAACACTACACTCGCACACAATATACGTTTCGTCTCAAAAAGAAAGTGTCGATCAATCGTATTCGTAAAAATTCGCAATCAATCCGACGTAACGACGTTGCGGATTCTGCCGCGAGGATGAGAAGAAGCAACGAAGAAACGAGTGTATCATCAGAGCGAACGAGGACAATCGTTCATCTCTGGTGGAAAGGGAGGGAAAGCGGTAATAGGAAGAGTGACGGCGCGATGTGGTTGCACGACTAGACGGGTCAACGAAGGAAAGACAGAACGAACAGGGCAACGGGTACACGAGATGGTACCTACCGCGTATGTACGATGGAAGAGGAAGCGTTGAAGTGGGGTATGGGTAGAGCTAAGGGGGATGAGAACGAGAAGGAGGCGGCGGGTGGGCAAGAGGGTGGTTGCGAGTTTGGCGGCAGTCGTTTTCCGAGGGATGTTGGGCGGAAGGTTCCCGCGGGGCCAGTGTTATCGCCTCGGCAGGATGACCAGCCCGCGGTATCAAATATTAAACCTACTTGCACCGGCAGCCTATCCTCGACAAGGTATCCAAACCTTCCCTCCGACCAGATCCCTCCGCGAACCCCGCGTCTATGGGTCACCACCAGCTCGCCACCGCTGTCTGCCATCAAAACCTACGCCTAGTAGGTTTACTGCCGCGTCTCGATCTCTCCTCTCTCTCTCTCTCTCTCTCTCTCTCTCTCTCTCTCTCTCTCTCTCTCTTTGCGATGCTTAGGCCGTTTCTGTTACGTTGGTAAAAAGAAACGAGCGAGCACCGGTGATCCGCCGCGACAACCGGCTAGTCCCTCCTCGCCGGTTCGGAAATTGATTCGTTGGAAGAGACTTAAGGAAGAATGCTAACACGTCTTGGGATTCTTGAGATTTTACAGTCTTGTAGAAAGGGAGAGGAGTCGCTGGAAACGATCCACCTCTCTTGTACGGTTCTGCTTGGTTTCTCAGCGGTCGAAACGATCGCTGCTGGTCACGAGTTTGACACTTTACAGCGCGTCGTTCTCGTCGTGATCTATAGACGGTGTGGTTGGATGTTTGGTTAGGTTCTTCCTTGTTTTCACTTGACGGCGAGTTGAAGCCTGGAAAATCGGTACTGCGACGGAAGATAATTTTGTAGATCTACATAGAGTGTTTGAACTCTAGCTCAGGACGGTATGAACATTGTTCTTGTCCTTCCTCATCTTTCATACGATAAATCTTACAAAAGATTAAAGTCAAAATATGACTAATAATCTTTCGACATACATGGGTCGGCACTTTTTTTATACAGAATGTCGAGTTTTATCGATTAATGCATAGAAAATATATGATTCCGTTCAAACAAATAGAGATCTTCAGATCTTCATTAATTATTTCAGATAAATCTAGTGAACCTCGAAACGTAGTAAGTTTCACTTCAAACACCTTTTACAATAGCGAATACTTTTAGAGATAATTATTACGTGCTATAACGGGACAGCGTGTATGATCCGAGACAGTTTTATAAATTTACATATAATCTAATTTCCATCTAATTTTATTTTTGAAAAGAATCGCATTTTTTCTATCGAGTGCTTTAAATATTTCGAAATATACTATCTGTGTAAAAAGGAAACGGCAAGAATGGCACAGATGATCGCAAAAATATGCCAACGTTTCCTAGCAAAAGGGAATCGAATGTATGTAATCATACCGGTTGTCGATTGCAAGCTGCAGCGGCAGCCCCGTTTCGTCAAAGGTAATAATTACATTACCGAGTGCAGTTGTTCAAAAATGGGGCAAATGAAAGTTAACCTAAAATTACATGATCGAGACATATTATTTTTCTAATTAATGTAATAGGTATATTTGACAACTCGACACAATGGCATAGTATATCCGCATAGTGCACAAGGGTTGGAACTTCAAATGGTACACGCAACTATTCGTGGCGATCTGTCACTGTCAAATGACATTTCACAGTTTTACGGAAACGTTTAATTAAATAAAGGAAGAAAAAACAATTGATTTCAGGAATACCGTGTGCAGAATATTTCTTTAGAAACAGATTTCAAGCATTTCTTTTTAAAATGACAACAATAAATAAAATAAAATAATAATGATACAGATTATAATTCATAGATTTAAAGAATTTTAAAAATAATGTATTGAATGTCATTTTTAATATGAAAACTAAATGGTAGAAATATTTACTTATAATATATTTTTATCAATATAGTTAAAAAAATGTGAACCTATGTAAAATTTGTTACATCTCTTTGCTTTACTTTGAATATTTTATATATTTTCCCATATTATGTGCACTCTGTAAATTTTTGCATTTTTAAATTTTCTATAAATGCATAAACATCCGCAGTCTACTTATAATTGTGGCATCGATGTGTAACAACTATGTACATATATTTCCTGTTTTAAAATCCACGGGAATTTACATTATTAAATTAATAAATAAATAATTACATGCAGAATTCCCATAAAACAAGTTTATGTAAGGTGTATTGTCATTTTAATCCATAATGAAAGGATTAGTTTTCTTTCAATTTTAATATATAAAATATATTTTTTCCTTAAATGATATAAATGACTTTAATAAAAATATACTAAAATTATATGAATGTATAATAGTATAAAAATTTATGATTGCATATGCATATAATAATTGCAAAATATTATAAATATGTCTATTCTTCTAATTGTACAATAGTGTATTTCTATTGAATTTCATTTTACAGTTTAATTTTAATAACAGAAATGACATTACCAAATTCGTATAATCTGGCATAAAATTGCTGTACTAGTCATAAACTCATGCATGCAATTCCAAAGAAAGAAAAGTATAATAAAAAGGATGGAAGCTGTTTCAAAATTCTCTGCATGATGCTCGCCGATGCTTAAATATTTGAAAGAATAAGTGTATGACGGAAATATGAACATACAAGTACCGGTTCTGTACAATATACGAAATGCCAGCACGTTCGCATACTTGATTTTCACTAAAATATATTACCATTCTAATCGAAATTATCAATGTTACCTACTTAAGTAAAATCTTCATCATTCCTTTCTTTGTGTTGCAACTACATAATATTTTCTATCACTTGTTTAATCAATTGACTAGTCTCCTAATTTTTACATACATTTTCAGATTTGTTCCAAATAACATCATTATAATCATGACGATCATGTTTCACGACTAATGAAATTTCAATACAGTACATACATGTGTATATAAAAGTTTTCTGTACTAGATGTTCAGATATATTCGTCAACTGTATGCGTGAGCTATACACGTCAAAAATAATATTTATCGAAAATGACACAGGAGTTTGGAAGTTTTTATGGTCGAGTCGAAAAAAAAATCTGACAAAGTTGCAAGGATGAAAAATAAAAAGCAAGCGTAACTGTTAAATGGTAAAGAGAGGACAGATTTGTCGTGCAGTAAAAAAAAAAGGAAAAAAAAGAAAAAAAAGATAAAAAAAGATAAAATAAAATAAAATTCGAATGTGTAGCAACGGAAAAATTTGAAATAAAATTCATACAATGTTCTGTTAACACGGCAACGTAGATCCATTTTCGATTTAAACCTCACGATGGCTCGCACAACTGTCATTTTCCATCCACGGCTCTTTTACGCACGGCATTCTCTCTCGTTCTCGCTCACTCGATTTCTCATTTATTCAAGCGTCGTTCATTCACCTGCTCGTGAATAAAAAACTCGAGTAAAGAGTTCCGCGCCATTTTCGTCAACGACAGATTACATTCACTGCGCAAATCCCAACTCTTCACAGGGCACAATAAGAAGAGAAGTTGATATAAAATGTCTAGAAAATGATTAGCGTCGAGTGGTAAATTTAACAGGTAAATATAATCTAATTAATACGTTTATTAGCTTGCTTTACGTAAACGCAGAAGAAAAAAAGAAATAGGAATAATAAATTAAGAATACTTTTATTGTTCTTCCGCCATTTCTTTTCTCTTTCTTTCTACGCATTCACCTTTCTCTTCTCTCAATATCACAAGTTAATAACTATATCTGAAATTAATTAAATTAATAATTTTGTCCGAAATTATTTTTCTTTTTGTTTCTCATCATCTGTGCTTGCTTTAAACTGTATTCCAGTGTATTGTTATGTAGAAGTTTCGACAATTAACAAGATGATCGTATCAAAATAAGCGAGTATCTTTATATTTCTGAAATACTTTTCATTAATGGTAAAAGTTTAAGAAAGAATATTTCAACCTTCTCACTTTCAATATATTTCTTTAGAAACTAAATAATCACTCGTGAAAATGCACCATTATGTAGCACTTTAATGGACTGATATTCTTGCGAAAGCTTCGTCGCAGCTGTTCATGAGTTCAAAACTTATTAAAGTCCTAAGATTTATCCGTCAGAAGACTTTGTCTCTGTTAGAATCGGATTTTAAAAGTTAGTTTTTAAAGACGAAACTTTCGAAACACGCTATCATTTTAACGCATTTTCCCTTAAAATTCATTCGAAATCGGTTCTTGAATACCTTATCAAGAACAACTATTTTGTCTAAAATGTATAAAATGGAATAAAATATATATACGTGCGCAAATTAGAATCAATATAATTCTAATGAACATATCTTGTATGTGTATGTACATATATATATATATATATATATATATATATATATATATATGCATTATGCATTAAAATTATACATATAACAAATTAAATATTTTAAATTCGTTTTTTACTAAAAATTTTTACGAAACACAAACCTAATAAAGAGAAATGTCTTATATTGTTGTTTGAGATCCCAGGAAAAGATCAAATACTCTCTAGAATAAAAAGTTTCTTCGTTAACCCGTATTTCAAATAATCGTATTTATCATTCCATATTTCGTGCGTAAATTTTGTATAGGAAAAAGCTATTCAATTTTCAGAATTGTACGAATCACGCTTTTAATAGGTAAATAAATGAAGAAGTGCTTTCAGTCTTAAAACATTTGTATTTTTATTCCACTAATTTTATAACATTAATTTTTCTCCTCTTTTGCACAATATGTTACTATTGTGAATAATAAACACATAATACCCTATTAACTATAACAAATATGTATCTATCTTATATAATAATACATAAATATATCATTAAATATTCATTAAAATTGGAATATCTCAAAATAAGATTGTGCATTTGTGATTATAATAATTTTTTATAATAAATGAAATATTCGACAAATTAGAAATCATATGGTATTGTAATTATATATATTCAACATTCAATGTTCGATTCATATAAAGTTATAAATTGTTTCAAAAATCTGTTCGTTTTTATATTTTTAACACGGCAACTAGCAGGATGATCGAAATAATCGATTGGAAATTTTTTATGGAATCTTCTTTACAGATTTATAACAGTGCATTTTTTAAAATTTTTCAAAATGATACAAATCATTTTTTAAAATAATACAAATATGGACTTATGTTCTTCATTGTATCATAAACTTTTTCTTTTATTACAATTTTAATTTTAACTTTAATAAATTTTATACTTTAATCATCAATAGTTTTAATATTAATAAATTCTTACGTATCACACGAAATTGTAGATTATTTTTAACTATTAATTAAAAAATTTCTGTTTAATTATTATAAAAACATTTATCTTATTCTATTATTTTAAACAAGCAGGAATTATTTTTATCGTAGAAGACAATCGTTTTGCAAATTTATTTTTCATTTGTAAAATATAAAATGGAAAAAGATTTTTTTTTTATTTATATTGATACGTTCTTGCAAAGTGTAGTATTCGTGCTGTTATCACTATCATAGCTTCACTGTCACACATGTCATGATTGTATTAGTATCAAGCGTGATTTCTAATCAATGAAATCGCAGCACAAGGCACGAGCGAAATAACCAGTGAACCTAAAGAGAATATAATCTATAGAATATTGATAAATAGTTACTTGATGGATTCATACATTCTATCAGTTATTGTTTTTCCACCACTTACTAGGAATTATAATTACGATCTTCATCTAATATCTATGAGATAAAATATAGCAATGTGATTTTCGTTAAATCTAATAAAAAAAAATACTATCTTTTACTGTAAGAAACTAAAAATGATATTCATTTCTCTGAAGTTTAATCTGATTCTATTAAAAATGAAATCATAGACGTAGCAATGCAATTTTTATAAAATCTAATTAAATAAAATATAGCTGTTACGAAAATATACACTTCTTCAAAATTTAATTTGGTTCTATTAAGAATGAAATTATTAATTTAATTGTTCATTTAATTAACTTTCTAGATCCAATTTTGTTTACTTACAGGACAAAAGATTACTAATTAATTGTAGCTGTTTACTCCAGTTTGAAATCTGGGAACTAATTTAATTTAACTAAATTAAAATTTAACTCGTTACTAAAAATTCGTCGCTATACCAAATCAACACTCAATCTTTTTATTGTAGTTTTTCAAAAAATCTATAAATATTTTAAATTACTTGTTGATACCTCTGCTACATTACAAAGTTGTTTACTCTGTTAAATATTTCAAACAAAGGAGAAATTTAAGGATAAAATTTCGCTAATTTTATGTTGTCATTAATTATCATAGTGTGGTTATAATAATTTGTATTTAATTGTATTTAATTATTTTAGGATTTATTTAAAATTCTGAGGAAACAACGATCGAATTGAACAATTTTTGTTCCTTTAACATGTTAGTTTAAAGAAATTGTCTTTTTTTTAATTCCTTGCGTGAATAAGTAATAGACCAATTTGTTATTCGTGTCGATGTTATAACACAGGAGACGATATATTTAGACAACGAAATAAAGTTATTTTAACAAAAGTCAAATTTATTTTTTGATCACTGTTGGAGCTCCAACCAAAATTCCATTTAAATCTCGTCTCAAAAAGGCGATTGGAATACAACGGTGATCAATTGTGTAACTTTCTAAATTCTCCGACCTAAATCCTTTGGAACTTACATAAAAACGCTTGAAGAGTTCGGTGTGTTCATTCTCGATGCAACAATTGAGAACGGATATATAAAATTTCATTTATATAATAAAATAAAATAAAATAAAAAGAATAATGATTCACCCAAAATATCAACCCTTTGAATGTTGAATAAAATAGTGAAAGTCTAAAGGTCTAATATCGAATGAGAAGTCTATAACAAATTAAGAATGTATTCCCCTTTTGATATATTTTTTGTAATAATCTCAGATTATCTGTACGACGCTAAACACTCAAAGGATTAATCGATCCTTAAAATATTACTAAGTATTTGCACTCTAAAAATAAACTATCACCTGCAATAATAGTTACATGAAACAACGCTGAACAAAAAAATTGTACAAAACAACTGCGATGCTTTTCACGCATTCAAACTCAAATTTGGCAGAGTTCTAAAGAACGAAAAAGCATAAAATTCGCGGACGTCAATAAATAACATTCTGATAATAAAACTGCGAGCAAATCTAGAATAATAATCGCACGAAACAAAACGCTGAACCAAAAAATTATACAAAACCCAATTGCCAACCGCAATACTTTCCAAGCGCGAATTCGATACATACCGTGCATCTATCAAGCCTCATAAATATTCCGCGCCGTCACCGATGCCCGAACGATAGAAGAACATTCCGCAGAAATGAGTCCGCAATTGCACGGTCAGAAAATTGGTTTACACCGTGTGCATCGCGGTCACACACTCGATATCACGTTCCGTTCACGTGCGCATAATCATGCCGGTCGTCGTTGAAAATCTATGAAAACCCATGGCCAAGTTCCATCCCCGACGACCGATGCAATATTAATAAACCGTACAAATCACCGTGGCTCAATTCCACGGTTAAATCCACCGGCATAGGCCATAGATTACAGCAATTCAGGCCGGAAGGTAGCAACGGAACGGAAGGGGGTCGGCGATAGAGAAACGCAGAGAGAAAAAGAGACAGACGATCGAGAGATAGATCGAGAGAACGAGAGAAAGAAAGAGAGAGAGAGAGAGAGAGAGAGAGAGAGAAAGACAGATACAAGGTAAGGGCAAGCACAACGGCACAGGATAGAGCACAAGGGGGTAGAGCTCCGAAGTTGGGGAATAAGAAGGCAAGGAAAGAGCGTTGGAGCTGCTTTGGAAGACGAGAAGAATCCACGGGGAGAAAACGGCGCGGCCGGATCGTGGGGAGAGCGTGGGGTAGCACAGCACGAGGTGGTGCGAGGAAACGTAGGACCACGTTTCACCATACAATACACACACGTACACGTGTCCACGGGAAAGCTCGGTGTAAAGGGTGCGCGAGCGCGATCGCGTGCACGCGCGGCCCACTCATACATCGTTGGCCAACCGTAGGCACACGTAGACACAACGGCTTTCACATGCACGGTCACGCAGACAGCGAAACAGGGGCCACACCGACGCATAGATTGCATACTTATGCCGGCACTGTGCACATAAAGTTAGGGCGGCGCGCGCTCTCTCCTTCGCTGCCGCACAAGAATAAGAAACACGGTAGCATACATAAACAAGGAGGTTGGGGATGCAGCAATTTAAAACGTACCCCGGAATTCCTCCCAACGGGGTCGTAGAGCGGCCCTCTATATTACGAATTCCTCCCTTCCACCCTACGGACCGCCCGCCCTCTCCGCAGCCGCCACCTTTGCTTCTTCCCTCTCACTGCCCTCTGTGTCCTCTTGCGTCTTACTTGGAATTTCGGTCGTATAAAGTGCGAGCAACTATGAGCAACTTATGGTTGACCAGCCACTCTCTTGAAATCCGGCCAAATTCCAGCTTGGAAAGTCGATTTCCATCGTATGCAATCTGTAGGTGCTTTTTCGAAGAGCACCTACAGACCTGATGGGGAGCTTTGATGTTTGACGGGCTGTGCGGACAATTTAGGAGTTATAGTAGAACTTTGCTCGTACGAGTCCATTTATTCGAACGAAATTCTAAATAGCCCCCTATTAAGCGAACGTCCGCCAGTTGAATCCACTTATATTCGGAACCAAAGATGCAAGGAAAGAGGTCCAAATGTAACAATGAAGGTCCATAGAAAGCTGTCCATGGAATATAAAGACAAATATTTTGTCTTCAACTTTAGTAGAAAGGACAGAATCGCAACTTGTCAATGATTCTCAAATATTGGCAACAAAATGATTAGAAATACTTACATAAAATATTTACAAATAATAAAAATACTTGCAATTAAATTCTTAATGGAGATGGAAAACAAAATGTAGAAAGAAACGAGAAAGCAAGATTCACAGAAAAGGTGCAAGACTAGAAAATCAAGTTCTGCACGTAAAAAAATAAAAATATTTTCCACGCAATAAAATAGGTAGTAAAGTTTTATCATTCTCTGATACAGTCCCCGACGTCGAGTGACCGTCAGAAATCGATTTTCCTCGCTGAAGCGAATACAACAATCAATCCGGTTACTGTCACAAGTTCAGCCGAAGAGGACCGCGTGTTCTGTCAAAGAAAGTTTCAAAGTTCCCCTTTCCCCTCCCTTTCGTCCACCCCTCCCCTCCTCCCTCATTCGAATATCTAATCAGTTTCTTTCCTAGTACAGCTAAGTAACAACGAGCGTCGCGAAGTTTCGCGCGAGGAGACTTAATCAGGTCTGGTTGGCTTCGGCATGAAAACTTATCCGGTTCGGCGTGGAAGTTCGAATCCTTCCGGGTTTAATGCCTATTATGCAGATCAGCGCGCGGCCAACGCGCGGCTAACTCAAATAACGTTAACAATGGAGAATCAGCAAGTTGCTTCATCGTTCCAGAATCGAGCGATTGGCTGTTTGAACGGCGGTGTCGCCTCGGGCGGCTCTGTTTGCAGACATAAGGGAGCGGTGGCCCGGGCTGAACGGCGAGTCGGGGGAGTTCAATTGGTGGCGGCAATCCTAGTAATGTACCCGTGGGGCTCTGTCAAAGTGCTTTCCAGAAGAGAACGATGCTGCATTCAGCATTCGGAAAGTTCATTCTTGCCGGAAGTGGTGGCGCGCGCGACCAAATAGCTGCATCCCCCCGGCGGAGTCTCTGCCTTCGTCTCCGATGAGGGCTTCTTCGATTTCGAAAAAAAAAAGAAGCAAACGTCAGAAAATATTAATATTTAAGTGACAAAGAATCACGGTGGAAGAACGATCGAAATTATGAAATTTTGATGAAAAAACTTTTTAATGTCGGGTGATTAGAATAAATACATGATCAAGTATTAACCCTCAAATACAAGAATATCGTTGGATTATAGTATAATAATTTATATTGGATTACTAAAATTTATGATACTCGATTTTATTTTGTATTTTACATTCTTATTTTGTAATCTGATACGGACTAATAGTGATGTTAAATTAAAGTTAAAGTTTCTAAAATTTTATAACGTGACATTGAGTCATTATGGTCTTTAATGACTCGATGGTATCAGTTAAAAGTCGATAAAATTATAGCTTACCAGAGTCGATATATTTTAACCATTGTGAAACGAAATTATATTACAATATTTTCAATAATAAAATTGATATTTGTAACCTTTGGATAAAATTTACATAAAGTCGTAGTAAATAAAACAAATCTCTATTTAGATTCCATGTTTAAAATTTAAATTTAAAAATGCACAGAAATTTGCAATCTGTTAATAATACCCAATACAACATACATTGCTCCTAACAGCACGCTAACGCAATAAATTTAATCGCAGAAACTAAAATTAACTTACTTTCATTGACTACCAGTTCTGCGATTATAAAATTCTCCGTTGACAAGAAATCACCCAATTAACCTGTTGTGAGAATTCAACAGAAAGCTGCAGCACACGGCGGTAGCAAAAAGGGATAAAAAGAAAGAAAAACGAAACTCAGGAACTTGACCCCGGAAACGAGCAAGTGAAATAAGAATAGCGAAATCTAATTGCCGGTTTATTGAAAGAAAGTCGTGCCACGTTTACGACGTGTCAAGCCAACGAGGGGGAATAACGAAGCCCTGAACCGTGTGCTTTTATCAAAGAGGCAGAGAGACGCATCCCCGATAGTTGTTCGAGTGTTTTCACACCTCCATGCCCAGGGACTTAAGTTTAAAAACCAACGGCTAAATAATGTATATCACAGCGGGCAACAGCGGGCGGTAAAACAGTTATAAAAACACCGGCAACTACGTTAGGATCAATTATTTAGGACGTACAGCTCCGTAAAGAGAGAGTAGACCAGTCGTAAAGGGGGCGGAAGAAAGTAACGCTTCTAGGACGAACCGGAAGGAGGAAGAACGCAGAGAGGCGGGCGAGCGAAGGAGGTGGCCATCGCGGGAGTTATAAAGGTTGCAGTTAAAAGTTGCTTGAATTATCAAGGGACTGACTGCTTCGAGACGGCGGCGACCGTTATTTTTGAGCTGTTGCGTATTGGAATTTGTACGTGAAAGTTCGCGTCATTTTGCCGGCGTGATGAAATTGTCAGGTAACGGATGAGCAAAAATCCGATGTCCGTTACTTACGTTGCTTGCGTTGATGGCACCGCTATTGGAAACGATTGAAGATCATAGAAGAAAAATCTGATAAGTGTATACTCATTTGCTAATGCCTTGATTTTGATACCTATTTTGAAATTGAAAAGGGAATATTTTAATACAAAAGTAGAGGTAAAAATGAAGAGGACCTGTTGAGTTCAGTTAAAGACTGTGCAACTGTTAAAACGAATTATAACAATATTTTAATATCTTTAATGTATCATAATATCAACTAACGTTTTTAATTTTCATTTTATGTTTGACTTTCTTTAATTTTTAGGAGAAAGAAATATTTTGATATAAAATGAAATTGAATCAGGGATATAATTATTAAGACGAACATCTTATTTTTCATTTTACGACAAGCAATACTTTGTAAATATTCTGTGATTTTTATCTCATTACTTTTGCTTATATCCTGTAATGAAAATAAGTTTTCAGCAAGCAGGTTAACTTCGTATTTCACGTCGAAATTATCGTAATAAAATTTGTTAGTCTCTGTTTCGTTAGTCTCAACTGGAAGTTAATTATTATATATTTTTCAATGTAGCTAAATCTCTACGTATTGATGGTAATCTAATAATTGCCTTAATTGAATATCAGTATCGTAATTAACTGAACTCCATCGATCTTGTAATAGAATTATGAGTCTGAGATCAAAAATATCAGAATGGAGAATCAGGCGTGTATATAATAACCAACTTCGAGTTATAAATAAAACCAGCAATTGCATTAAATTCACGAAACGCTTCTTCTTTATTGATGCATTATTTAAGCAGCTAACTTCGAATAGGATGGCGAAGATTATCGACAGATTTTTAACGTGGCTCGATTGAGACAACCATAAGTATCGAAATAATAATACAGGATATATGGCTGCTGATTTTGCCGATGAGGAGTTTGTTAAAGAGGACGAGAACGATTATGATATTATAATTATAGGAGCAGGTTTATCTGGCCTTACATGCGCGTATCATATTCTGAGAAAACAAATTGGGTTAGATGTATTAGTTATCGAGGCAAATAGTAAATAATTTTCTCAATCAACAGATGTGTAAAGCAATACTTGACATATTAAAAATTACATGCTATATTCTAATAATCGATACTATTTCAATTCTAAACTAACTCGATTTTGTATTTGAAATGTGAAATTTTTATCAAGCTGTTTCACCATTAATCCTTAAAGAAACGTCTGAATATGTTCGTAATAATATTTTTCAAATTTAAAAAATTAATAAAGTTAGTAGAGTTAGAGACTGGAAACGCGATTATTATTTACAACGGCTACAACTACTGAAATTTCGATAATAATATTATAATAATAATATCAAAATTCGGTGGTGAATTTTTATCTCACCTTCAAGAGTTCAAATATGCAAATTATTCTTTCTAGAAAAGCTTTTATTTTAAGGCCATATCTTTTTATAGCAATATTATAAATATATTTATGATGCGTGTTTAAAATCAGGTGAAGTAGGAGGTCGTATATTACAGAAAAGCTTTAACAATACCTATCACGCTAATTTTTTGCAAACGCATGTAACTGATCTAGTGACAAAGTTAAATATAAAAATTGATCAAATATCTGATGCCGAGACGAGACAAAGAATATTGTACACGAATAATGCAGCTTTACAAATCTTGCCTAAATTCTATGGAGCTGAAGTTTACGATTTTTTTCAGACGGTAATATATGTTGTTATGTTCATTACTTAAGCGAATATCAATACATATCGTGCTTAAAATTCAAAAATATCATTAAATTATTTGTTGTTATTATTAAAAGTATGGCATTATAATATAAAATATCTATTATTAGAAATAAGCAATTTATAAATATTTAAAATATTGAACGATTTAAATATTCAGTATTCAGTATTGTGTATTCCATCTCCTGACAAAAATAAGTATTTTATCCTACGGTTTTGGTAACGTGAAAATTTACTGCTATGTATTTTATCACATAGATGGAAGAGAATGCATTAAACCTTAAATTCTGTAATTATGCGGGGCATGAAGAAGCGAAGTATCTTGCTGAAACAAGCGTTGAACAATTACTACGTAAAATCGTTTATTTCTCGTATGCACGGTCGCTATGTCGAGCATATATTTGCAGTACATGCGGTAAATTTATTTAAAACTCTTCACAGGAATTGTTAAATATTTTTATTTTTTTTATTTTATAAATACGTGTATATGTAGATATCTTTTATATATAAAAAAAAAGATTTATTTATATAAAAATATTGATTTTATAGATGTATATCAAAAATATCTTTTACGTCAAATATTTTAAGAAACATTCTTACAGTCTTTAAATAATTTTTATATTTTTCGAAATGGTAAAACAAATAAGAGGAGGACAAAATTAGTATTAGTGAAATATGTATAGTATTAAATAATGATAAAACAAGTAATAGTTTTAGAAGAAAAATTAATATAAACAACTCAAGGAGGGTAAATTGACAAATCCTTAAAATTTTTCACAGCTATGCGAAACCTCAATCATATCTCAGCACTTTGGTTTCTTGTCATGTTGAATGGAGCGTCGGGTCTTGTAAATCGATTAAAGATCATGATTGGTGACAGTAATCGCTATTTCGTACAAGTATACATGATAACCATAATTTCATAATTTCGTGAATATGAAATATTATACATGTCTACTACATTTTAATAAAATTAAGATCTTATCTCAGTTAATTGCATTTAATATCATATTATGTTTTCGTAGGACGGTATGTCTAAGATTACGCAAACATTGTTAAAATATATTTTACAACAGGACGGGGAGATAAGATATGTAGAGCCAGTTAATAAGGTTACACTTAATGACGATAGAGTTTATGTATCGACGGGAAGAAATTACTTCAGGTTTTAGTAATTTTATGTAACTTTTAATATCACATGATGTTCACAAATTACAGCATTCATCGTAATTTTTCATTTCTCAACCTTTGTTTCAATTCTATTTCTTCAATCGTATCTATAAAAATAGAAATTCGCGTAAAAATTAATTACTAATCTGTGTTTCATAGATGCGAGTTCGTAGTTGTGGCAGTGCCTCCATCGGTGCAGAGCACTATCATAATCGAACCGGCCCTCTCTCCGACAAATATTGAAACACTGTACGCACCAGCCGAAAATGTGTTTTTCAACTTGGTTTACAAAAAACCGCCCTCAAGTTCCAATTCCGTAAAAGACATCGTAACCACTTGGGACTCCAGTAATAATTTAAACATCGTTTACGATGCAACTCATGGTAACGCGAAAGAACCTGTGCTCGCCGGTTTCCTTGCCGAGCCTAATCTCACGCAGACACACAAGAAAGAGCTGTTTAGCACGTTGTATGATTGTTACGAAACTTTCGAACCATCGACAATCTTACGATACAAAGAATACGACCAATCACTGATAAACGATGAAATAAATCCTGGTTGTCCCATGAGTGTTTTAAAGCCAGTTTCCATTGCGAATTTCACCAATCATACAGAAGTTTCTTATGAAAGGTGCGAGAATATTTTTAGCTGTCTGAATGATGAAAGATAAAGCATAATTTCGATTAGAAAATAACCGAGATCCAAAAATGAAATGTTGCCATCAAAATTTTAAGTTCATTGATTTGGTGGTAAAAACTGGATTATCGTTTGAAAGTTTAATGCTTTATATATAGATGTCTGCATCTATTTTCTATGTACACGTATGGTTTTTGATGAAAATCCAAAATCGAATTTATATTTCGTTTACTATTTCTGTAAAATATTGCAAAATATTATCAGGAGCAATTTAATTACTATGTAATTGTGCGTAAAGTTGATATTAATTTTGATAATCGTGAAATGTATGTTTGATAACAATCGTCATCTATTTTGCAAGAATTTTCTTCGCTTCGAGCGAATACGCTGCCAATTGGCCAGGAACGATTGACGGTGCGATTCAAGTTGGTGAAAACACCGCTTACGAAATTTTATGGCGAATCAGACCTCAAGCACTTTCTTTCCCTGAAATGTCTAATATTGAGTACTTATTTCTAAGTTATACAAATATACTTTCTATTATCACAGTAGACGTCACGATTTCCATAATATTATACTATAATAATTAGCACAATGTTTTTATGTTTATATCATAAAAATGTCGCACCTTATTTTTATTTATTTCACTACTTTCTAAAATGTTTTAGATTTAAAATATTAATTTAATTGTGCATAAGCAATCTGAGACGTTTATACGATCTGAGGCGAATTTTAGTGATGAATTTTTCTTCGAAGTAAATTTTTTAATCTTTTCAGAAATATCTTATGACGATTTAACTTGAAAATTGATTATGTAACATAGTCAAGACGTTTTTAAAGTAACTCAATACTTTTTCACATTTTTCTAAAGCGTAAAACAAAATAAATAAAAAAGATTACATGAACGACTCTAGTTTGTACTTGCCTAGAAAAATTAAAATATTAAAATAATAAACAATAAAATACTATATTTAAAATTATTAATTAATCATAAATAATTTTATTTTTTAAGAATGTGAATATTCGTCCACAGAATCACGTTATATAAAAATTTTCTTTTTTATTCTTCAGAAGTATGAATCAACAAAGCTTTGTTTGCTTTTTGTGCATTTGGAGACAAACATAATTTAAAATCAAATAATTTTTTACCGTCTACTACCGTTTGATACATATTATATTCCAATTTTCCCTTTTTTTCCAATTTTGCAGCAGTGCCAAAATTAGGATAAAGTCAAGGACACCTCAGCCACTTTCTCTGAAGGTGTGCGTTTTACAGTATCTCGGAATATTTCTTCACGTCGCTGTACTTGTCTCATTCTTAAAAATCGCCTACGATTGAAGCAATTATTATAAGTATATAAATTATCGTTATATAATACTCGCAATAGAACTGTAAGCTTTGATAAAAATAAACTTTCAACGTAATTTTGTGATTTATTAATCCGATTGAAATATTAAACAAGTTTTCCACATCTTTACGTTGGAAAGTTTAATTACGAACAACTTAGAAGCAGGTTTAATAAGCTCGTATTAAACATCATTATAATACATTACGTTTGTGTAGATACTTGTGTATATTACACATGCAAACACGTAAACATTGAATATGACCCTTAGCAAGAACAAGGTATTTTGAATCGTACATATCAGAATAGTTTCATTACTCTTCCTGTTCATACATAGATAGTGCGGATTTCATCCAGAATGTACCGTATTTTGTGAAAATTGCGTTGCAACTGTGTTACCCAAGGTTATTTTAATCTTTTGCGAGTGACATTTTCCACTAATTCTTAAAAAATCTTTTCGTTCAAGGTAAACGTTTTCTTCGAACGTATCATAAAGTTCAATGTTATGTTACATTGATTTCTATCATTTCCTTCGTTTGATTAAAACAAGGTGAACGATTAATATAAACATTCAAATTTAACAATTTCGAAGCATGTTCTAACTTGTTTCATTTAGACAAAAGATTTTATTTCTCTTTAATTGTAATCATTTCATAATTTCAAGTATTCTTTATATTTTACGTAAATAACATTTTCTCTGCCGTAAACTCTAATGGTCGTATCAATGTACACAATAGTTTACAAAAGTCTGTGAGAACAAAGTAATATTTTATACTGTATCAAATGTTCCAATATTAAATATTGACATTGATTAAATACTGATAATGTCGTCTAAATGATCTACAGATCTATCATTTTAATATAATAATGTATTATTTTGATCAGCAATTGGATATATTATTACCATTACAATGTCTCAAGAAGACACAAGCGAAGATGAGACAGGATTACAGACACCATCGTTCCTTCGGAAAGGATCTCGATGTAACCGTACACCTGGTTTGTAAAATACAATATCTACATTTATCTATACTCTAAAATCAACACGAATAATTCTTTTGTCAATTTAATTTGAAATCTTCGCTTCGTTATATCCACACATTTATATGTTGAAAATATCACGCTCAATTTTTTTTTGTCAATTGGATTTAATGTCTTTGCTCCATTATAATAATATCCACATATTTGTACGTTAAAAACACCCTGAATAATTATTTTGTTAATTTAATTTAAAACTTCCTCTTTTCCATAATAATCTTCGCATATTTACAGACCGTAAGTCTAAGTACAGTTCGTATAATTTCTTTTTCCTTTTCATCTTCAAAGTATTTGTGAGGGAATTCTCGAGTTTGCGAACGAAATTCTAATTTGACCCAAATTAATTTTCATTTTCACGGCTACTTAGTAATAATCAATAACACGCATTACGATCTCTGAAAATTTATTTGTTACAGGAACTCCATCATCAATTTCGAGTTCGATAATTCTCGGTCAAATCCCGGAAGAGGTACTCCGTGTTTGGTGTCAATTGCCAGAAGCAATACGTTTAGACCCTAGTCTGGCTGTTTTTCAGCGGGAATATGATCGAGTTACTCAAATTGCGGAAGGAAGGTTGAGATAATTCTTAAATGTATCCTATATAGGAAGAATAACACGAAAAATGGCTACTACGGCCATTAAAAAACATGTTCCATTAATAACACATTAAAACGCAGACATAAACAACACGTTCCATTAACAACGCATTAAAACGCACCCATAAGACATACGTTCCATTAACAGTTGGCTATGTTTTGATTATTGAATGATAATACGCGTCACTCCTCTCCATTTTTAATACTTTTATAAACATATATTTTGGCAAATTGAAAAGCTTGCAGTAATGAAGAACCAGTTCTAGTTTCCGTATTTCTAGTTGCACATACAATAGTTGACGAAGATTTAAATATTTATAGAAACGTCTTAATTATATATAGTACAAATAATAGGAAACATTTTGAAATTTCACCGTAATTAGACACGACTGTCATGGTTAAACGATTGGTAACGTTTGAATTAAAACTGAAAGCACAGTAAAGAATAACTTAACACTGATAACGAGGAAAAATTGTCGATGCTTTAAATTGCTATAACTTTGTAAAGAAAAGTCATATATCAATCCACTTATATCAGTCCCATAGACGCTCTACTTTGACAAAAATGTTTTTACATTATTAAATAGGAAAGTAAAAATACTTTTTAAAAATTGTAACACTTCGAAATACGTTGGAACAATTGTTTCATGACTAGATCCACCATGATTTCAGAGATTAAAGTATCCTTTTCGACTATCTTCGTAATTTTTAAAAATATCTAATTAGTTTATTTTGAAAGCTTGTTTTGAACATTTTCAACGATGTCTATTCCAGATCTTCAGATGGAGTAAAAAAAGACTGTTTGGTAGTAAATATGTCTCTTGGGAGGCAGCCTGCATTGCTACAGAGGCAAGTGACACGAGATCTTTTCTTCAACGTTCAAATTATAGTTATAAAATATAGTGCTTTAGTACGTTTTGGTTGAAATTTTTTTAAATAAGATGTGCATATATTTAAATTTAAAGATGCCCAATGTAAAATTCACTGAATTATTTATTAGATGAAATAAATTTTTATTTATACTTTAATTTCTACAATTAAAAAAATGGATTTGCATAAACATCTACAATTTTTATAAAATAATATAATGTTTTCCTATTGTACGTATACATCTTTGAATTTCGTCTTTTGAAATTGATAGAAATACATCAATATTTTTTATTACGTTCTCTATGTATATCAGAATTGAAATGCACGCACTATAAATTAGTATACTGGTACATTATTAGAATATTATATATAAATAATTTAATATTATTTTTATTTAATGTTACACGTAGAAAGCTAAATAAAAAGAATGATGAAGATAAACAAGATACAAGTATTACACAAGAGACCCAGGAAATAAAACAAAGATCTGTTTATCGTTACATTAAATTAATTTTATTATGTTGCTTCTGGCTAATATTTACTGTAAGTAATCATACAGATTATATTAAACAATAGTTGTATTAAGTTTTGTCTTGAAGAAGAAGTTCCAAGAATAAATTTTAATTTTAACAGTGAATGCGTAATTTAGAGTACAAAAATGTTAAAAAAAAGAAAAATATTATTAATTACATGTTAATATTTTATATACTAAAAAAATATATAATATTTGTCGTGTTTTTACTTTCTAGCTAATACTAATGATCAAGAGCGAGAAAATTGAAGAATTACATCAAATTTCAATACCTAGCAGACAAATAAAAAGTATCATATCTTTTGCAATCTTAGTTAATTATTTGAACGGTTAAATTATTTAAATGGTTAAAACAAGATTTTTCAGAATATTGAATAGATCACACTTTCATATTATCGAACATTGAACAATGATTACCACTATTAAATTAATCTTTTATTATTTGTAGGTTACAAAATGTTTGGTGAAGTTTCTGACAAACACGTCAATCTAGTGGTAGAAGGATCATTACTTCCACCAATAAAACCAATAAAATACGAAAATGTATCTGATAAATATTTAATGATATGGTTAGAACTATTAGTTAACGGGGTTGATAACAGTAATCAATTTTTATTTGGATCTGAACAAATTAAGGTAAATACATCTAAACTAATCATGTTCTATGCAAAAAGTCCTTTTTTATTTTATTCAGAAATAGAGTTGTTTTTAAAATAAAAATTTCATGTTTATCTTAATAAGTTTGTAAGAAAAAGAAAGTTTTTAAATTATACATATGTAGGAATCCCGGACGAGCCCCCAATTTGTAGGACTTTGGTAAAAGATGGTTGTTTATTTAAAGCTAAATAAGGAAAATTCGTTTAATAATGATTATAAAGTGACGTTTTACACTATATTTTCTTAATCGTTACTCAATCTTCGCTCACTCAAGACTCACAGCTCTCTCTGTCTTCTCGCTTTCATGGCTCGCAACTCACTCTGTTCTCTCTGACTTCTTGAAACTCACTGCCTTCTTCTTCATCTGCACAAAATTCGTCATTCATACACACATACACACAAACGCATCCTTAATATCTTAAACGCTAGGCCTAGCCATAAACAATCCCAAATCCCAGGCCTAACTTTCTCTACAGTTTATGGTACACCACTTGGGACATCTGCAATTGTTGGGCACTGGAGAAAGTTCTGGGCCCTTTCCCAGAATTTGCCCATCTTACACATATATCAATACTTAAGGAAAGAAACTAATTCATTCTAATTCACGATTTTTCATATATGTAGAATATAACTAATATATGGGTTTTACCAATACTCCCGGAAAATCTGATAGATATTTTTCCTGGACAGAGGCATCAAAAAAGTTTTAATTTAGATAATGTCGCTAAAGAGTACGTATGATTTATTTTCTCTTTTTAACTTTAAAATTACTTGTACCTTTGTTATCAGAATTTCTTTCTCATGTAACTCATCAAATTTAATAATATTCAATGTTACTAAATGGTTCTGAATATTATATAAACATTTTATTTTACAGTACTTTAGAAAACGCCAACATAGTAATTAAATTAAAAACAAATCTCGAATCCAGTTTTGCTATATCTATTAGTTATGATATATCATCAATAAACAAAGATGATGGCATAATATATGCTGCGATAATTTTATTGGGATTATATATACTTATAATATTTGAGGTAATTAAGCTTCTGAATATTCAATCTTAATTCATGATAATTTATTTTAATTTATTATTTATGTAGTTTCAATGTATTTTAATTTAATTTAATTTTTAATGTAATTTGAATTATAGGTTGTACATAGGACTTTAGCAGCTATGTTAGCCTCAACTATGTCTATCGCAATATTAGCATTTTTAAATGAGGTAATCTGGAATAAAATAAAATTATTAGAAAACCTTTGCAAAAAAAAGCATGAAAAAAATGTTGTTTGCAGTTAAATCATAAATAGAATAATTTTTCAGAGACCAACTATGGATGAATTAATGTCTTGGATAGATGTCGATACGTTGCTATTATTATTCTCAATGATGATACTTGTCGGTATAATCGCTGAAACTGGTATATTTGACTGGCTAGCAGTCTATGCTTATAAGGTTTGTAATTTGTACATCTTTATTATTATTTCCTGATATATATTTATATTTCAAAACTAAAAATTAATTCTCCACAGTCTAATTCTTTCACAGTCTGAACGAAATTCCATTCGTCAAATAAATTCACCCGGAAAAGCCTTTTAATGATTTTTAATCTGATTTTCAT
This sequence comes from Tetragonisca angustula, assembly GCA_036937485.2. Taxonomy (NCBI): domain Eukaryota; kingdom Metazoa; phylum Arthropoda; class Insecta; order Hymenoptera; family Apidae; genus Tetragonisca; species Tetragonisca angustula. The sequence continues at coordinate 69,975 of JAWNGG020000296.1, forward strand.
AATGCTTAATAATTTATTTTTTATAATTTCTTTAGATAACTGCAGGAAAGTTATGGCCACTCATAGGTACACTATGTTTCTTTACAACATTCATTTCATCATTCCTAGATAATGTTACAACAGTACTGTTAATGACACCAGTAACTATCAGATTATGCGAAGTAATGGAAATAAATCCGGTACCAATATTGACTGCGATGGTGATTTATTCTAATATCGGGGGAGCTCTGACGCCAGTAGGCGATCCACCGAATGTAATTATTGCATCGAATCGCGATGTTATTAGTAATGTGAGTATTGCTTCGGATACTGATTCCTGATACCTGAATTAGAATTTATAAAATTAGAATTTTTATAAGCAATTTTAAACGTATAGTAACATAAATTATATTAATTAATATGAATATTAGTAATTTTTTTTATTTATATTAATGCTTTTTCGTAGCAAAGGTATTGTATTTATAAAAGAAATATGAAACTCATAATGTTATAAATAAATATATTATATTTGGTTATAATGTTTAATTATTTATTTTATTTATTTATTATATTTAATTTTAATTTAATCAATACTGCGAAGAATAAAATGTATCGAATTTGAATTAATAGCATTAAGAGCTTAATATTTTTCAATTATTATTCATATACATAATTATATATGTAATATTGTTAATTGTAGGGTATCGATTTTAGTACATTCACAATACATATGAGCATTGGTGTTGTACTGGTAATATTTATAGTCTTCGCTCAGTTGAAATTTATCTTTCGAGACATAACAGTTCTTAAGTTCGCCGAACCACCAGATGTACAGGTACAGAGATTTTGTTCAAAATGATTGAATTATGATATTTAGTTAAAAAATAAGAATAAAGATTTAATCAAAATTAGCTAAATATATGTAGGAATCTGCAGAGAAAAGTAGAAGTATATTTGCAGTTTGAATAACTCAATTTAATTCATACCAATTGTTGAATCAACTTAAACTTTTTGGAAATTTTTCTATAAAAGAAGCATATTAGCAAAAGTGCTCACGTCGATTAAACACGTCAAAAATATCTAGTAAGGTTTTTCATCCCATCGTTTTAGGAATTAAGGCATGAAATTGCCATTTGGCAAAGAGCTGCGGCAAGTTTGTCGAGTTATAGCAAAGATGAAAATGTAGTCAGAGAAACTTTGCTAAAAAAAGTTCAACGACTACTCTCTCTATTAAAAAAGAAGCTAATGACAGGCAGTGCCACGTTGGAAAGATATAAAACTACGCTCGATGAACTTCAAGAAAAAGTAAATATTAAATTATGTCTTTCTATTTTATTTATCTAGTAATATTATAATTTGAACAATTCAATTCAATAATATGACCTTTATTTTCATTTTATATTGCAGTATCCTATTCGAGACAAATGGTTATTAGTGAAGTCTGGATTCACGTTAATCTTTGTGATCGCGCTATTCTTTCTGCATAGTTTCCCAAATCTGCATTTATCACTAGGTTGGACAGCTTTGTTAGGTGTTCTTTTATTATTAATTTTAGCTGACAGTGAGGATTTAGATGGTCTCATGGCGCGTGTAGAGTGGAGCACTTTATTATTTTTCGCTTCGTTGTTTATTCTTATGGAGGTACAAAATATAACTATTATTATTACCATTAAAGTATTTATTATCATATTAGTAAAAAATTGTAAAAATAAAAAAGAATGCTTATATAATAAATTTTTTTAATATTAATATTTTGCTTTTTTATTTTTATAGAAACTGTATTTGTAATATTTCAAATGCTTATATTTAAAAAGATAATAAAAATTTTTATACAGGCTTTATCACGTTTGGGTTTAATCGCTTGGATAGGAAAACAGACGGAAAAAATAATCCTGTCTGTGAACGAGGAGTCACGATTAGCAGTAGCGATATTACTGCTTTTATGGGTGTCGGCATTCGCAAGTGCATTTGTGGATAATGTGCCTTTGTCAACCATGATGATAAGAATCGTTACTGCTTTAGCACAAAATAATGAACTGAAATTACCGTTGCAGCCTTTGGTATGGGCTTTAGCTTTCGGCGCTTGTATGGGAGGTAAAGATAATCTATTTAACACTATTAATTATTTTTGAAACTAATAGAAATATATATTATTACTGTTGTATTCTATTATAATTGTATAATTGGTAGAGAATGCAAGAAATGCCTCAGTGATAAAAATCAATTACATTCAGAATAATCAAATATTTTTTATACGTACTAAAGTTATTGTAGTTATTGTTTACATTCAATATTAAAAAATTTAATATCTTTCCTTAATAGTTTCATTAATATAATTTAATTTGAGTTATGCTCTTTTAATATAGAATACTAATATCTTTGAATGTCTTGAAGCCCTTCTTGCATCCGACTGTATAATTTATATCAGACTGCAGATGTTGCATATTTATGAGCAACTTAAAAGTGTGAAAATACACAGCATATGGTATGGAAAAATATATAAAATATTCGAAATATAGTAATGGCAATATTCAAAGTATAGTAAATAACATTTAATAATTGAAACAAATTTCTACTTAAATGTTTCCATAAAAATAAAAATTTCTATAAACATCTGCAGTTTAATTATCTAATACATTCTATTGAAATAATTTTATCACTGTTGAAAAATTAGTATTTATATTTTAAGATAACTAAAATTGTCTTTGTATAAAACTATATTATTTATCTTTCCATTAGTACAAAATGTAAAAGAAATTGACTCATCGATCAAAATATCGATCTAACGATAGAATGTTCCGACAGTTATATTTTTCGCCACATTAAAGGCTCAATAGAAACCATTTTTAGTGATTTATGTAGTTGAATGGATGGAACTATTTGCAGGAAATGGAACTTTGATTGGAGCTACTGCTAACGTAGTTTGCGTAGGAGTTGCGGAGCAACATGGATATAAAATCTCTTTTATACAATTTTTCAAGTAAGGGCACTTCTATACAGTTTCTATTTAATTGAATGAAGTAAAAATTTAATTACGTACATTTTTAATTGAAAGTGAAATTATTAATGCACATTCTCGGTTTTAAATAAAATACAATTCAACAAGATAAATTAAATCTTTCACTTTTAAAGAACACTTAGTTTTCTAGAAATTTTGTATCTTTTTAATAAATAAATACGTACGACAATAATGATATAATTTTGAAACAATTTCATAATACTTAAATATTATTAAACTTAAATATATTATTATACTTAAATATGTCCGACGACTTACATTATTTTGCAAATGTGCCATATACATACGTATTATAATTTAATATGAGATTCAGTATTTCTTATTATTATATTATCAAATTATTTTCAGATGAAAATTTTACTTTAAGGCAGATGATAATAAATCGCGCAATTATACAAAATAACTATTAACTAATCCAATATTATATCAAGTATGGTATAATCAGTGAGAAATTTTGAATTCAGATCGAATAATAAATCGCGAATAAATTAAGCTCATTTTCACAAGAGCTTCTCGCTAATTCATTCTTCGTGTTATAATAATTTAATTAATTCGACAAATAATTTTCAATGTGTTCGTTTCAGGGTGGGGTTTCCAATTATGCTGACAAGTGCTGTGACAATAACCATGTACTTAATGATCGCTCACGTCATTTTCGATTGGAACGGATAATATAATTATTACGATCTATGCTTGATATTCTTATTCGTGAAAAATATCTAAATCATTCAAATCAAATTTGTCTAGTTGGATTTTTTCGCAAATTTGATAAGCGCTGCAAACTACAAGTACAATAATGTAACACTGTATACATTTCCTTCGATTAATAAATAGTTGTTTTATTATATTTTTCACTCAATTTCAGTATCTTCAATTGTAAAAATATATGGCATATGTAGTATATTAATATGTTTAGTGAATAAAATGATTCTAATTATAACAACATTTTAAGTATATAAAGTATGTAAAATATAATTACAGCTATAATACATGCAGCAAATAAATATTCTGTATTATATGATCAATTATTAATTATATTGTTAAATATAGCCAAAAACATTTAAAAACTTCTATTAGAAAATATTTAATTACATTGAGTACATAAAATTGAAAAATAGCCTTTGTAATATTTATAGATACAGCATCTATTATTTCAAGTAGTAATAAATCATTAAATTTTTATTGAGTTCCTAAATAAAAATAGAATATTTTTAATCATGTTTTAATATTTCGTAATCATACAGTTTCATCATATTATTTTAATACGAAATTTCTGCTCCCTCTAATTCAACCAGATTATGGATCATGAAGGAAAAGTTTGATACAATATTTCAGTATTTAAATTCTAACGTTATATCAATTAATGAACAAATTATATTAATTAATGAAAGAATGCATTTTTATGTTTTTGCTTCAACTGTTTATTTTATTAATTTTTATATATACAAATGTAACTCTACGGTTCGAAGGATAAAAATATAATAAATTACAGAAATTATATAATAAGCTATTTCTTATATTTAAATCAAATTAGTCGTAAATAAACATAATTAAGTATATTATAATAAATTATGTCTCATAAACACGCATATTTTATTACTTCTTTAAGTTTAATTGCTTAATTTTCCTATTATTACTTCTATTACTTTTATTTCCCATATATTATTACTTCTTTAAGTTTAATTGTTTAATTTTCCTATTTTAACTATAGTTAGACATGAACAAGAAATTTATAAAAAATTAACAAACATTTTAAAACATGTGTATCTTTACTATATTTTGAAAATATCAACTTTGATTCTTATATTTTTTGACTTGTTACTGAAGTAATAATATGTGGAAAATAATCATGCTTGCAATCAAAATATGTAAGAAATATAAGGAACTTAATGCATTAATATTTCTCTACAATTAGATATATTACTTAAATATAACTATTCAAATTTATAATTTTAACTATATGTTAAAATTAGAAACTTAAATATAACTATTCAAATTTATAATTTTAACTATATGTTAAAATTAGAAACTTAAATATAACTATTCAAATTTATAATTTTAACTATATGTTAAAATTAGAATCTTAAACATTAATTACACAATACCTGTTAAGCAACATAAACGTAATACGGTAAAACGCATAATTTATAAATATTCTACATTACACCTAGAAATATGATTATAGAATTATGATTATAAAAACGAAGCAAGTATACATAGGAATTAATGTAATATGTAATATTGATATAAAAGCGAAATCAAATACTTATATGAATTTTTAAATTTTATGCAAATGATATGGAGCTCACAGGTTTTTGTGTTTTTCTTAAAGCTATCTATTGATCCTTAAAATTACATTTACTATCAAAATTAAAATATTTTACATATGACCGCTAATATTTTATATCATAAATAAAACAAATACATTACTTTAAACATTATATATGCGAAATTGAATACATACATGATTATTATTTATCTTTATGTCAATCACAATACTTTAATTTTACATATTTCTCTAAAAAATAGCTAAATTAGAAAATTAACTAGATTTAATTAAATATAATTAAAATATAGTAATGACAATGTTTGTTTCTTTTTTAAATGTTTTTTTTCTCCTTAATTATAATAAACATAATATTTTTGTGATATTTCAAAATCTTTTTTCTAATTCTAATTTAAAGTTCAAATTTTTTAATGGAATTTGATTTTATGATTTCATAAAAACAGTGTCTTTGAAAGAAAATTAATTTTTACTTTAAATAAAGTTAATTTAAATTTTAAAAAAATTTTTAAATTAAAATTTGAATTAACTATTTTATTTTATTACGCCCAATTGCTAGAATTTGCTAGAATTTGCTAAAATTTGCTAGAATTGTTTGCTTATAGAACACAAATTCTTTCAAAAACACCATTTTAACATGCATTAACTTAAAGAAATGAAAAATTTGTTTAGAGTTATTACAATTTGTTCGAGCAATTGTACAATTAAAATAATTTAAATCAATAAAAATATTAATCTAATTATAAGAATTATACCAAAAAATGAATGTTTCGTGATATATAAAATTACAATTCTCATAATTCATTAATAAATATGTATTATGCATTAAACAAAATTAATATTACGTTTATAAAATGTTCAATTATGCTTTGTTATTCAAATAAAGATTTAGAAAAATATTAATATACTGCATACATATTTATTTACTTACTGATTTACTTACTGATTTGATTATATTTTTAAATTTTTTTTTGTAGTCTTTTAAATATAAATATAAACTAATTGCATTTCACTCTAATTATTAAAATAATTTCATTAAATAATGAAATTATGTTATAATGCATTAGATATTTTATTAACTATTTATATGTGTATATATATATATATCATTCTAGATCTGATATATATGTATATATATATATATATATATATATATATATATATATATCATTCTAGATCTCGCAAAAAGTATTTACAATTGTAATCTAAAAAAATTAATTAATCACAGCAACAAATGGGACATATTTATTAGTTTTGCATTTCAGTATGAATAAGTATTTCTTATATAGGTAAATATTTCTAAAAAACAATTAGATTGTTATGAAAGAAAATATCGAAGGAAATTTAATGTAGCATTGTAGAACTTTTCAACTGAGTTTATAATAATTTATACCGATTAAATATCTTTGTATAAAGCTATTACAATTTATAAGTTTTATGTAACAAAATATTTCAAATTTTTGTATTTGTATTGAGAAATCTATGCCTTTCTGTTGTACAATTGACAAAATTGATTACACTTTTCACAGTAGATACATAAGCATTATGTAAGCGATTATTTTGGCATAGTCGATTTGGTGAATCTTGGAATGCCGGAAGCAGCATACAAACTTCACATGAATATGTTCTGTTTGAAATATCTCTTATAAGAACTACCGCTTATAGCGCCCTTTTATTAATTGCAGAGCTTTCGCCATCAATGGTGCTTTTGTTTTCTTTACTATATCAACAATTAAAAGAAATACGTTAAAATATTTTCGGACATTATTATTATTAAAAAAAGGAGATAATTTTATAATGTATATACTAAATAATAATATTCTATATGTTTATTACTATGAAAAATAATAAATCCTTAAAAATTAAAAACTAATTTCAATATATTCATAATATTTTAAAAGATATGTTTAGAAGATATATTTAAAAGATTAATAATTATATATAAAAATACTTACATGGTTTTACACGTTGTATGGGTGGTGGCGGAACAGAAATATTTGTAGCAGATTTTGATCCTCCACCATTAATTAATTTCTGTTTTACAGTAGACGTAGAATTTTTAGGGGCAGAATTTGCAGTACCATATTTAGCTTGTTTTTTAAGAACATTTCTTGGAGGTTTAACAATATTATCTACATACGCAAGTTTAGTAGATCTTACTGGTACAGATTTATCTATTGATTGTTTTATATTAGCTGTAAGCGTTTTCAATTTTGCTTCTCTTTCATCCAAACATCGCTATTGAATAAAACAGATATACATAAGATATAATAACAAATATAAAATGAGGTATTATTTATAAAATATTATAAGTAACACGATTCATTTAAAATCTACCTACCATATACATTTCACGCCATGTTTCCATTTCTTCCCTTTGTTTATTTCTAAATTCGCGGTTGCAATGAAATTGCCATAATTTATCTGTATCTTCAACTAAATAAGGATTATGATGTTCCAACATAAATAATTGATCTGCTGTTGCACGTTCCAGAACAGGCTTTATTATATCAAAAGGCACACCACCAGTAAATTCAAGTGCTGTATATAACAAATAAAATAAATACAAAGATATTTATTCTATCAAATGATTACTTTCATACGTTATTTAATAAATGATTCATAGATAACTTACCATCAATATTCTCTATCAGTACCCTTATACATATCTCAAATAAAGTTGGTACTGTTGTATAACCAGTTTTATTTCCTGAATATACCTTTGTCCTGTACAATTAAAATAAAGAAAATTAAAATTACAATGAAAAATTAACGTATATATCTGTAAAATATATCTGCATAATAATATAAAACTTACCTTTGATTTTTAATATACATTACATCAGTTAAAGTTTTATCTTCTTCCTTCCGATGAACAGGATTGACATATGGCAGTGGTTTATAATTAGGACTAATTTCAGGTAATGTAGATGCCAAATCTACACTTAATGGTTCTAATTTTACATTTGTTGTTAAAAGAGATGGTGTCTGTAATAAAGAATATACATTATGTTTATATTTATACTTGGAAAAATTGTTATTGTTTTTGGCTAAATATCCTAATTTAAACAATGAAAAATGTTATTAATTATATAATATAAAGTACCTGTAAAGTATCACTTGTTGATTCAGTTTTCACTAGTGTCTTTTTGTTACTTGTGGTTGATTGTTCTCCTTTAAACATTTTTGCTGTGTTCGTACTTGGAGTATTGCTATTACGTTTTTTAGATGTTTGAGCCATTGTACACATACCCAATGCTTCTGCAAAAGTAGCTCCTAAACAGCAGAAAAAATTTTTTAAAAGAATAATAATTTAAATTATAATACAAAAAAGTATAAAAATTAATTTCTTAAAAAATGAATATCCATCGAAAGTTTTAAAAATTATAAAATAAATATAACAGTCAAAACTACATTATATAAAATGTAATTTATAAATACAAAATATAAAGATATAATAGATTTTAAGACAAACTAAAATTAAAAAAGTGTATTTAAAATTAAAATAATATAATTATAAAAAACAAACATAAATAAAATGCAAAATGAAGTAACATACTGAATGTCCCAGCTATCGTAGAGCAAGAAATGACGCTTCATATAAAAGTAAATAAAAAATAAAGACTGAAACAAAACTGAGGCTTCATTTTTATAAGAAAAACAATTTTAATATATTTATGCGAGTTGTTTTTGATCATATTTATATTTATAAACACAAAATTGTCAAACTCCTGACCTTCAAAATAGTCGTTAAATTAATAAAGTTAATTTTAAAAATAATATTTACAATACAATTTCAATTTCTTACAATTCAAAATATTCCTACAATTTCAAATACAAAATAATAATTGTACACTGAACAATAAATAATATATATATAAATAATATAAATAAATAATAACACTATTGTTTCCATATATTCATAGATATTAACACAAGCAAAGACAAAAAGCGATTAATTTAAAGTTAATATGCACATATCTAACAGATTTTCAAAATTATTTTTTTGAAGCTTCACATAAAAAAATTTTATGCTATAGTTTCAATTTATTTTATTATATTTCAATTTATTATACTTCAATTTTACATAAGAAATTAAAAATTCTGCTCGATCACGATGGCTGAAATAGTCTGAATAGTAATTATGTATATAGTAGTTGCAATGATTGCTACAACAAAATTATGCATCCATTAATATTGATCTTAATACCGAAATATTGTTATTTAATTAAAAATACACTATTCATATATAAGAATGTAATAAAAAATTTAATTTATTTAATACTTTTAAATTTAAGAAGTAAACAAATAATATAATCATCTTTTTTTAGTAATATTAAATAAAAATAATGTTTTTATTTGGTATTACATTTATAAATAATATTCATAAACTAACCAGAGTGGCAATCTATTCCTTCATCACCATTTATTTCTTGCTTTATTATTTTTACCAAATCCTTTGATTCTTTTGATCCATGTTTGGAATACTTTGAATCTCTATTACTCTTACTTTCATGTTTGCTTTTTCCTTCCTTATGATCTTTTTTTCTGCTTTTTTCTTTGCTTTTATCATGGTGCTTATCACCAGAGGAATTACTGTGATGTTTAGATTCCAAAGATTCCTTACTAGAATGCTGATCACTTCGTTTAGTTTCATCTTTATTATGATTTGTTTGTACCTCAGTTTTATATTTGTGTTTCTCTCCACTATCTTTTAGTTTACTATTGGAAGAATCCGTCCGATATTTACTAGAGCTACTCTTTAATCTCTCATGAGAATCTTTCTTTTCAACATGTTTAATTTCATTTTTATTTAATGCATCTTTTTCTTTGCACTCTTCTTTTATTTTAACTGAATTTAATACGGAAATACTATTATGTTTTTCAAAAGTAGAAGACATATGAGATTTAGTTTCGTCATTCTCACTACTCTCTGAATGTTTTCTTCGTTTACAATCCTTCTTCATATGTGAATCATCATGTTTTCGTTTTTTGTGAGTCTCCTCATTACTTTTGGATAACTGACTGTCCACAGATTTATTAGAGTGTTTTTCTCTGTTGCTATTATGTTTAGAACTAGAAGTTTCATCTTTCTTAGAGAAATTTTTAGTATCCTTTGAAGATCTTCTATCACTTCTTGATTCATGTCTATGACTATCTTTAGTTTTATCATGCTTTTTATGTTTCTCTAAATCAGTATTTGAATTTTTAGCAATATCACTATTACTTCTTGGCTGAGATTCAACAGATTTCAACTTAGATTCATGTTTGGAAGTACATTTATTGTTATGTGATGTGTATAATTCATTCTTTTCTGACTTATATTTATGTGCATGTTTTCCACTTCCTTCATTTCTAAATCAAGAAAATATGTTAAATACATATATATTAAAAAATATATATATATGTATATGAATATTTATTTGTTAGAAAGAAAAAAAATATTATTAGAAATTTGAATTTGAATTTTTCTTGTATTTTGTAAAATAAATTGTATTTTATTTTAATATTTAACTACTGTATGCTACAATATTTGTATATATTAAAATTATACGAAGATCATATTAAAATAATATAAAAACAAATTCTGTAAAATATCATACTCAGCAGGATTTTCTTCTAGTTTTGAAGATTCAAGGTCACTATAGCTCTCAGGTGCATCAGGAACACAAGCTTCATCCTCATCTTCACCGCTAGTTCCTTCACTAGCGACCATTGCTTTCCATTTTGCAACAAGAGCCTTAGCAGCATCACCTATACCACCATCATACTTTCTTAAAGCATTTACTGTACGTCCTACGCCAGTTTCCTGGAGATGCTGTACCGTTACTGGCAAATTGCATAATTTTGAAATACAATGTAGTACCTGTAATACAAAATGATGACAATATATGAATTGATGACAATTTTTATCATTACAATACTATAAAAATATATAAATGTTAAAATTGATGTATGTAAAAATCTTATGTTTTTAAAACAATTGATTTTAGAATAAACCAAAATGAAAGATGAAATAAATATTACAAAAATTTATTTTTATTTATAGACGGATATATGTATTTCTTTTATATTTTATAATACGTAAAATTTTTATAACACGTGAAATTTTTCACAACACTGTAAAACTTGGATATTATCACATTTGTGTTTAGAGTTTATTTTGAGGTTATATTTAACGACATTAATAAAACTGTATTAATGCTATGATGCTATAACTTTTGAAAATATAAAAACTAGTGGAATAATACATACTCTATCCTCATCATCATCGCACTTTTCAATATTTCGTTGATAATGTTTAATTCTATCTATTACCGACATAATTACGGCTACCAGATGCTCACTACCGAATAGCTTCGTAGTCGTGAACAGACTAACATGAGAACTAGATGGCAAAAGTAGTTTCGATATATTACACCGTCATGGCTGCTTGTAACGTGGCAAACTTCATACTATATAAATTATATTTATATCTTAATTATCCTAAAACAATTGAAAGTTCCATTGTATATAATGTAAGTTAAATATTATTGGTCACTTTTACAATGTTGAATAGGACACATAAATGTTAAATAAAAATTAATATTACGAAACTAAAAATGAAATTAAACTTAATAAAAGTACACATATATGATAGATTTGATGCATAATTATATCATTTAGTTTTTTATAATTACGCACATAAAAAAATTTCCGTACGCATATAAATTGAAATGATTTTAAAAATTAAAAAAATTGAAGAAGGAGATACAGATAATTTGGTACCAATTAAATTCAATTATTCTTCAGAAATACAATTTTATAATTACGTAGTAATTGAAGTTAGTTAAAGAAGTAGTTAAAAATTTATGATGTATAGAAACCACGCTTAAAGAGATTTTACGTTTTATTGTTATTCATTGTATATCATTGTACAACGATACAATATGAAAATTAAAATTAATAGTTAAATTTAATAATACAAAATATAATATATGATAGAATGAATTGTAATAATTAAAATTCTTTTCCTTTTCTTAATTTAAATCAAATTACAAACAATATTTAAAATATAAAATATTTTATCACAGTTGAACACGTTCTGATATTACCACAGACAAGGTGCTATACACACCTATTATATGAATAGTATATGAGTAGACCTCGCATATAATGTATTTTTTTGGCCTACAACTTAAGAGTCTTAGGACATTACCATTTTCGTGTCACATTCTGTCGTACCGATTCAGGAAAATTGTACCGCGAAAATCAAAAATATGGACAGTGTTGCTAGATTTATTTCGAGAATTATTCATTGAATTGAACGTAATATTACTTCATCAATAACGTGATACAACGATTTAAAACAAAGATTGATAAAAATTAAGACGAAAAATTTTGTATATATTTAACTATTAACATCTATTTAAAAGTATTAGAAAAAATTTATTGAAATATTTTTATATATGATATAATTAGATATGATGGTTTTTTATTTACACATTTGTAAATTCATAACTTGAATGAATTATCTTTATTCCGTAAACTCGATTTTATGAAAGTTTGAACTTATCCATAAAATATTTCCACAAATATTGTTTGCAATAAAGAAACACATTATATATTGTAAATTATTTCTTGCAAAATTCATTCTGTTTCGAAATTTCGAAGTCAAATTTATTTTTTTGATCGATACCATACATATTTTCTTTTTTATAGTACAATTATTTATTAGGACGAACTCATTGAGTTGCATTTTCGTTGCATTTCGTCTGTGGACTAACGTTACATCTACATTGAAAATTATTGAATTTAGTATATCTCAACAGAATTATAAGTTAAAAACTAACCGTACAAACGTAGTTTCATTTTGTAAAAAGTGTGGAAATTACAGTATTTATTGTTGCCTTAAATTAATAGAGGCTATGAAACAATAAAACTGTAAAATTACTGATTACTGAATAGAAAAAATGTTTTTGAATGTACTGACAAAGAATATCACCTGTTGTGCATCACTGACTTTTATCTGAAGGTTGAGCAGCAAAATGATTATAAGTTGCACCTTAATCGTGTATCACATCGATTAAACTTTCGAAGTGATTTTTTAATCAATATTTCTGAATATTCGGACAGGTAAACGACAATAACGACAGCCAGAACTCACTCCAACATCTGACAAAGGATTTTATTGACGATCAAGGCAATAACCATGCCGACTTTACCAATTTCCCTGTCGTCCCTTTTAATTGCACTTTCTCCTGCATTGAAGAAGGAATATGGAAAAGATCTGCATGAGCAAAACAAAGGAAAGAGCCTCTAGGAGACACCCTTGCCCGAGGTATGGAGGGAGTCTGGTATTACCGCCTATATAAGCACAGGCACGCAGTCACGATACTAGTTCATCTCATATAGCAATCATACAGTACGCAGCATCAGTCACACAGTCATCATTCAACCTTGTATATAGTTGTTAAATGTAAGTGTTTAATCTATATTCGCATTCTATCATTTAAACCCTCTCTCCGACGGAAGTAAAAAACCAAACGAGAGAACTATCGGCACTTCAAGGACAACATACACACCGTTGTGCATAAACAGAATATTCCAATTGTTTAAACGTTATCTAATATTTCTAATAATTTATTTGTAACAATTAAACAATAAATTCTCTTCTATTTCTAAGTACTATTTAAAGTTGTTAATCAATCATTTATAGTAATCAAGCCACTAATACATATCTAAGAAATTTTAATTAACTGTTTCGCATCATTAACGAATTATTTTAATTACTTTTTATAATTATTTAATTATTTTCATTATCATCATGATTATTTAAACTTGAATACGAGCTCAATTGCCATGACTTGTATCATAGTCGTACAAGATATACTATGATAGTTACCATTCTTTAATAATTACCATAATATACGTTATATTTCTGCATATAGAAATATAATATTCTGTACATAGATAATATTAGTCTAACAATACTATTGCTATTTAAATATTATTAGATACTTTCAATATTTCTCTTTGAATCTATAATTAGGAAAATAATTTAGTCTGTTACTATTAATTTGTCAAACAAGAATATTTATTCAATATTTTAAATCAGTCATTAGATTGATCAGACAATTATGTCTTATTTTACGAACATCTTTCCTCTTTCCAATAATTTACTTAAGTTCAATACAAGTTGTGACTCGTGTGATACATATATAAAACAGTATTGATTTACAATATATTATAATGAGACCCGAGCGTAGTCACCTCCACGTGGTGGGTCTTGGTAATTGACATCGCTTTACAAATATTAAAGTTTGTAAAACAACATCAAGCTAAGAACTACGCAACCTACAAGTTTAAATCGTGAAAATTTTTTTCTTTTCTTCAAATTACAATCTAAACTGGTCTGTAGGAACAATTAGTTGATATGTAGGGGACACAATCCAAGTAGTACTATAAATAATATAGTAAATATGTCGTCCTCAACGGCGTGGTCTCTGGATGCAGTACCGTTAAGACGTAATTGTCAAAAAACCCTTATGGCGCTGACCATGCTGACTCTAGTCAAACTATAAACTTCTAGATCTTTCGACCGTGAAAAGAGGGAGTCGGGGGCAGAGTTGGGCATTATTCGAATAAATTCTTCGAATAAAATATTATTCGAAATCGTTATTCGTAAAATTTTTCCTCGAATAAAATCCTTATTCGTAAATAACGAATAATTTTTCCTCGACTAAAATTGTTATTCGTAAATAACGAATAATTCTTTCTCGGATAAAATAGTTAATCGTTATTTACGAACAAATTTGACAGCAATTTACTCGTTATTCATTATTCGTTCGAATAAAATATGTCCAAATCTGGAGAGGGGTATATAAGACCAGAGTCCAACGCACAGATTCCTATGAGTTTTTTTACACCGGGGTCCACGCTACGTAAGTAAATACCTACTGCCTGTGCGCACCTACTACGTCTCCACTCACAAATATTTATTTTTAACAACTAGTGTTAGGAGGATAGTTTTTTATTGTCCAACCGCATAAATATTCTGGTTAAAATAAAACGAAATATAAAACCATAAACACGTCTTCCACCGGTTCTCTTGACTGGCTGGAAATTCTAGCTTTGTACCAGGACAACATAAGAATCGAAGAGGTGGCACGACAAAGCGTGACGTGCAGCCGTTCTCTTGATACTGTGGTTTTTCCAAAAATGTTTGAACTTGAATATCTACTGATCGAGACAGAATTTCTGGCTGAAAATTCTAGCTTTGTATCAGGAGAATATAAGAATCGAAGTGGTGGCACGACAAAGCGTGACGTGCAGCTGGTCTCCTGATACTGCGGTTTTTCGAAAAATATTTGAACGTGAATATCTCCTGATCGAGACAGAATTTCTGGCTGAAAGTTCTAGGTTTATATCAGGAGAACATAGGAGTCGAAGCGGTGGTACGACAACGCGCTCCGTCCAGCTGTACTGCTGATACTGCGGTTTTTTGAAAAGTATCTGAACGTGAATATCTCCTGCTCGAGACAGAATTTCTGGCTGAAAATTCTAGGTCTGTATCAGGAGAACATAGGAGTCGAAGAGGTGGCACGAGAACGCGCACGGTCCAGCTGTACTGCTGATACTGCGGTTTTTCGAAGAATGTCTGAACGTGAATATCTCCTGATAGAAACAGAATTTCTAGCTGAAAATTGTAGCTTTGTATCAGGAGAACATAAGAATCGAGGAGGTGGCACGACAAAGCGTGACGTGCAGCTGTTCTCCTGATACGGCGGTTTTTCGAAAGATATTTGAACGCCAATATCTTCTGATCGAAACAGTATTATTCTGGCTGAAAATTCTAGCTTTGTATCAGGAGAACATAAGAGTCGAAGAGGTGGCACGATAAAGAGCACCGTCCAGCTGTACTCCTGGTATTTAGGTTCTTCGAAAAATGTATGAACGTGAATATATCCTGATCGGGACAGAATTTCTCGCTGAAAATTCTAGCTTTGTATCAGGAGAACATAAGAATCGAAGAGGTGGCACGACAAAGCGTTACGTGCAGCTGTTCTCCTGATACTGCCGTTTTTCGAAAAATATCTGAACGTGAATATCTCCTGATCGAGAAAGAATTTCTGGCTGAAAATTCTAGGTTTATATCAGGAGAACATAGGAGTCGAAGAGGTGGCACGACAACGCGCTCCGTCTAGCTGTACTCCTGATTCTGTGGTTCTTCGAAAAATATTTGAACGCCAATATCTTCTGATCGAAACAGTATTTCTGGCTGAAAATTCTAGCTTTGTATCAGGAGAACATAAGAATCGAAGATGTGGCACGACAAAGCGTTAGGTGCAGCTCTTCTCCTGATACTGCGGTTTCTCGAAAAATGTTTGAACGTGAATATCTGCTGATCGAGACAGAATTTCTGGCTGAAAATTCTAGGTTTGTATCAGAAGAATATAAGAATCGAAGAGGTGGCACGACAAAGCGCGACGTGCAGCTGGTCTCCTGATACTGCGGTTTTTCGAAAAATATTTGAACGTGAATATCTCCTGATCGAGACAGAATTTTTGGCTGAAAGTTCTAGCTTTGTATCAGGAGAACATAAGAATCGAAGGGGTGGCACGACAGAGCGTGACGTGCAGCTGTTCTCCTGATACTGTGGTTTTTCGAAAAATATTTGAACGTGAATATCTCCTGATCGAGACAGAATTTCTGGCTGAAAATTCTAGGTTTATATCAGGAGAACATAGGAGTCGAAGAGGTGGCACGCGCTCGGTCCAGCTGTACTGCTGGTATTTAGGTTTTTCGAAAAATTTATGAACGTGAGTATCTCCTGATCGAGACGGAATTCTTGGCTGAAAATTCTAGTTTTGTATTTGGAGAATATATGTGGTATAATTTTAATAAATTTTTGCGATATGAAATTGTTTCATTTTTTACATTTTACCTCTATATCCCCCATTTTTATCTATAGGGAACTAAAGCACTTAGATTTTTTAATCCAGTAAATAAAGTCAATTTTTATAATTCAAAAACAATAAACGGTACGCAAAATATGTACTTAATTTGCCTAGCAGTTTAATTTATCAATAAGAAACCTTATTTTATATTTTATTTCATCCTTAAGATCTCCTTAATATCTCTAATTTTTAAGGTTATTTGGTTAAATATCGAGACTTGAACGTATCGGATGGGACATAGGATATGTGTCAGGCGTAGTCACCTCCTCATGGGGAGATCTGATAATCGATATCATTTAAACATTAAAGTCTGTAAAACGATATTATGCTAACAGCTACGCAACATATACTCCTGTTTAAATTGTCCAAAATTCTTTGACTGAGTAAACTGGGCTAGAGGAATAATTAGTTAATAACTAAATAATTCGAATAAGAGATTCGAACAGTGACCAAAGTATATCTTCTAATAACCGCGAGACTACCATTTAAAGATAATGCAAAGCACATACGTATCAGGAGAACAGCTCGATAGCGGACTCTGTCGTGCAACTCCTTCGACTTTTATGTCCTTTTAATACAAAATTAGAATTTGCAACCAGAAATTCTTTCCCGATCAGGAGATATTCACGTTCAAAAATTTTCCGAAAAACCCAAGAATCAGGAGAACAGCAGGACGGTGGTCAGTGCCGTGCCATCTCTTCGGCTCTTATGTTCTTCTGATACAAAGCTAGAATTTTCAGCCAGAAATACTGTCTCGATCAGGAGATATTCACGTTCAGATATTCTTCGAAAAACCGCAGTATCAGGAGTACAGCTAGACGGAGCGCGTTGTCGTGCCACCTCTCCGACTCTTATGTTCTCCTGATACAAAGCTAGAATTTTCAGCCAGAAATTCTGTCTCGATCAGGAGATATTCGCTTTCAAATATTTTTCGAAAAACCGCGGTATCAAGAGACCAGCTGCACGTCACGCTTTGTCGTGCCACCTCTTCGATTCTTATGTTCTCCTGATACAAACCTAGGATTTTCAACCAGAAATTCTGTCTCGATCAGGAGATATTCACGTTCAGATATTTTTCGAAAAACGGCAGTATCAGGAGAACAGCTGCACGTAACGCTTTGTCGTGCCACCTCTTCGATTCTTATGTTCTCCTGATACAAAGCTAGAATTTTCAGCCAGAAATTCTGTCTCTATCAGGAGATATTCACGTTCAAATATTTTTCGAGAAACCGCAGTATCAGGAAAACAGCTGCACGTAACGCTTTGTCGTGCCACCTCTTCGATTCTTATGTTCTCCTGATACAAAGCTAGAATTTTCAGGCAGAAATTCTGTCCCGATCAGGAGATATTCACGTTCATAAATTTTTCGAAAAACCGCAATATCAGGAGAACAGTTGCACGTCACGCTTTGTCTTGCCACCTCTTCGATTCTTATGTTCTCCTGATACAAAACTAGAATTTTCAGCCAGAAATTCTTTCTCGATCAGGAGAACAGCTGAACCGCGGGATTTGTAGAATTTTCAGCGAGAAATACTATCTCGATCAAGAGATATTCACGTTCAAAAATTTTTCGGAAAACCCATGTATCAGGAGATCAGTTGGACGGCGCGCTTTGTCGTGCCACCTCTTCGACTCTTATGTTCTCCTGATACAAAGCTAGAATTTTCAGCCAGAAATTCTTTCGCGATCAGGTGAACAGCTGGATGCCGGGATTTTTCGTGCTACCTCTCCGACTCTTATTGTCTCTTGATACAAGACAAGAATTTTCAACCAGAAATTCTGTCTCGATCAGGAGATATTCACGTTTAAATATTTTTCGAATAACCAAAGTATCGGAAAAACAGCTGGGCGGCGGGCTTTGTCGTGCCACCTCTTCATCTCTTATATTTACAGTGTTTGTTTATTTCCTTTTTCAGCATTTTAATACATCTTAGAATGTTATTCAGTTCTAATTATCATATTTCAACATTTTCCCTTTCTCTTTTATCTTAATTGAAATAAAAGTGGAACGCTTTTCGTTATACCTTGTATACATTTGCTATCAATGATCCGATTTCGGTATGCAATTCATTATATGAAAATGTACATTTACGTATTACAAATGAAAATTGAAATTCCGCGAAGTAGGAAAATGATGTTTCAAATATGACATATTCATTATAAACAGTATTTTACTTAATTCAGTTTTTAATATGAAATATTTGTACTATTATTTATAAGAAGTAGTTAAAGAAACAGCTAACGTTCATTTCGAATTAATTGTATTTTCCAAAAATTGGGTTACCAATTGAGATTAAAATTGTTCAAATTATACAGGATAAATGAGACATCAGTAAGCTGTCTCATACTTTCACTTTTTTAACTGGACCAAGAAAAGAACGCATGAATTATATAAAAAGTGTTTTAAAGCGAATATAAGAAAATCAGATTTAGTTTTATTATTTATATAATATAATATATAGTATTATAATGTAATAATATGTAGTATTAATATTATTTTAGTAGAATAATAAATAACGTATTAGTAAATACAAATAGAAAATACTGAATTTACAGTAAATATTAAATAAATGTGAACTTTTGTGTGATGGATAATTTCATGTATATATTTCTTGTGTATTATGTTATAAAATATATCATATAACTTGTTCTTAATCGCATAAAAGCATATTTCGATTTTTATTTCAAACATTCATCATAATCAATGCATTAAATATATTTAATAGTGTGTAATATATTTATGTTTCATGTTATATTCTTGAACGACGGTGATATTAGCAGTAAAACTTTACATATGAATAAAATATATCTAAAGAATTACATACATTTAGGAGATATTTACGGTTCTATTCAAACAGTTGCGCTCCGAGTTCATTGCTTAATTTATGGAACCAGCAAGATCCTAGAACGATAAAATTGGTTACACTGTTTGCAGGAACTATAATTTAATTATATGGTATATCCTGTGTACAGCTTTATCCATGTCTTGATACAAGCATGATATAAGTGTAAAAATTAAAGTAGGTTATTCGAGGTTGACTGTGTCTATTGTTAGTCAGAATTTATGAACTTGTGAAATAAAAGTATCTGATGGTAACGATTTCTCTTTCATGTACCTATAAGAAACAGTCACAACACCCAAGTAAATTTCAGTTAGATGTATTAACCCATACATGCTCAATTGATTACCTAATGTGAAACAAGCGAAACAAGAAAGCCATAGGGTTAATCAATTCTTTTTTGTTGCATTTTCATCCGAATAATTTTTATACAATATTTTCTCTTCACAGGTTAGTATATTTCTTTCAAAGAAACATAATTTCTAAATTTACATGTGTTGTACATTTGAGATGTAATATAAAACGATAAAAATGTAATGTATTATTTGTAAATGTACTTTTAATCAGAACAAAATTATATCAGTGTTGATTTGAAAATTTAGAAAATGAAAAATTTGTTTTATGTTTCATCCATTTATTTATAATGACAGTGCATGCATGTTCGGAGAAATACTTGCTGAATGACATTGAAAAGTAATATTCTATTGAAAAAGTAATATGATTTTTAGACTTTTGCGCTGATATTGACACTTTTTTTCATACATATTGACACTTTTTTATTACATAGATGACATATGGTTTCCTCCAGCTAAAATCATTAAAGGAAGTCCCCGGCTTCGATGAAACTTTGTAAGCTTGAAGAATGGTCAAAAGGTAATAGATGAATATTTTTTTCTAACTCAAGTTTAAGATATATATATATATATATATATATATATATATATATATATCGCAAATTTCATAAAAATTCAGATTTAAGAGAGTTCACGATTAAATTTCAAATTAACCACATTTTATGTTATATTTAATATTCATTCAAATATAATGTCCTTAATTTCCAGTTGAAAGATATAGAATATTTTACACATTATTGTTATATACATATATTTTTTTACTACACAGTTCATGAACCAAGTCGGTCTATATCCAGATATTATCATATATACGAACTTAACACGCGATCTTAACATTTTACTACGTTAAAAAGAGAATGATTACTTGTGGCCTCATTTATTTGTAGCCAATTTATTATACTTAACTATCTGTTTATATTTGACAATGTATATCTCGATGATGGGTTAAAAATGGTCGCTTTTTAAAACAACGCTTTTATAACTTTATGTTTACATTTAAAAAGATGTTCGAATTAGTTTAATTAGAATGTAAGTATCTAGCATAAATTTTAATTGTATTTCTATAACTTTATAACTTTATAAACACGTTAATTTCTATTACAATTGGATTGGCAAACGATTTATTCTATATTATATTCTTAGCTTATTCTACATTGCATTCTTGATTTATTCTACATCAGATTTCAACGATCATCAGATTTAAAGTATGATGTAGAATAATGATTAAAAATAAATTTAATTTATTATACCTTGCATATGTAAATAAAATAATAATTCAAAATAAATTAATTAATGAATATTCTTGCATCGTGCAGGCTCGTATCTACTGTTGAATTATACAAATATGAAATGCATTATTCCGTGTGAATGAAATAAAAAAAAGTTTCTGCCGACCGCATTCCCTACATTTTATAACCTTGTCTTGCAACTTTCTAGGATTTTGACATAAAAGAGAGGAAAAAAAAAAGAAACAACGGATGAAGCTTTACGGGAATATGAAAATTCAACTCATAAATTGAATGGATTACTTGCGTGACCAAGATTCCGTGACTCTGTAATTCCAATTATGTACGATGCATAATATAACGGTGTACATATAGTTTAGGTCGAAAATTTTTATTTTGTTTTCATTCTGTTTAATTTTTACTCTATCTACATAAATATAAATATTAAGATTGCGTTCCATTTTTAATAATGTAATCTCAAAATTATAAAAAGGTTATCGACGTTATCACCACGCTGCTCTGGAATATAATGTTTTGTTTAATTTTGGCTTTAACATTGATATTGATATCTTATATGTTATATGTTAAAAAGAGAATCTCGATTGTATTCATTGCTTGCATGGCAGTTTACAATTCCGCGAATTGTTGCACCACCAAATACACAGAGTATACAGAATTACATAAAATTACAAATTAAAATATTCAAAATAATATTTGAATACCCAATATAATGTTTGATAAAACTCTATTCAATTCTAGTTATAGATGTCTAGAGTAATTGATTTTAGATGACTAAAATTCATATTTCACATTCTTTATTAAATTGAAACATTAAATTAAACTAAAGATTCTAAAATTCCCATTGTCCCCGGTAGCTCAACGACTCCATTCTCTCAGTTACGATCGCAAAAGTGACAAATTGAATAAATACATAATCACGAATTCCTGCGAAATGCGGCCGATAATTACTTATATTTTAAATTACATCAAATTACTTATATTCCCCGAAATAGAATGGTTTAGTAACAAAGCTAAATTGAATTAAAAAATTCCGAAATTAATTTTACTCTAAAGTGTGCAGTTGTCCAATACAGCTCGATAGTATCAGTGACTTACAACCTCGAGTTATCATCTCGAGACTGAAATGTTGAACAAATATCTGCACTCCAAGCATGCGACGAAAATCCCCTACTATTTTTCGATCACTCCCTGAGAGACGGTTTCGCCGTCGTAATCAGAGTTACAGAAATCAAAGTTTTACAAACTTCTATCCGGCATCATCAGAATTTTGAAAGATAATTACGTGAACGTGTACGCATAAATCAGCACGTGTGTAAATTCGTTTAACTCGTTTATATCGGAATCGGAGAAAATTGATTCACCGTACGATTGACGAACAAACAGAAGTGAAGATTAGATTATTAAGTTTGATAGTTCAACATCTTATTTACGCGATATACTTCAACGATCATTAATTATTGTGAACCTTTTGTCACTATAATGGCGAGGATGTGCTCCCACGGGCATTCCTTGACGACGTGCGGTCTCTCCCTCTGATTCTCGTTGTATTTCAACGACAGCGTCGAGAATCGATGAAGATAACCATTTCGCCGAATAAGGAAGCAACTCATTCGTAGAACCAAGACGCGACCTTCCAAGGGTTAAAAGGCAATCGAAAGTAACTCCGTGCGACGTGTGATATTAGTCGTTCACGCGACAGAGAGAAGGGGGAGGAGGAGGAGAAGGAGGAGGAATTTTCACTTCACATCAGGCCAGATCAAAGTATACTTGCAATTAGTCGAACGGAGCCGAACGAAGGCGGATCGCTCGTTTTACGAAAAAGTATCGAAGGCAAGAGGACGAGGTTCGATGCGTGCGATGTAGACAGTCCTGAGGACGTACGTTTACCTGCAGTCCCTACCACTTTCTTTGGCCGGTTGGTGGGCACCGCGTTCTCGTTACCGTGGTCCACGCTGCACTACTGTTCCACTATCTCCTCATTCACCTCGCGATTCGACAGGATCGAAGAACACGCGCGTATCTCCCGGACACTCATCTTCGAATTGTCGATCTATTGGGGAAAAAGACCGAGCGACTCTTCGCTCGATTCCACATCATTCTCCACGCTCGTGTCGCCAGTCTTTCTTTCTCTCTTTTTTTTTTTTTTTCTATCGGCAAAGACGCATTGAGTCTTCTTACAAAATTTTTCGAAAATTTCGTTAAAAGTGACCGATCTGACAGGAAATCCGACGTGGCTGCGCGAGAAGAGATAATAGTTTGGATCTGAAACGTTCCTATCTTGATCTCACGAGGGAAAAGGGAAAAGACAATACATAGAAATGAACGATGAGAATTCACAACGGCTTGACTCTTCCTTCTTATTGACATCGATCATCGCCCGTGAAATCATGTGCATCTGTTACCGTCAGTGTCACTAGTTGCATTTTACTGTATCATTCGTCCGGTACTCAAGCTCTTTCGTTTAAAGAATCCTGAAAAAGGGACCAGTTGAACGGCTGAGTCGTTCGAATGGGAAAGCAACGACGAAAGGAACGTATTCGATGGTGACTGTCGGTCAGTGGAGAACAATCGACCCGTAGATAAAGTGACAAAGGCAGGTGCCGATTGGAAGGTGGAAAGTAGGCAAAATCGTTTAAGAAGAAATCCTTCTACTGAGGTTTATCAGAAGCAGAGGAAACGGCGATCACGGCCTGAATGAGTATGACCGACAAATATGTGCGTGTAGTACGTTGGTGATAGAGAAACCTACCTCGTATGGTTCTCTTCTTTCCATTCGCTCACCTCGAGCTGGAAAACTGTTGTGTGTTACATAAAGAGGGATTTTACTGGCCAGTTAATGAACTCGGTTGTGCGCGCAAATAGGGAACGTTTATCGGCGACCTTACGTAAGTAAATATGAATAACTTCTTATTTGAAAGTGGCGAAGAATGTAGAATGAACGCAGAATAGAGCAAGTGCAATACCGTGGTCCACGCGTGACAGCCCCGTATTACGTCTTTCATCTTCTTATGGTGAGCGCCGAAGTTTCAGACTCTCACCGAGAACCTGCAACTGCACCCGACAATTTTATCGCACACTTTTCAGAATTCGGTAAAATGAAATAACAATCCTCTTTATTTCCAAATAAATAAATTTTTGAATTTGCTTGCGATTTCGTTTATTGAACATTTTTCTGCAGACGATTTCTTGATCATCGATCACTCGCGTGACGTGAAAATGAATTTTGTGTCGTTAGATACAATTTTTGCAATTGCGAATAACGAAAGGATAATTTCAATCAATACTCGATTTAAATCAATTAACTCAAAGGCTACTAAATTACTTATAATGCACAAAATTATGTACCGATTTCGTGATTTTCTTTTATCATTTTATATGCTAATCGAATATTGTACATTATACTGTATATGTGAATTATGATAAATAACAAAACAGTTTGATTGGTGTGGTTTAAAGAATTTAATTTTTTACTTGTCGATCACTTAACTCAGTTTAATTTATGATTTAAATGTTTGTCGCTAATCACACTACATTTTACGTTAATAGATGTAATTATGTTAATAGCTTCATTTCGTTCTTCTATGATAAACAAATGGCTTTATAAACATATATTCATAATTATATCCATACTGATCAATTTTCATGAGATATTGAACGAACACGTGAAATCATTAAGAAATAATTTATATAACATTTTCCTAATGCATGACTCTAAAATAAAAAGATAATCATATGACAAGTATTGTATATTTAATGAACAAATTCTTATAAACAATTCTTACAATGATAAATTTCAAATTATAATCATTCCATATCCCTGGAGAATATATTTCCTTTAGGAAACGTTTCCAATACGTATTTCCAAGTATTTGCATAAATTAGATCTCTTGTGAAATATTGATTTCATAATATATAATTTTCTAGAAGAAAGTGTCCAATTATAATATCTTTTTTAGTTCTAACATCAACAGATATAAATATAAAATATAAAAATTAATATAAAACTAGTCCTGACATCGTGTAATAAAATATAAAAACGAAAAAGGTATTTTTGGAAGAAGATCGCTGAACTTAACGAACACGATTAAAAAAAGACCCAAATAAAGACTTGTTTTATTCATTAAAAATTTTTATGCATAAAAATCTCTTGTCGACTAAGTACACTGCTTAGTTTTGGTTTAAAAAATTACGCGCAAGTTTCTACTTTCTACAAATCCATTATCGTTTTACTAACATAATTGTTGACAGAATTTTATTGACACTGCAAAATTTCGGTTTGAATTTAAATACTGTATTACGTGCACGTTAGATGCAACAGGAAATCGAGGTATGACCTTTAACATTAACGATTGTCGCAAAGTTCAGGTAACATCTCGTTTCATTTACCAAACGTTCAGTTTCTTTTTCATAATGGTGTCAAACTATCATTATGGTCTGTTCTTGTAAATTTAAACAAATATCTTAATTTAAATATCATTACGATCGATAAAATTTGTTAGATCATTGTTAACAAGATCGAGCGTCAAAATAGCTGAATCAGACATATGAATCATAATCTCGTAACTATTTAGATCAGAAAAAATTACAGGCTTGTTTCCACTTCTTATTAACTATGATAGTAATTTAATAACTTATTAAGACTATTGAAATGATGACTTGTAAATGTTTAATTATGATTTACGCAATATACCTCTATCGTTTTTTATTAAATGTCTAACACTTGAGTAAAATCAACTTTCAATTTTTGTCCATTTCAAAGTAATTATATTTTATGTTAATATATACTAATGTAGCTAGTAAAAGAATCAATTAATCCATAATTGATTCTTTAACTAGCTACATTAGTATATATTAACATAAAATATAATTTGACAAGAAGAGGAAATATCTTTTTATCAAGGTCTTTATTATACAAATCTTGAGAGTTACTTGCCTTTTTCCTTTCTTTATAAAATGGCCAGGCTGGAATTATCTTGATGCAGACACATTGTCAGTGACCCTTTTCGCGTAATTGGCGTAGCGTAATTGCGACCATACGGTTTAAGTCATGAAAATAATTAAAAATTTTTATTTTTCTCGGAAATATTTACCGAGAATGTTAATTCTGATACAAAAGTAACTCCTGAAAAAAGATGCAGAAGATTATTATTAGAATTATTAATTTCCTGAAATTTTGATTAATTAAAATACTATTTCATTAAATTTTCTAATCCTTCTTCTCATCGATTAAAATACCTTAATTATTGATAGATCTGCCATATTGCATGCTGATTCTTCCACATGTTAAAATTTATTCGATATTAAATTTGTACTTTGGCACAATGTTATTTCGCGTTATTAAACATTACAAGTTATTTATATCGTTATCTCTTAAATTGATATTAAATAATTCGTAATTTATACGTAACTATCTTTCGTGAGAATAATTGACTGATCATACAGAAAGATCTCAGCGTGAACTTTCTTTAGTATTGTTTCACCTACAGGCACGTTCTACTCCATTATTACACGGTACGTTGACTGGAACTACTGGAACTATTATTTGATATTTAGGACAAGTTCAGCTGTTTCGCAACGTTGATCAGTCACTGTCAAAACGTTTAAACGTCCACGTCGCCGCAAACACGCTTATTCACATTAAAACGAACGTAACGTATCTTTCTTGTTTCAATAAATAAATCCGTATCTTTTGAGTACAGTTATACTTCATAGTCACAAAAATGTTAGAAACTACAAAATACCAAAATTACTACAAAAAAAAATATCAAGAATTACAAAATGAAATTACAAAAACTATAAAAATATTAAAAATTATACTACGAGTAATAAAGTATAATTTTAATATTTCGATGAATATTCGAGATGCAACAATTCCACGCAGTATCAGTTTTAACGAAAACAAAATAAGAAACCGAACCTGGAAGCGGCAAATGCAACAAAATTAAAGTAAGTACGTGGTTCACCATGAACAGTGTTTCGCAAAAAGATCACTTTCTCTTTGTGATCTTTCAGCCATTGAAATGTGCACATTCAGGGTCCTTCGAGGGTAAATTAGACGAGTTTATCTTCTTTTTTAACATATTCACAAAATTAAGATCCAAGATATTCGAGAAGTCAAAGTCTATCAAATTATGAAAACGCTGACCTTTAATTATTCAAGTAAATTTAACCAACAGCGAACCACGTGGAAGATTTCCAAATGTTGAAATAATTCTCTGTAATTTTGTTGATATTTTATAAAATGCGCTTGAATCAACGAGGTATTACATAAAGTGAGATCAAAGATACAGCAAGGTGAGAAAGAACAAACTTGACTTTCTCTTTATTTTTAAGGATCTCGATATCGCAAGGCACTTTTCGATTTTTTCCCTTTTGACATGTCGAAATATATTAATAAATATACTCTGCTTAATATAATTTTCAATATAAAGATTGGTTATGACTAAAGGATCGGAATTCGAATACACTTCTCTAATTTTTATCGTCCAGTCATGTAGTTACGTTTTATAATTTAATTAATATAAATAACATATTAACTTTTCCAAATAAAGTGATTATTCAAATTAAATGAAAGTAAATAATTTGTTCCAGTGCAAAAACATAAATATAATAAGCACAAAATTTGTAGACAAATGATACCAGTCAAAATAAGATATTTATTATAAAATTTAGTAGATGAAATAAATTTCTCTAGTTATGAAGCTGAAAAAAATAATGTAGGAAAAATTCTAGGAATATAGTTTAGAAATAGATAAAGTATGAAATATAATAATAATAATCTATAATTTACTTAAATTTGCCACAAAAATAAAATACTGTATTCTATAATGTAATTAATAAATGTAATCGTGCACAATGCAGTAATTTTATAATTTTATAACTAATAATCATAATCGATACAAAATTAACTAAAAAGAGAATACTGAATTCTACTTTGAGTGACACAATTGAACGGATACACGTTAGTATTGCGGTAAAAATTTTTTAGCACGATTCATGCACTATCTATAAAAATACAGAGAATGAGGTTTCGATTCAAAACCACAAACTCGGGATAAACGCTTCCGTATATCTTTTCTACGATATCTGAAATGTTCTTAAACCATGCCTCTTCGTTTTTCAGAATTTTTATACAACAGTAATATCATCAAAGGAAAAAGTATTCCCAAAATTTTTATCGGAAATTTGATATTTACTATTTTGTTCAGTAACAAAATTATAATAATTCGCAGGTTGAAATTTGAATGAATTAATTTTTATAATATCAATCTTATAACAAAATTTTGCTACTATCTGTAAATAAAATTTATTAAGTAGATGTTAATTTTCAGAAATTTCAATAGAATAATAGTGTAAATTTCATATTAATTTAAATATATTGTTAACAGATTTACAATATTAATTAATATAAAATTTCTTGAGTTAATCAGTATTAATTTTTAATATTTGAATAGATATGTAGAAAATTCAAATATACAGAATAGAATTTAAAAAAAAGGGAAATCTTCGAAGACAAGAAAAGGAACAAACAAAAGGAATAACTTTTAAACCGATCTCTAAACAGAATGTACTACACAAGATCCCAAAATGTGCAAAACATCCAAGACAGAGTGTTCGTTACAATATTTAATAGGCAAAATAAATCTCTCCTTAAGTTCCATTTCTTTCTTTGTCCAAAGAGTGAAAGTTTGACATTGAAAGTCGCTGTTCATTCAACTCGAAATATTCATTTTCGCTGATTTTAATTATCGTAGTTATGCTCGCAATATCGCGCTTATGACAGAAACACTTGCGCCAGGCTTTCGTTTTCGAAACTATTCATTTCATACATCATCCATGAGTGGACAGGAAAGAAAATGTGGGAATTAATCGGTGTGCCTATGGCAGACTCTACAAAATTAAGTAGCCGTCAACGTACATATGTCAACTTGATCAGCCAAGATTTCAAGGTTCGATAGCTTTTTGAAATGATGAATACAGTAGTTTTATCCATAATGATCCATAATGTTTCTCTCGGAACGCTTTATTACCAATACCATCGCACCAATCGTTTTCTCCTCGTTTGTTTATTCTAATATGAAACGTATGGCTAGACTATTTCGTCGTGTTCGCATTGAATCTGGTCATTACTGCAACCTAGTGTATAATACAATTTCTCATGAGGTAGTATCATAAAGGTAGTATCGTAAGTGTTGGTTATTGCTGATACGCGAAGTAAATGAGATGTATGAATGCTTGAGCATGAAATATTATATATATTGATAAAATAGTTTCGCATTTTAAATATTTGAACAGTAAGCTACGATCTATGTCTAAATGTTACTAATAAGAAAAAATTATTGTAGGATGATTAACAAAAGAAAGATAACAATTATTTATATATATGTGTGGATTGAGCATTTAAAAAAAATATATAGTTAGGAGTTACGTGCTCTTCTCTTCTAAAATATCTTTAAATTCAAATGTAATCATCGAATCAAAAGATAGTCACGACGCAGTTTAATTTAATACAGTAAAATGAGTGACACTAATCAGAAACACAAATTGAATGCGAAATTGTATCTCAGAAGTCTACGTCAAATTTCAAATATTGAAGAAGGAAAATGATGATTTAAAATATTTTATAAACATCAATCTATTTGTTAATTAAAATTATACAGATTTTGAACAAATGATGTTTCCTATCATTTCCTGTTGAAAAAAATAATGAAATTTACTGTACAATTATTACAGACACGTTGAAATGTATAAAATGTATTATTATTATTACTGTTATTATTGTCAGAATAAATTTCACTCATTTTATTACACATGTATATTATTATTCTATATATAGATTTCCATCAAATAGTGTTTTGTTCTTTAAACAAATGTCAGAGACACTGCAAGCATTTTAGAATCTGTCTAATTTTAACTAAAAGGTTGATTAAGATTCACGAATTATGCAAAACACGTTCTTAGTTCTCCCTGTTCTCGCATTTTAAATACTTGAAAGACAGACATACTTACAGGCAGGCTTCTGTGACTGATTGTTGTTCATTACTTGACTTCGATACCCTCGACGAAACCATCATGAAACTATACTTTCTTCTCGATTTCTATTCAATTTCCACATCACCCTTGATATTGTGTGTAGGATTTCACTCGTTTTGGAAATGCCGAAATGGTTGTGAAAGCTCGATCTGGTGTAAGTTCTCGTTGCAATAACGGTAGGAAGCCGTGCGTCATGCTTGTTTCTATCCCTCCTTCGTGAAGGCAAATGGAAAGTCTGAAATCACAGTTCCTTCTTCGTATATAAGCGGCATGTAAACTCCGCTCGGGCACACCATTCGTCCTTGCGGTCATTATGTTTCCGCATAGCCATTTACCAACGTACGCAAAATGTGTACATTGAACCATCGTTATCGATCGAATGTATTTAAGGCTTGATCCTCCAGACTTGGCAACTTCATTTCCTTCCTGCATCCAGTTTCACTAATCGAGAATATTTTCATACTCACCCGCGATGACATTGCATTTTTCGACTATTTGAGAAAATACTTTCTACAATACGTCAAAAGTAACTCTCTACATAGTATAGCATCGCAAGTCGAGAAGAAGCTCACTGTCAGTCAATATTAGAGTATTTATTATGTGACTGTACACGTGTATGTGTGTAGCAATTATGACACCGCAGTTAAATAGCTCAAGAACTTCATCAAGCTTCAAAATAGTAAATTTAGTAAAGAGATTTTTTTAATTCGTTTTCAAGATGAAACAATCGATTAAATGAATCTTGTACAAAAGTAAAGGTGCTTGATGCTCTTTTAAAGAGACACGAACCAATTCATTGTGCAATCTAATATTTATACCGATTATCATTATGGAATTAAGTTTCTGCGCTTCGATATTATTCTATATTTCTATGTAGAATGAAACTTTAAATTTCTGACTACATTAATCGAGATGTAGCTTTCCGCTCTCTACACAAGTGTATCTCATGTGTTAAATACCGGAAGCCTCGTACACTTCCTTTCCTACGCGACTTTTATTTTCATATATTATTAATGAAGCATATTATGAGTGATTACAGGTATTTATACCTATATTATACCTACGTACTGATAGAGATAATATAATCGTTGAAGAAGATGAACATAACTGGAGGAAGACATGCTTTTTGATGAAAGGACACAATGTGTTTGTAGTATCAAACGTCTGTCTACTGTAATTTAATAATATCACAGATCAATGTAAATTATACTGTAATGATACTTTATGTAAATAATAGATTAATCTTTTTTATAACAGTAAGTATTAAAGTTAAAAGATAATATAAAAATTGAGAACGTTGTTCTGTAGCCACGCAGAAATAAATAAAATTCTACGAATTGTCCTCGTAAATGTAATAAAAAATTCTACGCAACATTTCAAATGCTCAATAGGAATATTTTACTTTTGATATATTCCAGTTTTTTGCAGCGAAGGCTGTCAGCAATCGAAATAATGTTTCGAAACTAGCAAACTGGCTCAGCCATTCTGTAACATATTGATCGAAAAAGAAAAACTGAAAATCGCATTTATAGATGAAAAGAAATTCTTTATCTTATCTTTCAACAATCAATTTCAGAAAATACTGCTCTCAAATGAATTTATTTCAAATAACTACGTTTAAATTTAATTCTTGAATCGAAATCGAATCATCCGGGTGTACATTATGACATTTTTACTTCTCATTATCCTAGAATCACAGTTCTCAATCTCAAGTCTTTCGAAATCGTTATAAATCGAGCCGATATGTTCAAGTAACAAGTTAGTGCGCTTGAATATATGCACAGACGCATTCTTTTGAAATCGTCGTAGATTGCGCCAGTGGATCTAGGCAACAAGTAACAGACAAAACTAATATTAAAATTCTCGCCAGGCATCGAGAATAAAACTAGGATTCCGAATCTTTTGCGCGGGTATCGACGGTCCTGGTTGTCGAACGATACAATCCCAACCGAGGCTGGCGAACATAAATGTTGCAGTGCAAAAGCAGCTCGCGATTGCGCCGAAGTTTGCAAAACTCGATAAATTAAGGGAGAGTTGGATTGCTCCAAGGCCTTTACAAATGTTTAATGATCGTACATGTTCGCCACAAATGCGGATTGAAGCGCATATAGATGTGCGTACATACATACATACTATGCACGTATGTGCATACGCACTCTCGAAATTTTCAATGCTTATATTGCAATCCTACATTGCCTTTCGTTACTCTCGCTGTCATTCGTTCTTTTTCTTCTCCTCTGCTCCGCTATACTTTGATTGATTAACCTCGGAATGCATTCATTTTGTTTTGCGTTTTCATGCTCGTGCATTTCCCACAATTACAAGATGAACGAAAAGATTTCGTTCTTACTGTCACTTATTTTCGAATAAAATGGTTTTCATTAATGGCGATCGTAAGAATTCATTGTCAGTTTACTGAGAAACAGTTCATACATGTCATCGAGGATCGGAGATGTTATTTTTAAAACTAAAGAAAGAATTTTTTACAACAGAATCATTGTATCAAACTAATCCTTAGTAAAATATTGAAGGACGTTTCATTTGTAAAAAGTCAGCTTAAATTATCTAACAATAAGTGGATTTGATGTAAAACTTTGTCGACACTGATATGAAAATCGTCATAAATATTTTGTCGCTATTTATATCTAAACTGTAATATAAAGACCCGGAGAAAATTTAAGGTAATTTATATGTATCTCTGATGAAGAAATTATAAATGAAAAGAGTTAAGATAATACACACAAAACAGGTTGCAACTGAGGAAATTTTTAATATTCAAATCACTATTCAAGCTTGTCGTTATGTTTCGTTCATATGTACATACGTATCGTATGAAATGTGGAAATCCATACAAATGTTATTTTTGCTATCTACTGCGATTTCTCCATTGAATAGTCATAGAATTTATTCAATGATGTATCACAACAGTGCTGTTAGTATTATTGCAATTCGATCGGGGCGAATGTTTCAGAGAAAGCGGTAATGCATGGTCGCGTTTGATTTCTGCCATTTTGCATTGTATCTGGAGCGTAAACTATTTCTGAAATTTGACAGTAGCAGTGATTTTGTAGTAAACATTTCAAGCTACATTTATTTCTGTCGATACGCAACATCTTACTTTCAATTTTCTGTAATACGTCATAGAAACTAAGTTATTGTTGACTACACTTGTGAATAAAAATTTTCCAAATACCGAGAGACTCAATATTACAATAGTGCAGTAAATATTGTAACAATTACGGATATCTAAATTGAAGCGAAAATAAAGACTGAAAATTTGTTGTCTTGCAAAGAAAAAAGACTCTATAACTGAATGCTTGATAACAACTAATAAACAAACTCTTACGAGGCTCTAGCAAAATACAATTAAATAGAATTATTTGTTTCGTGTTAAATTCAGTTAAACGAATGGAACTTTGGGATACTATATTAAGAAATATTAATTTCTAATCAGAATTCGAATTTTTATCACCGTACGTCACGCTGACAAATATCTCGACTATGAATATATCATGAAGAATGTCATGTGACATGGTTATTCCGTCCGTTAGATGTTAATTTTCTCTTTTCGTGATTTTCAGGGGAATACGTGCACAGCAATTTCAAGCTTTTTATCATGTACATACAAAAACATTAACAGATGTTTGGCGTTGGCTTATTCTGAATTAATTAACGTTGGAAATAATCTGTTATTTTGTTTCTGGAATAGCACAATGTATAATTATTTGTTTTTCATTCATTGCATGATTATTTGCATGATTATATCCGTCTTTGTTGATTATCCGTGTACCATAATTTATTCAGGGAGACACGAACAAGAATAACAGATTACGAGGCAAGTGTACTATATTTACATGAAAAAAAAGTGCCACGATATTAATCTTTGTTAAGCGAAATAGATTGAAAAACAGATTCGCGCAGTTTCTTGTAAATAATGTATAATAATATGTAAATAATATGTTTCGATCTTGGACGATTCTCGTAAATAGTACTTAATAATACTTAAATCGAATTAATTATACTTTTATTTGTGTCGATAATAAATATATATTACTATTAAACATTATTCAATTTACATATTAAAATATTGCATTATTTTATTTTATACATCATTAAATTTGTATACGTAAAATATTTGTAAAATAATTTAAGAATTAGTTTACTATCTGTCATACATTCGAAAAATCAAGATTCTGCTATACACAGTATAAATCTACTAATTTTACCAGCAATTGCACATTCCTTTTTATGTTACTAAATATTAGATAAAATACTCGTTTCCAGGAATCAAATCTTAATTGACTATGGATAATACAATCACGTGTAAAAATTAGTAGCTGCTTTTTCTGTTAAAGCAATTATTGAATGAACAGGCTTTAGTAACAGGCAACGTATATAAGAAATTAGAATTGCATTGGCATAACTAATTTCTCAATAACCATAAGATATTTATACGGCGATTTGAAATAATAAAATTCAAAAAATAAGCTGTCCGACATTACTTATATTTTATTTTATTTCGTTGCCCTTCGAAATCCAGTCACCGAAACATTTGAAACAGTTTTCACTTCCAACAAGTTCGTTCTTATAATACATTGGTGAAACTGTTTCGTCGTTGAATCACTGACGTGAAATATCGGATTTTCCACCAACTTTATGCAACATTTGCGCAAGAGTGTTTCTGCGCTTGCTGTAAAAATGCTCAAAATATATATGCCACAAGAACTAGAAAAACTGAAAATGTTGTCGTAAATCACTTTAATTATAAAACCGGATTTCGAATCATTTGTCGAACTAGGTTTTTATGGATTATATGTATTTTACATGTGAATTGTTTGTAATTATACGCGTGTCTTTAGTTCAAGTGTTTCAACTTGACGTAAAAGTTTTTAATATTCGCAGAACTCTAAGCACCATAATATTAAATATTCTCTAATGAATAATTTTTTATATTTTTTTGTAGATTACATGTATTCTATATATTTTTTACAGGCAATGAATTTTCACATAAATATGTACATAGACATTCACGTGTGACATGTATATTATAATGTATATGTCATATTAGTTTGAAAGTTTCGACTTGATGTAAAAGTTACTATTCATAACGAAAGTTTAGCAAACTGATGTTCGATAGTGGATTTTTACGCATTCATAGGAAATTTTAAAGTGCAAAATTGCGCAGAGTATGCGCAAAAGATAAAAAGAAAAAGTATATAAAATATTCAATGTGTAGTGTTTCATGCAACATTTAGTTGAAAACGATTTTCTACTAAAATTCCATTTTTTGAATGATATTCTCAAAAATATGATTTTGCATGCAAATCCGCAGTCAAATCGTTTGATATGTAAATGTATACTATAAAAGAAACTCAAAGTTCAAACAATTATTAAAACAATTTCGTACAATTTCAAGTAAAATAATTCGGGAACGAGTAAAATAAAAATCGTTGAAGTAACAAAGAATCTTGAAATTAATTGGCAATTTTAATCGTGTTTCGT
This sequence comes from Tetragonisca angustula, assembly GCA_036937485.2. NCBI lineage: Eukaryota > Metazoa > Arthropoda > Insecta > Hymenoptera > Apidae > Tetragonisca > Tetragonisca angustula. The sequence continues at coordinate 106,171 of JAWNGG020000296.1, forward strand.
ATATGTATATATAAAGTAAGTTTTGACATGTTTTTCTTATAATGTATCATTATAATATATCTTTCATCGGCTTGAAACCAGTTCTCCTTAAGGGAAGATTTTGGGATTGTAGATTCTAGTGAGTGCTTTTGGAATGCAGTTCCAACGTCATGTAGTCGGAATAGTTTTTTTCTGTCTCGAGGCTTATACAAAGGACATTCTGGTTTTTTCCCCAGAGAAACAAGATTAACAAGAAAGGTGGAAGATTCCAAATAACCATTCGACGCGTCTGAGAAATTTGAATACGAAGATGACATTATACTGGAGAAAGATGCATTCATACTGCAGAACTTTTAGCATCGCCAAATTTTTTTGAAAAGTGAAATATAGAAAGTGAACCAACATAGAAATATAGAAATCCCTTTTTACTATTGTTAACATTAATTCCCAAGTGATATTGTAGGCTTAATGTTACAAATGTTTTCTATTACATTACAAAAATTTAAATTCAATCCAAGTTCAAATTTTATTTTGTACTTTATACTTTGTCCGCGATAAAAGTTATTAATAAAATTTGAAATTAAACGATACAGAACTTAAATTTTTAAGGCTCCCGATATTCAATGAGATTTATTTAATTAATTATTTAATTTATTTGATATTCTAAGCTGAGTGTGACATGAATCATAAAAAAGGAATATTAAAAGTCACAGGAGTATTTTTATTAAAACTGCATCCAAAGCATCTCCCTTAGATTAATAGAGAAAAATATTCACGATTTATTTATAAAATTATATACCTGTGCAGGAAAAATATACGGTGTAATGATATTTCTGTTACGTAATGGTTCAAGAAAGACTGAAGCAGTTGAAATAATTATTGAATTTTTCAGTTATTTCAATAAAGTTAATTATCAGTTTGAATTGAAATGTTCTGTAGTGTTCTGGCAGATATCTCGTGTTCTTGTGTAGGAAATTCCCGGTTCTCAGGGCTATAGAACCATTATCTTGTCTCTTCGGGGATGTAACGGTTCTATTGCATGTCTATCACCGAACAGCTCTTATTTTCGTCATGCGTAACAACATGGTTATCTGACATTCCGTTGTGGACTTTTCTCTTCAGTTCGAGACTTTTCACGATATACTAACGTAAGTTATCATTGACTGAAATGACTAGTATAGTTTTAACTAGCTTCTTTTTTGTCAATTCAGTAATCTACTCACTGTGATTATTACATAAATGGGTAATGTAACGTACATATGTTTAGATTTGAGATTTTCATTCTATTTACATTTTTGTCCAACTGTATTCTAACGTTAAATGAGAGTGAAAAATATCGTGACTTGGAAATATGTAATAACGTAGAATATAATATAGAAATATGTAATAATATAGAATATAAAAATAAATGTATAAAATTAAGAAATTAGAGTTATTGGACCATGTTCTTGTCGCGAAACTATTATTTCTAAAATTGGAGGAAACTCAATTGTTATAACCGAAGAAAGTAAATATTAGAAAAAATTAGGAAAGCATTTTAAAAGTCGAAGGCATTAAATGAAACTACAATAAATTTTATATTCTAATTTTATATTCTAATCTTCCTATTAAAGATGCATTTGGCATCATATTACGTATTAAATAAAATGTGTAAAAAAAAATTTGCAATATATAGCAAAGAACAAGAATAAAAATATAAATATTGATAAAAAGTACAAAATAACACAACAGACAAATATTGTTTTCGAAATTAAAGCAAATCAATATTTAACATAAATTATTCAAGCGTAATACACGCGAACGTAACACATACTTAACAATGTAAACTTCGATAACAATAAGATGCAAATGTCCCATTCAAAGTAGGCTTCATTCAATACATATGTATATACATATGTTTCGCAACGTATGTTGAACAGATTAACAGTTTTTTTTTTTTATCAGCACTTTCTATTTTTCGCATATATGTGTTAAACAATTTGGATATTTTAACTAAAATTTCGTCAAAAAGTTCTAAAAAAAAAGGAAAAATAGCAATTTTACTCGAGGTTAAATTTGTATTATGTCAACGAGTAGCTTTCTACGAATTCTAATCGTGCGAAATTTTTAAAGTTCACTAATAGTCAATGAAAAATCAAAATTCTCTCCTGACAAACTGTATGTACGTCCGCAACATTTGACAAAGCATTTTTTCTCTTTTTTTTTTTAATAATTTTCGTTTCCTAAAACATGATTATCTTGCGTAATATAATGCAGCATTATATTATAATGAGAGGAGCATTACTACTTTCTCAAGCATATATAACCATTGTATATAACATGTGAGTAAATACTAAGTACTTGTGCTAACGAATAGTGAAAGTATAAGTGCTACTAGGTTTCGTCTTATGTGCTTTTTATTTCTATTTTAAATTCTACGTGTTGGCTGAAATTTCGTTTCTCTCAACCTTTAACCCTGTTATTATACCACACGCCGAAATAACTTTCATATCACGTGACGAAACTATTTACACTTTCTATGGTGTTTTATATTTTTATTGATTTCTATTCATTGAATTTAGTCAATATCATTCGCAAATAAATAAAAACACAGTTCTGTAATTATTTTCTATATACAGACCCATCCATTAAATACCAATAGCAAACAAAGTGCTGAATTTAATTTAAATTATGAAAATTTATTTTTTTATACATTCTTTTAATTTTAAATATTTTGTATTTATTAGATAATACTCAACGATGTATATGAATACTTAGCGACGTACATAACTAATAACGAATCGATAGATTTCAAAGATAGTTACGTAATATAAAGAACAAACAGCTTCTTTCGTTGTAATGACAATTACATAGACACAAGCAACGCTATCGTTTATAAATAATTGCGCGACTGTTCATGAATCACTGCGATTAGCCACTTTAACCATCAATTAGCTTTTTTTACGACGCTGAAAATAACAGCACGATAGCATATAGTGTTACTGATTTTGATACATAGTATACGCGAAGCCTGGATTCACTTTCCTATTTCTTTTCAGTATAAAAAGAGTTTTGCAACAACGACGCATTTAATGAGATGAAAAAATTTCGATGCTCTGACAAAATAGCAGATCTCGTACTGTTTATTAACTCAAAGTCTAATATTAAAGTTAGATATGAAAATGTTCTATAATCTATAAATATTATTCTGATGAAATTTTTTCATTGATTATAATTCGAGATAAGATGTTAAAAATGAGTATGAGAATACTTTAAACTCAAGAATATGATCGTTTCGTTTTATATTGCACTTTATGTCATAAGTAGAATGTGCAGTACACGTAGGCAAACGTAGTCATTTGAAAAGACCTGCAATTTTCAAAACTTATTATGTTTTATGATTACAGTCATCCGTAAGGCTAAACGTTTCAAAACAACGTGAATTATTCAAACAGTTAGTTGAATGAACTTTTACAACTTACCAACTTATTCTTATCTGAGGAGAAGAAATCTGACATCTTAATTGTGTATACACTGGATGATTAATGAAAATGATTAACCTGCACATAACCTTTCATCCATTTTTGCTACATAGATGAACTTGAGTGGAAACTTCATTTAGTACTATTATGTTTTACTTCTAAGTTGTTCGTTCAATGTGCATGTACAAAAGATTTTGGTAATCAAGAGCCATAATGTATGTAATGTGTCTATTTTAATTAACCAGAGATCGATTAAAATATTCTAATATCTCTCAGACCTTTATGAGAAGAAGATCATTTTCAAATTCTATGATAATTTTTACTGAATAATTTTAGTAAACTAGTTGAAATATTAAAAGAGACTCTATTAATGATCGATATATTTAATATATAATAGTTTGATATATTTAATTTTATAATTTTTTTTTATATAAAGAAATTTACTATTATTTCTCTTATTTTTTTCAATTGGTGAATAAACTAATTCCAACCAATATATATACTCGATTTCTGAGAGAAAAATAATCTATCATATTTTATGTCGTCAAATTTGTCAGTCGATGATATTATATTTAAACGACATGTTACCTTAATCCAGTCTAACAATTCAAACGATTCGTTTTACTAATACTATTTTATTCTTCTATTTCAGAATACGATAGACACACGCGGCAATCAAACAGATCCTCAATCTGAAACAGCTCGTATAACACCACGATCGTGAAAGTATAAACTCGAATAGCTGTATCGGACGCAATAAAGAAACGATACAGGAGAAAGGAAAAACCAGATCGAGGAAGGAAGGAAGAATCGATCCGGATTGCAAGGGAAAGAGCAAGCGATGCTTGGTAACGGTGTTTCAAGAACAGATCGCGTACATCCCCGGAAACAATGCTCGGAGAAGTGACGTGAAACAACACTTTCGAAACGTAACACATCGCAGATTAATTGTAACAAGATTTCTATGGTGCGGTGACGATAAACAGAGCACGAATTATCCAATTATCTTAATTGCTGTGAATCTCAACAGTGAAACATAAACTAATTCCAGCAAAGCGAGTAATTTATCGCTTTCGTCGATCTTTCCATCGGCATCTCTTTCTTTTACACGTAACGCACGTATTACGTATCCTGTTTTAATATTGAGAAACACTTCACAAAGAGAGCCACCCCAGGTTTTCGAAACCTGATTTTGTGCACCGGCGTTGCACGAAAGTGAGCGAGCTCTCTCTCGAGGGAATTTCGACACTTCTATGATTATCGCGAGATCTGACTGGGCAACGTTGGTCGAAAATGAAGTTCATAGGGTCGTTGTTGGGCATCAGCTCGCCCAAGAAGATGGGCAAAGAATACATGAAAGTGGGAAGGAACGCTCTGTTCGGGCTAAGGACGAACCAACACGATGGCCTGTACACGGACAAGGTTCCCAGACCTTTGTCCTTCCTCATTTCGAGGAATGGGAAACTCAAACACGGTGAGCATTATCGTAGTCTATGATTTGCGTTTCATACACTGTCCCGTTACGCGGTGAAATAATACCGCGACATAATAATCCGACACTGATCATGAAACGCGTTAACGCGCATACCGTGGATATGTAATGATCGAAAGATAATGCGGTTCTTCTTTCGAAATTAAATACGGGACTCAACAGGTAAGTTAATTACTGCATTGTTCAATTGTTGGTTCACTATTTCATTGAACTTTGAATATTACGATTGAACGATGAAAATTATTCAAAGAGTCATAATGGTTATATAATCATATAGATTAAATTATTATATTTAAAGTATAAAATTATATAAAATAGTAATATCAATTTGACAATCGTCAAATTATTTCATTTGATATTTATCATTGGTCGCAATTCGTCGTAAATGGAAAAATTTCGACCATGAAAACCACGCGATACAATCGAACGCGATTTCTATCGAAACGGATGATTTTAGACGCTGCTTGTTCTTATTGTGAAACACCTTTGCTGTGTAGTAGCAATTATTTTAATTTAAAAGTGAAATGAATTTCAGTGCAATAAGGATTGCGCTCGGTAATTGCGCAACTGTTGATTTAAAACTAGAAGTAATATTTTCTACGTGATTCTCATTTTAATTACTACTATATCTTTCCGTTTCCGATATAATCAGCAACTTTTCGTACAAGTTTCACTATACACGTAAGATGATTTACAATGACCTGTGAAACTCTATTTATTATACGGTTTCATTCCGATTTTCATATTTGTCAACGTTAATACCAAGATTATATTATATTATTAAAGCAGCTTTCAGGAGAAAGAAAAAAAGGGAAAATTATTAATATTTTCAATTTTTATAATGCCTGACACTGTCTATTTTAAGTTTACTAATTTTTTCTTTCTGTTCCGAAGAAGAAGATATATATGAATTTTATTTTTGATCTCTACAATATTTGACATTGTTCCTTTTAAGTTTCTTAATTTCATTATAAATCTTCAGCGATTAAAAATATATCTACACCGCATCAGGTAATTGGTTCAGAAGAAAACATTTTTAAAAAGAAATATTCATTTGCAATTCTATAAATATCTTCCAAATTATAGTTGAGTCTTGTATAGATGACACGTAATGATTTGCAAATCAATGAATGCTGAGATGATTACAGTAGACTTGCCAGATGATTATACCAGACTTAGTGAGAAAGATATTACGTGATGCAGTTTCACAATTTGAAACAGATGTTATTTTCTATTTTATTGTGATAAATCTCAGAGCTGTTCTATGACGTCTTAAAATTTAAAAAGAAAAACCTCTGAAGTCCCATTAACTTATTGAAATTTACCGAACTTCAAAAATTCATGACATCGTAATTAAATATTTTCGTACTTGATTACTGGTTATATTTTTTATATTGATTTTATTCTACATGAACACGATAATTCATTTACAAAGAGATGTGAAATCCTTAGAAATACGTTGCCAAGCATGTAATTCTGATTAATTTTTTCCTATACATGCAAAGATCTCTCAGCCTTAATTTTCGAAATAAGTCACAAAAAAATGTAGCCGAAACTATACGCCATAGTTTCGTATTTCTGTGAGGTTTGGTTCAGAAATTCGGGATCTGGAGGCAAAGAAAGATGTCCACGCCTATCCTATCACCTTTTATTTCACAATGTATTATTACAGTCTGTCCAATGACTCGAGTTTTTGTTTCGTAGGCAGTATAATTACGATATAGAATACACGATTTTCTGATGTAATGGCAGAATTCTGCTCGATTTAATAATAACTGTATTTCACAACTAAAAATCGTGCATTATGAAGAAAAAGCGTAGACATCCCCACCCCGGAGTTTTAACTAAATCTAACTAAAATTGATACAGTATATTTTTGCCAAATATCTCGAAAACTAAAATCAGGCGATAATTGCATGTAGAAAGAGAAAAAAACTTAGACTCACGCCCTCGACACCATATTTCAAAGTCATTGAAATCGGTAAGACGTACCTCTTTGTAAATAATTACCCAAATTTTTAATTATTTTTTTACAAGCGAATTTTTAATTTTACACATAATCTGTGCAATGTTGATACAAAAGTCACAATAATTTAATTGATCATTTCTTTATGTCTAAATAAATTTGAAGTAAACAAGATATATTGCTACGAAAATTCTTAAAAGTTACTTGCAAAGTTAAACTTGCTTCGGAGATTTGTAACAGATTAGAGAGTTTCCATGTTTCCATCTTGAAATCAGGAAGAAATTCTTAACGTTAGTAGAGAAACTTGAATTATCATAAGAGGTTCTCGTTTTCTCCGTCGCGAGGAATGCGCTTGCTACCCGGTTTCAACTTCAATTCACCAAACGAGCTCGCTGTTTCAATGAACTTGAAACTGACATTTTATCTTATTTGCAGAGAATACTTTGTAAAGAATCTCTTGACAAGAATGTTATTCAATCGCATACTACGAATATTAGTAGGAATAAGTATATTATCAAATTGCAATTACATCTTACGATCTTCAATTACATTTAATTTAAAAAATAATCAGAAAGTTTAACGTAATTTCTCCTGATAACAAACAAATGAATAGATAATAATAATGAGTTGATATTTATTATTAGAAATCCGAATTGCTTATTAAGAATTTATTTAGAAGTAAAAATTCCCAATTTCAGTTCAAATCGAAATGCCTCTTGAAAATCCATTTCGAATAATATTTTATAATATTCATCATTATTAATTAGAACACGATTATTGTTCAACATTTATAAAAAAAAATAATAAATTTACTATTAAATCTATAAAGAAATTTTATAACTTGTACTCATTCATTCGTATGTATGTATATATATATATGTATATTTACAAAAATATACGTAAAAATCCACAGTCTAATCATCACTTTTTCTACGCTTTTCTATTTACGAAGTTGATCGATGTGGTTTCTAAACGGTTCATTTTTACATCCTTCGAACTTTCCATGCAACTGATCAGTGGTTATTGCAGGTACATTAACCTGATTCGACTGAGCATGCACAGACGCGATGTGTTCGTAACTGTAAAGTGTGTTGGTGATAGGGAAACATAATCAGAATGATGCGTAACGTACGCGATAGTAGGACAACCTGTCCTTTCTATATCACCTGTTCCACTAGCCTACTGTATCCCGTTTGCATCTCCGTTATTATTAGATATAATTCTTTGACAAGCTATTGTATCAACATCGTGTCCTCTATTTTCACTTCTGGCGAATGTGCGGCCAGAGAAACTCAACAGTTGTTCTTAACATTTGTTGAATCTGTTATAGAATGCCTGTTCGAGTCTTGCTTGCTCTTTCCGCACTTTCGAGCGAGCGTATTATTTCCTCAGAGATACGCCTTTCATTCGGGACCAGTTTCTCGTTTTGTAATTCGCGATACTGATAACGTGAAAGTAACATCTTAACGCTCTCGAATTAACGAAGTTGCTCGAAATATGTAACCAATCTGTTATTTCTTTCTCAAGAAACTCGCAAATTTACGGCTACATTTTCTTCAAATTCATATTTATATTTTCGACGATGTGAATTATTTTATCGTAAAATATAGGACCATCGAATTCCATGGGAATTAAAATAAACTAACTTCAGTTACGGAGTTATTTCTACCACGAAACGTGGGGATACAGGGCCAGAATGTTAGATCTTAAATCTGCAAATTTCCCACGTTCTATATCATTAATTCTAAATCTATGACTCATGCACTTAAAGGTTGAAAGAATTATTAAAATATGGAAATAAAATATTAAAAAATTGTCAAAATATTATAAGACGATTATTACTAAATAACTATATTTGCAATACGTAAGGTGGTGTTGAAAGTAATGACTTACAAGAATGCACCAAGAATATATATACACGCTTGTATTTGTCGGAATGTCTGTTTTTATAGTTTAATGTTTTTATAGTACAGTCTTGCTTCTTGAACCAAATCGCGGCTTGAGCAATACAATTTTGCAACACCGTTCGAAATGAGTTTTTAAGCACAAAAGTTAACTACGCGAGTGAATAGTGCAGTCTATTATTTTATTCAAATTATACATGTTTTATAAAAATATTTCACTTTGAAAATATATTAGTTCATTGAAAATATAGAAATTTAAATACTTTATTTATTTATATTTGCAGTTAATTTTCTTCTTTCATAAAGCAAAAGATTGTTTTATTTTTAATCAGGTTAAAAGAATTTATTGAATGTCAGTAAAAATTGATACTAGTTCAATATTGGTATTGGAATATTAATTTAAAAATTTATTAAATTTGAACAGTTTCTTACTCGTGCTTGTGATTCATCTTTTTTGTTTCATAAAACAAATGATCTTGTTTAAATTTTAATTATGTTAATTAATTTAAAAGAATTGATTGATTTGGCACTTGCATCGAAAGAACTTGACTTACTAAACAAGTTCAAGTATTTAGTACAACCGATGAAGTTTATGTGGAAGTGGCAAGGTAATCACCTAATTCGAACCATTTAGAGAAAAATCATTCCACCACTACTTTAGGAAAGTAAATGCCTGCATTAGATTCTGGTTTAATTTAGATCATTCTTTCGAGCTTTTCGTGTTTTATTTTTAAAAGAAAAACTCGTACGTTTTGTGAACCTAAACTCCAAAGAAGTATGTACATACATACATCACGATCGCATGAAATTACTGCTTTCAAAAAATAAATCGTGCCGCGTTAAAAGATTTTGCTACTCATTCAACTTTCACATAAATAACTATCTTAATTTATATATACTTTTTAATATTTATATATATATATATAATTTATTTTATATAATTAATCTTTAATTATTTTAAACAACAATTTCTTATAGTAGAACATCGTTCATCCGAACCTCGTTCATACGAACCAATTAATGTTAAGTTTCAAATATACGAAATCAAGACAAATAAGAATATAATATGGAGAAAGTTAGTGAACTTGTATTATCCGAATACTTCGGTTATCCGACAACTGTCTTGCTCTCCGAAGTTTTAACGTTAGTATTTATTTAAGATAAATAACAACATTTGTTAATATTTTACATAATTCACGTAAATAGATATTATTAGAATTACAGAGATAGCATAAGTCGGCCAACGATACGGTCTATATCTTTCTTGATTTATTAGAAAGAAATTGATCGAAATAACATGTGGAAGCGCCTAAGCTTTTCCTTGTTAGTCGGAAAAAGTGTTAGAATTTTCGTTATTCCGTGACTATAGATATTTATCTATTTATACAAAAATATACAAACCATAAACGTAACATACGTATGTAAAAATATACCTAACAAACTATGTATCAGACAGTCAGAGTTATCAAAATGAGAAATTGCATGAACATCTGCAATAAATTAATACATCACAATAGATAATTAGATGACTTTTGTAGTACATACTTGTAAAAGATGACAATCGACAATATTAAAACGAACAGACTGATCGTTTTGACGAGTCAGCAATAACTGTTATTTTCAGTAACAATTAGAACAATTCTTTCAGAGGGAAATTTTGAGTTTCAAAGAGAAATAAGTACAACTGAAAGAACACGTTGATCATCATAGTTTTTACCAACAAGTAAATTAAATTCTTTTAATCCTTTGAATGCTTAAAATTATCAAGAGATTGAAGGTTTAATACCAAATGAAGAATATATCGAGGAATGCATTCATCTTCAAATATACATCTTTCAACACAAATACTTAATCAATATACTGTATATTATTATTCGTTGCAAGATTATCTGTACGATACTGTAGTACGGACTAAACACTCGAAGAGTTGGACAATAATTAATCACTGAAAGGATATTCAAACGATCGCCGTTCTATCGAGAGATCCGTATAAACCGCGATATGCATCTCTGACTTATGCAAATCTGTTGCAACGACGGACAAAAACATTCAACGGATACCTAACATTCGTTTAGGAAAAAATCGCACAGCGATATGTTCGTCAGGCGTTCAAGTTCTTCTCAGGAGTCTGATTAACGATTGATCCCTTCTGCTGGAATGCAGTCAGGGTTACAAAACCGCACCTGTCCAAACATTTTTACACGAGTGAATTGCAAAACGTGTATACTGTATCTACCCGGGCCACTACGTTCGCGAGGCATAAATCGGAGAATAAGCGAGAAAAAGAGAGATGTATGTAAGTCCATGCGGCAAGAAGGATACGCACATACGTAGGTACACGAACTCCCGGCAATTTTGAGACCACTTTCACTCTCGACCGTTCAGAGAAACTCTCGAAGAAGCACGGTCCAGAGTAACGCAGACATTTTTAGTCCGTTCGAGCTCTTCGATATTACGTGTTTCGATGATCATTAAGTAACTGATGAGATAACAGCGTGGCCGTGCAACATCCAGCTGCCCGATGGCCCTATCAATGTTACAGCCGACTTCGTAGTAACGGCTACGTTTCTATAGGAATTCGATTAAGCATCTGGCCCGACTAGTAACACGAGTTATTTTATGTTTTTATAGCGTGTGGCAATTGAATGGATTTAACGGTAGAAGGAGCAGATTGATCGCTCTGACGGATTATTTAATCGTCATTACACACTTTTGGTAAAAAAGTGGGATAATTCTCTCTTGGGCAAGATTTTGATTGACACAAGCAAGATAAGAATATTCTGCATTTTTTACATCTTTACAAATTCACGCGTGCTTGTGCTACATTAAAATTTAATTGCAGAAAAATTTGTAGTTCAATATTTATGTACGTTATTGTTACGTACGAACGATAAAGAATAAAGTAAAGAAAGTTACACATACATATCCCCTCGGAAGTGAAAAATTAAGGAATGCTTCGCAATGTCGGAAGTGAAAATATTAACGATTGAGATATCCAGGAAAAAGGAAACGTCGGGGGTTAAAGTCTGGACTCTTATTCAGTTAAATCGAGAAAAAATTTCGCTGAACCGACACTGAGAAAGTGATCGTAAATAGTCAGTGTCTCGAAAATAGATGCTCGCATTAAACATTCTTGTGCGTGCGCTACATAATTTCCACGCAAACATTAAAATACGAATGAAACAACTGTTTCACAGACTAGCTTCGTATAAGCATAAAATATTGTACAAATATATTGTTGACCATAACTCGTTATATCTATTGGAAAATTCTCTGACAAATTTTACTTCATTTTATAATAATTTTATTAAGTTTATGGAAAATTTGAAGATATGAAATTCACATAATATGCATAAAAGTATATAAAACGCCTAAATCTGTTTTATCTGGTCTTGTTAATAGCATGTTAAGATAAAGTCATTTTCGTCTATCACTGACGTACATATTGCGTGTCTTAACATCTATAAAATCGCGTAATTTCCATTTCAACGTTTTACGAGCTAATAAATCTACCATTTGATATGGTCAAAATAATTTTATCATAGTGTGTCACTAAAATTTACAGCATAGGAAATGTAAAAGGACTGCAAACGAAACACGAGCGAATTTACTCTACATGAATTTCTCGGACATATTGCCTGTTATCTCCTACACTTTCTACACTTGTTGGTTTGCCAATCCTTTTTGCGGTAAATTGCTTATGTTTAAACGAGAATTGGCAAATGAAATGAGCATATATAGAGGTCAAACTGCTTCTACCTGCTGTGAGTCACACGTTTCTTACTAGGCTCGCAAAATTTCTCTGTTAATTAATTTGAACATAGATGAATTTCGAATTGCTTCGTTGCAATTGAGATATCCAATGGTAATTCTATATAAACTTGCTTTCCACTATAATAAAAATAATTTAATATATCAACTTGTGAAAATATATTGTTATAACCGTAGCGAGAAAGCGAGACCATCTTTCTTTTTAATAATGCTGCTCGAAAAGATATTAAAACGTGATTAATTGAGCTCTATATAACTATCTTTCATTCCAATAATGTTTATATATTACACAATTTCGAATAAAATACGATTAGTCTATTCTTCACAATAATTGTGGATTCTTAGAGCCTGAGTAAAAGACAACATAATATACATTTGTATAATGTTGAATTGATTGACTTTGTTGTAAGTTTCAGTACACGATTTATGCTTTCCTTAATTAACTTCAATAGTGCAAATGTTTTATTTCATTTTTTTTTTTTTAATCTTTGGTATAAACTATATAGATTGGGTGTAAACTAAGCTGATAAATTTTACAATATTACTCACGTATTACTTTACATTAAGGATTTAAAAATCAAGATTGAAAGAAAAGTTCCATGATCGTTTCCAGGAAGAAGTACAGGAAGTGATACACGACTACTTTGAGGATATTCCTCATTACATTTGCCTTTTTATGAAGAACTACTAATATCAAAGTCTGCAACAAAATGTCAACGTTTTACGACTGTGTGATTGCTATCCATCTCCTGTATCCTCATAAATAACGTACTTCCGTTTCGTTATAAATGCGTTTATCTTGTAGAAGTGTTTATTAGCTGCTAAACACGCTAAGATTAACAATAATAAATAAATGATTGGCAAGAACTGTCATTGTCGCACTTGTTTGCATGCTCCTTTTTAATTCTATCGTGGGAAAATATAAAACGCGTTTCGAGATGTTAATAGCGTGAATTTTTGCCGTTTAACTCCAATATCATGAGAAATTCTGTAATGAATCTTGTCAAAGACATTGCCTTAGAATGAAATCCGCTCTAGATTCATTAATTTGAAAAAAATGGAATAATTCATCGTGTGCTCATTTTGAGAACCTTTCACATATTTTCCTAATAATGGTCTGATGATTAATTGTCGCGACGTTCAATGCGAAATAAAGTCAAGACCTTCGTTTTTGCGCGATCGCACATGACAATTAAATGTTTTTTTCCTTTTTTCTTTTCTATTTTTTTTAATTATAATCTTGCGCAATCTGGAAAAGTAGTTCTAGTTCCACCGGATGAAGACGATTAGAATCATTAGCAAACAGTGAAAGGTTCATTGCCAAAATTCTAATGCAAAACTATGTAATCGATTTTTTTTTGCATGTCTCCTTCTCATTTATTAACTTTTAATTTTTGTACAATTCAATTCTATACGAAATTATATTACTGAAATATTATATTTTTATATTAACTAAATTACACATTACAATTAATACTTATATTATATCTCATGTATCAAATCAAAATTAACTGGCATCATTGGATAGATATTAGATTAGTGATAATTTAGGATACAGTTATTTCGGAATGTTTAATTTCTATTACGAAAAATACGAAGCAAAATTAAATTCAAAATAAAAAGAACTTAGTAACTTGACATAATTTTGTAAGTCAGTGATATTATCTGATTATCAATCGAATTAAAATAGTAATTAATGATTTATTGGTTATTAGTTATTGATCTTCACGAATGTAACGAAAATTCTCGTCTTGTGTTAGAAACAAAATTTCTTACACGAATATAGAAAATGATATCGTTTCAGCTATTGACATAAATAATTAATTGTAGAAGGATTGTTTTAATTGTCGTAGAGAAACGCATTTGGTTTGCTTAAATTGAAGAAAAGACATCGTAAAACATGAATGAACCGTAAAATTTCATTCCTGAGAGATCGTTGGCCTTGTAACACGCAAAGAAATAGCGGCAAACGTAGCTTCCGTTCAACGATCAACCATTAGATTCAATCTAGGTGCCATTCTTAAATTCCATTCCATTTCACGTTTTACGAAACACTTTTCAATTGATCCAATTGTTTTCGATTAAATCGATTAAATCTGATAACACGTACTTACATATCTCTTAGTTGAAAGGAACGTAATTTATATATCATCTTACGAAGATAGAAATATATGATGTTAATATAAAAAAATATTCATTTCTGAAACAAAAAATGATGATCCATGTAATTAATGACTCTACAAGAACTATATATTAATAAAACAATAATAAACGTTATCATATTTTATTCGACGGTTTCGTTACTATAATAAACAAAGACATTGAATAATCATGAATGAACATAATGCTATATATTCAAGTTGGCACTGAATGGAATTGTCTTTAATACCTATTGCCTTAAATCAATAGTAATTACATCGGATTAGTATTTGGAACGTCAGTAGAAGCGAAAGCAAGGTGATCAAGTGCAAGTTAAATCATTAGTTAATCATTAACTTGTTTTATCCTTAACCTATTTTTTTTTTTTTCAATAGTGATACTGGATACTAAATAAAACGTACATTTTATTGTCCTATTTATTTCGAGAGAGATGTATAACGTTGTTACATGTTAGATGTTCAGCTTGTAACTCTATTACAGTTCGATTCAATCCCAGACTAAGAACGTATGAATCAATAAAATTTACATCATAACATATAAACGAGATTGTTTCATACTCCAAATGTTATAAATAGCGCTATAGCTGGAGTTTAGAAAATTCGCGCTCATTGCAAAGTTCTGAAAATGCAATTCTTCCGCGTAATTTTTCGCATACATTCGCGTACTTCGTATTTTCTCCCTACTAATCGCGTGCACTTGGCTATTCTTAATAACTGTGAGAGTTCTTGCATTATAGCACTTTGGCGATGATGATAGTTCGTGTAACGCGAAGCAGCCAGGCATTATAGGCACCGCGAATAATCGGTTTGCTCATACATTCAAATAGCATACCCTAAGTATGCAGCAAGCGCAATTAAAAGCGAATTTATGTCGTGATTCGTAAAAGATTAATAAATATCCAGCTAAATGAATATGCTCATTAAAACGTGACGGGACATTCCATTTTTTATACATTTTAAAAGAAACATCGTATCGCAATCCGAATCCGTAAATTTCATACGTTGTCAAGGACAAATTTACAGTAACAACATTTGCAAATAGCAGTTTCGTCACGGTTAGATCATTTATGGAAAGTTTAGTAACAATGATAAGTAAGAGGCATTTCAAGGATCAATTACTTGCAATTTAAGATGAGATAGGATTGAATGATTGCTAAATTTTCGCAGAAAATTTTACGTCTCCAATTTCTCGTAAAAAAAATGATGTTCAATACGAATTCATAAACGTTTACAGAATAATAAAGTAAAAAAGCTGTTTAAGTCTAATAGCGAGCTAATTTTGAACGTTGATTTCGATAAACGAAATTCTAGTATAACACGAAAGAACAGATTAATAATAGAACACTGACACGAACGTGTAATGTGTGAACGTGTTAGGTCACAAGGCTGACTAATAGATTGAAAATCGGACATTCGTTTGACAAACATTTAGCCATACCTCGAACAGCTGATTAAGCAAGATAGACAGCCTGTCCAACGCTGAAACGCGACTAACGGAGACGTGTGTGGTTACGACTCTGACCAAGAGAATTTCATCTCCAGGTTCCCGTGTATTCGAGGACAAATGAAGAAAGCGAACTTTAACGAAGGTGGTCACTAAGCGGCGTTCGAGAAAGGAGAGATCGTAAAATTATGCAATAGCGTTGGTAATTTATACCGTTCATGGTTAATGAACGTTTTGTAGTTTTACGAGTAACAGGCTATCTCAGATTCTCAAATTGGCACAACAAAGATTATTTTTGCTTCATTTGTACCGGTATCGTTTGAATCGTTTGAATCAAACATTTCGAGCTAATTCTTGGTCTTTCGTCTTAGAACGACGGTTTTCAGATGTCTTGGGTTCCGAGTGCCAAACTATATTAATTTATGTTAATCAATATACTATACATTATATTATTATATAAAAAAAACCATATGGCAATCTATTTAGTCTTATTTTAAAGTGTAAAGTCTTTAATTTGACAATTATAAGTTTGAATCCCTTTTCCTCAAATACGTGTTTACATGTGCAATGAATGGGAAGATAAGGATACTTTTATTCTTAAAAGATAGGTAACAATTCAAACGTGTCTAAAATTACTGAAAATTATTTGACGTGACAAGGTTTATCATGGTCTTGAAGATTGAATTTTTCTTTTTACAACGACTCCTTAAAACTTGTTAAACAATATTTCTTCGCTTTTTATTTTATTAACTTTTAAACATCGGGATGAAACGAAAAGAAATTCCAACATGTTGTTGTTTAATTCTGATGTTCAAAGTTCTAGAAAAATGGTGAAAAAATATCGTACAACAATCTTTGAAGGGCTGTTTTAAAGGGGAGATTTCATATTTTTAAATCATTGCAGAACTAGTCACAAGAAAAATTTTTTACTGACTAATTCTGCCACGGGGACGTCTAAATGTTTTGCTTTCTCATCCATTGTATGACGTAAAATTTTTGGAAAAACCGAAAAATTTTTTCGTAATTTTAGGAACATTAGAATTAGGAACGAAAGTATCTCTGCTTTCCCACTCGTTGTATGACGTAAAAACATCTTTGGAAAAACCGAAATAAATAAAATTAAATAATCTTAAATAGTCCGAAACCTTGGAATTAAATTGTAAGACGAGAAATTGAACGAGTCCTTAGAAGTGTAACCTTTTACGTCATCAAAGAGTTGAACAAGCGACTTGATTGACTACTCGTGGTATATATATACATACAACTCTGTTTATAAATACTGGAACTTGTATAGAAAATGAGGATAATCTGAAAAGTTATTAGAAGATTATTAAAATTTTTAAGAATTGTTATTTCATTCAAGATTTTTGATCATACGTTATAATCTAGGAAACGTGTTTCACGTCAAGACATCCAAACGAAGGATACAATGATTTGACCCACAAATTCCCGATTATGGTAAATTGCATGCACTTTTCTGTATAATGTGTAAGTTTGTCACAATTTGAAATGCTGAGTAACAAGACAAGAATATTGGAAATTCCTGTATCATAAAGCATAATACATATTGACACATCTGTCTGGCATTGAAGTCTCCATTAATAGTCTACGTTATGGTGATCGTTGAACTTGTCAAAGATCTTATTGATGCTTCATAATTTACAAGTATACAATATAAGTGAAAATTTTGGAATTCTTTTGCCTGTACTTGGAAACTTGAAATGTATATATTGTTATTTTCGTTACTTTGCAACTGTAATCAAGATTAGCAATTAGACCAGTAATGAAAATAAAAGTGTGATTTATATTGCAATGTAATAAATAAAAATTAATAATTAATTAAATATAATAATAACAATTAAATATTTGCAAATATTTGTGGTATAGTAATAATAATATTAATAATTGTTAAAAGTACAGAGGAAAGTATTTATCAATTTAAAGAAACAATTTTAACTTATATATCATCAATAATATCTTTATGAAAATTCAGCCTGATTTCATATTAAACAAGAACCATTAACTAGAGAAAAAAAAGTCTTGCACTGTTTCTTCTATGTGTACTCGTCATATAATATTATATAATTTATACGGATGATAGAAATAACACAGCTTCATTTCGTCCTTCATAACAGCAAGAAATTTATTTATCGAATGCAAGATTAAATAAACCGGAATTTCAGGAAATCGCTAAATATTCAAAAGATTGATTATTTCTTCGACATAACCAATTTAAGAAAATATCCTTGTCACAGTTTTTAATTCGTTCTCAAAATATATAGAATCTCTATCGATGTATTAGTAATGAGATATTATAAAACAAGATTAGTTATTGGATACTAAGAAAGAAAGAAATAAAGAGATTTCATGAAAAATCCCAAAAATGTATTGTATGTCCGATGATGAAGCGTTTTCGTGGAATTATGTTACTACGTCCTTGAAGTGAGAGTGAAATTTTTCGAAGGCGACTCGAAGGACGAGTTACTCAGCATCAACGGATCCAAATTATTTTGTTATATAATACATGGATTTAGTAATTGTAGAAACTTTATACAAACGCGTTTTACATACTGTTGTAATATATATATATTTTTTAATGAGTAATAGGATAAAAGATTTACAATAAATCCGTTTTAAGTATACGATGTATCATTTGCGATCATTTCTGTACTTATTGGGAAATTTCGAAAAAACATATCAGATGAAAGTTGTATAGTATTAGGAGCCGCATATTGATGGGCTATTTAACCTTGAGTCAACATTAGAAAAGTCAAAATCATCCTCGAATGTTTAAACGTAACCTTATATATTTTATTGCATATTCTTGTTAGCTGGCATTTAGATGTTTTTAAAATACTACAAAAATACTGCTTTCTCGTATTTTCGATAAGTAATATAGAAATAGTGTTCGCGTGAATATAATTTAATTTAAGCATTAAGAATTGTTGATAAATCTTTTTTCATCACTAATCATGACGATATTTTAAAAATGTGAATAAGATTTATAATGTCACGATCCAGTAAACATCGGAAATTTGTCCTACATCGGATAATAATTACTCAGGCTCTAAATAATCATTGGATCGAATAAAAAGTCAATACTTTCTCGACTTCGCTTTCAAGACTTTCGACCTGGATTTCGCACTATTTTTAACGAAACAAATATACGTGTAACATATTTATCTATAAATATTTGAACAAAACTGATATTCATTAGCTTTTGAATGTTATACGTTGACTATGGATAAATCTTATTCATAGTGCAATATCTGGAAATTTCATCGATAGTCACAATATCGGATCTACTATCTTGACACATTAATGCGTTAATATGCTCTTTTCAAGTTGAACTTTCCACAATTTCAATCATCACTCATATTCCATAAGCAGCGATAGATAAAATCATTTATCAATTGAAGATGAACATGGTTACAAATATCTTCATATTACAAACGAGCACACCAGGTCACTAAAATTACATCAACGGAAATTGATCATACACTTTCAAGTACTATCCTACTTTCCTAACGATATGTACAAGTTGGTTTTCGAGCATTATAGGAAGATACACGGTCATATCCTTGTTCTTAATAACCTCTCACCCTAATGGAAGTCAAAGATATTTCAGCTTTCCCTTTGAGCCACTCTAGTAATCAAATAACCATTTATATAATTTTTCTATCACATACAGAGGAAGCTACCGTAGAGAAAACATACATTCATTAAACGTGTGAATGTAATTGAATTTACGTAATTTTTTACGATAATTACTCATTAAAAACGTGAATTATACATCATTATTATATAACAAATTTTTATGTAACTACCAACTGTACATATTTATGTAAAAAAATAAAAATAAGTTTAGTTAAATATCAAAGAAAGGTACATATTAAATAATATATAATATTTTATCGTTATACGTTAAATATATATTATATTATGCACAATGAATTATATTAAAGTCGAGAAAGGAGGCATTCTTTATATTTAAAGAATTGCAAAATATTGAAAATATAAATGTTTACAAATGCTTGATGTTTAATATAAAATAAATTTATAAATCGAAAACTCTCTATATTTCGAAATTTATTTTGAAAAAATCAAATTTGATTATTCGACGCACTTTAACTATATCTGTACTTAATAAATTTAGTCCCGTATAATATGATCAATATAAAATAAACAATCCAATTTTCTAAGCAATTTATTCAATTAATTTATAAATAGATGAAATAGATATTTGCTAGAAACTGGAATACATGCTCATTCGTTCATCTTCAAGAAGTTTTCTAACCGGTTTTCTTGAACCTTGAACCATATATGATTTAGTTCAATCTTTTATGCGAAATGAAATTTCCCTTGTTTACATTGCTAGATGCTTTCAAGATATCTTCTTTATTCGTGATGTATCGATTCTTCATTCGATACCATTTATTAATTATTATTTTGATTTATATAAAAATTACGAATACACAAAACATGCAATCGAATAGTGAAAGGTAGATAATTCTAGGTTTACTGAGATTCTTGAATTTCACGTTCTCAATTCTCGCTTTAACATTGACGAAAAAAATATTTTAATGTTTAAAGAAAATTATTGATGAAACATTGAAACGAGAAAGGATCAATAACATCTCACATTTGGAAATTTTTTACGTACATTTAGGAAATTTTTTAACGACGTAAAAAATACAATTCAATCCGCAATAACCTGAGAGATAGAGTTAACTAATATATACCTGCAATGTATCTACATACCTATAATATATACCTATCCAACTTGTCTATCCAATCTAACTAATTTACCTCGAGGTAGAATTAGGGTATTTAACAATTAACTTTCCACATTTAGGAATCTTTTATTTACATTTAGGAAATTTTTTAATGATAGGAAGATATGATTCGGTCACTCGGTTATTCAAAGATGCAATAGAGTTAACGACACATGTAATATCTGATTTACCTCAGGACAAAATTGAAGAGGGAGAGATGGAGGTCGAGAAAGGTGAAGGATCTTATATGTTGGGGAAAACCTAACTAAAGAGAAGTTCTAGAAAGGTATAGGTTACTGAGAAAAGTTTAATCTTCAAGGTTATTGCAGTAATGCTAATAACACGGCGCGCTGACCAGTTAGTAGACTTTTGTTAAATATACGAGAAGGTATGAAGCAAATTATATTTTGTGCTTTTTAGTGATTTCACAAAAGAATTTTCTCGAGAGATGAGAGATTCCCAGAAATGTAATAGTACGCTAATAATGTAAGAAAATAAAAGAAGCATACGAACTATAACAGACAAGTAACGTAAATTTAATTAGCTCTATACTATGTGATATAATTAAACAAAGAAATTATAATAATATAGAAAATATAGATTTTGCATGGTGCGTGTATAAAAGTGTGAAATAAAACAATTTTATTTCGTAATTATGTAAAATAGATTCTTCCGTATCTAGACCCTTATTATACAAGTATCTTAATATCCGGATGTTCTACTTTCTGAATGTAATATCTAGTAATAATGTAATATCCTGTTATAAATAATATTGTGTTATCATACGTAATACTATACGTAAACTACAATTTTTATATGCAAAAAGGAATCTTTACTAAAAACATATTAAACATGCAAACATTTTTTTTTCGTGTTTTGCAGGTAGATTGTCAGCAATATTCATAGGAGTTCTAACGCTTGTAATTGGCATTATATTAAGCAGTATACCTTGGGTAGATTATATCATATTAAAGGTGTGTACAATTAAAACAAATATTAATTCAAATTTTTCATATCGCTTATTATTGCTTTTTTATTTATTACCTAGTTTCTGCATCAATTATAATAATTGTTACGCAGAAGTGTTACATAGATATTTGATACAGTATTTATTGAACCTATTTATCAAGTCTAGTCACTCAATTAATTCATATCTCATCAGATTCGCAATTTTACTGAATTAATAAACAAATACTGTTTGATAAATCATATGAATTATAGTCATGAATATTTATCATGTCACTAGATCACTAGTCAGAGTTATTATTAATACGTTTCCTTTATGTAACAGCAATATTCAATAATTGAGACCTCGAGACGTTATAAACATCGTTTAGTAAACCTTAATTTCAAGTTGTTTTTATAATTAATAACAGCGTCAAACGTAAAAGAATATAGGAAATGAACTGTAATAAATTACTGTTTCAATGAAAATAAAAATAAATATTAAAAAACAAAATTTGATAGTGTATATTGATGAAAAAAGTGTTACAAATGAAATGTTGCATTATCAA
This sequence comes from Tetragonisca angustula, assembly GCA_036937485.2. Taxonomy (NCBI): domain Eukaryota; kingdom Metazoa; phylum Arthropoda; class Insecta; order Hymenoptera; family Apidae; genus Tetragonisca; species Tetragonisca angustula. The sequence continues at coordinate 128,636 of JAWNGG020000296.1, forward strand.
AAATATTGATTCTTAATTGCTTATTAATTAGTTAAAACTAACATATGTATTCATTATTGTATTCATTTCTTTCATTTTTAGATTTGATTATATTATTTTTGTTTAGCAACTGCGGTTATGGAATGGTTCTCTTTCGTTTCAATACTGGCAAAAACCGGGAGTAGTTAGACTAACCAAAGTGTACATATTCAATGTAACAAATGCAGAAAACTTCTTGCAATATAATGAGAAGCCAAAATTACAAGAGGTTGGTCCATTCGTATATAGGTACGTATCGTGTCGATACAATAAATATCAATACTTTGCCGATGTGTTTTCTTTATAAAAAAAATTAAAATTGCAAGTAAATCATAATAAAAGAGATCATTGTTTTCTTTTTATTACAATGAAATGAATAAGAGAACGTTAAAAAATCATTTAAAATAATTATAATTATATAATGTACAGGCTGTCCCAAAATTATTCAGTACAAAATGAGTTATAATATATCAGTAATAATTTTTTTTTATAGGTGAAAGGGTTTCAGACACTTTAAGATAACTTTCACTTTTTTAAATGGAATGATATGTTTTTTCATCCATTAATCGACATTCTCTCTAAAAAAATATTGAGACATCCTGTATATAGGTCCGATAATTTAAGGAAGAACATTGCAATTTCTTGAATTACTCATGTTAATGTTTGGATTAATACTTCCTAGGAATTGCAATTTAATATTCTTCTGATTCAATTCAAATCAAATATATTAAAATTAAAAATGTATAGAGTTAAAATAAATATGTATAGATGTATGTGGAATGTTAAAAATGCAAATTAACTTATTTGTTATTTTGTTAACTCTGTCAATTAAAATAACTTAGTTTTATAGAGAATTTATAATAATATAATATAAAATTTATAGAGAAGATATGGAAAAGGTGAACATTGTTTTCCATAATAATGGTACTGTAAGTTATCAGCACAAGAAGATATTAAACTTTGAACCAGAGATGTCGAAAGACAAGAATCTCAAAGTAATAGTACCAAATATTCCCCTGCTTGTAAGTCGATATCCTATAATTTAATACTTGATAATTTTTAAAAATACTATAGAAATTGAATACTATAGAAATATTACAGAACTTTATATCAAATATCATTAACATTACTTTAATGTTATCATTTGATATTTTTCGTTTCGAAATAAAGATAACTTTGACGAAAGAATTTTGTAGCTCGTGTATCTCACGTTGTTTTTCAGACACTGTCGACGCAAAGTAAGGCGCTACCTCGAATTATTACTCTGGGATTACACATGTTTTTGAGCGGAATGCACATGACACCGTTTGTTCCAGTCACTGCCCAAGAACTTGTTTTTGGATACAATGATCCACTAGTTAGCATTGCACATCGATTTTTTCCGAAAACGAGACGTCCCATGAGCCAAATGGGACTTCTTCTTGGGGTAATTAAAAATATACATGCATGCAATTAAAATATAAACATAAAAAATTAATCATTTGTTTGTGCACATGATTAATTAAATTATATTTCTATTATTTTGCATATATTAAGTAAAAGAATTGAAATTATTTCTTTATTTCTGTGATAATTCTACTTGCAGAGGAACGGTACATTAGAGGAAGTGTCCACTATCTTCACAGGACATACGGATATGAAAGAATTTGGATTAATAAATCGTTTAAATGGATTAGATCATTTGCCATATTGGCCAAACTCACCTTGTAACTCTATTCGTGCTTCAGAAGGTAATCAATTATTAGTTGCTTATTTAATTATTAATTATTGTTCCTATTGTTCGTGATTATATTGTTTATCATTCGCGAATTATTTATTACGACATTTAATAAATTTAAACGCATTTTCAAATAATTGAATTCTAAATTACAGATATTATAACAATAAAATATTGCTTGAAGTAACATCCTATTTTTTTAATATAATGTACAAACTTATATATTAATACGTTATTAATATGTTATGCTCCTATATCAATTATAGGATCGTTTTTTCCACCTCGTGATAAAACTGGTGCAGATATCATACATATCTGGGATAAAGATCTTTGTCGCACTTTACCTTTGAAATATCGTGGTCCAACTGAAAAATCAGGAATCAAAGCAGATCTGTACACACCTCCTGATACTGTATTTGGACGTCCAAATGAAAATGCTCCGGAAAATGAGTGCTTTTGTTCAGATGACATGTCGACTTGTCCTTCAAATGGATTACAAAATATTAGTCCTTGCCAATACAGTAAATACTGATTTCTAATTAATCATATTTCCAACTATTTATACTATTAAAATAATTCATATATGTAATTAACAAAATAATTCATATATGTTTATTAATATACGTGTAATATTTTATAGCAATATATAATTATAATAAATTCGTTTCCATTATTACTGAAATTATTCTTTAAATTCCAGCTGCACCAGTTTATCTTTCCTTCCCGCATTTCTACAAAGCAGATCCAAAGTTATTAGATGCGGTTCATGGGTTAAAGCCAAATCCTGACATACATGAAACGTACTTTAAAATTCAACCGGTAAGTTATGTTCAAAAAGGTAAAATGAATATATTGTGTAAAAAAAAAAAAAAAAAAAGAAAATGAGCAATACCAAATTTATAACTGTATATTAAACGTAATTGAAAAGAACGAAACTCATTATCGTTTATTTTGTTTTATATTCATACTTTCATCTTTTACTTTAATAACTGCTGCTATTGTTTGCAAAGAATTAGAGTAGAAATTAATAGCATAAATCACTGAAAAATAACAGAATTGAGTTTTATAGCATAACTTGTTTGATTCGCAGAAACTTGGTGTACCGTTGGAAGGAAAAGTTCGTGTTCAGTTAAATTTAAAGGTGGAACATCAATCGCACATCGGTGTCGTATCGAATTTTCCGGACATAGTATTTCCTATCATGTGGATTGAGGAGGGTGTCGAAGAATTGACTCCTTCCATCCGCAGATGGATCTATTTAGCAACAACGTTTAGCGATGTTGCTGCGCCTTGTACCTCGTATGGATTAATTCTAGTCGGTATAGTAATCATATTCCTCGTTTTTATGAAGGCTTATAACAACCCGATATTCACGCATGAAGCGATCGAGTTAGGTAAACGAACAATAAGGAGAGGTTCGTCGTTGTTAATGAACGGACAACACAAGTTATTAATCACACGGGAACAATACGTTTTGCTCAACAACGATAACGACGAGAAACTAGAAAGAATAGAAGTCTAGTTGTAATTGTAATATGATTATTTTTTAATGGATAGTACTCGATTTACATTTAAGTGAATAAGAATTGCGAAGAGCGATATATAACTCGCCTCGTACACCAAAGTTTCTAATTACCTGATGAATACGTTGATATATATCGATTACAATAGCATGCGTTTGGCAAACATTCAATAATTACCTGCATATTTTTTTTTTATTATCTTTTTCTTTGTTTGCATCTGTGATTTCATCTTTTTATCTATATCGTCGATGCACAAAACAGATCGTGCTTGGACGAACTGAAACGGGTAACGAAACGGTCAATAAAGAAACGCTCAAGAAGTGCATTCAATGAATTTTGTTTAATTACGATCTAATATGCGTCGTAAATAAATTAATTTTTGCACAATCAAAATCGAGCAATACTGATACTATGAATGTTAATTGCTAATTGCAAAACTCAGTGGAGACAGTACTTAGAAGATAGTAGTTAGAATATGACGTTTGGTTTTTATTATTTAGAACATTGTTGTTTCTAGGATCATGGTAAGAGACGAAATTGTGGAGTTCGTTAAAAATTTCAATATCTTCGATTAGATTTTCGAATGACTAAAGTAATAATATAGGTAAAACATTATATTTTACAACTGACAACTAATAAAATTTATCGTAAAATAATACAATATAAAATTGATATGTCATTTAATCATTAAGTCTAAAAAATATATTTGAATACATCTTAAATGACATCAAAATTTTTGTAATTTTAATTGTTTGTAAAAGCATCTAATTTTGTGCTTTATTGTATTTTTAAGCTACTCGTTCAATATGTAAATGAATTATTGTTACTGAAAATAAAATTTATTATAATTTTATATGCGATACTTATATTTTCCTCAAATATATAATACCTGAAAGAATTCATTTTATACCTGCAAATGAGAAGATTAATTTTAACGCATGAATCTTTTAAATAAAATTTTATTCGTAGCATTGAAAAAAATTATTAACTTACCTACTTAGACAATTATTATTATTTAACTTAAATTTAGAAATGCGTATTACAAAAGACATTTAGTAAAGTTATATCAGATTGCATTTAGAATATTACCGAGCGTGTAACAAATTGTAAACTAAATGATTTCTTTATAAAAAAGAAATTATGCTTTAAAATATGCTTAACTTGAGCTGAAGTACGCATTTGGACATAGCACTATACAACAGTATCACATTTTAGATAAAGCCCAGTAGTTCAACGGAAAGATTATATTATGTTATATTTACATTTTTAATCGACGATCTTTGTTCAATAAATTTTTCTATTTTTCACTATGCTATGAACTATACATTGCAAAAAAAAAATTATGAAGTTTAAATTATGCTAAAGTTTCTATAAGAATATAAATACTAATAAAATCATTTAAAAATTATTGTACTAAATTAGATCAGTTTTAATAGAATTTTTATAAAGTAAAAGTGTTATTTTTCATATGTTAGGTAAGAATATTAGTATGAAAACAATCTATATTTTTAAAAATTTTAATTTTGAAAATAATATATAAATATTTGAAAACAAATTTTTTTTTTAAATTGTATTACAAGTTATCTGATGCATGTGATCGTGATTATGTCAAATTTCTAATTACTTTCTTATTTCTTGCTTTCGACTTAAATCGTGCCTTATAGCATTTATTATTTACATGCATAGATATGTTGCACACATCCTTAATAAACTACTGATTCAAATTTATTTAATAAACATATTGTTTCTATTGGACAAGTGAAATTTATAGCCATTCGAATGCACAGCAGTTACGTATGAACAAAGTACTAATACGTTAATCTTGCTGTTGAATAATTTATACAGAACAAAGATATTTTAATTAAGAATACACCTATAAATTACAGATAGTGTGATACACTTTTCTTTCATTTCTTTTAAGATTTTTCTTTAGGATTATAGATATTATATAAATTTATTTGATTTTTAAATTTAAAGTATTCAAGCCGACCTTAGCAATAATTTCTAAAGAAAATTATTATACCTTTATCTCAAGGGGCATGTTGCTAGCAGCGGAGGTATAGATGTCAAAGAAGTGGGCTCTCTTAAATTAAGTTTATGCAATTCTTCATCCGCTTTGTTATGTTTCAACTCTTGCTGAGTATACAAAAATTTATTCCATTCGTCAATTCTTGGATGTGCTAAATGCTATTCAAAGAAACGTGGAACGTATTCGTCAAATATTATATCATAGATCACAAATAAACAAAATATGTATTTATGAAGTGATCTTACTTCAGCAACATCATACACCCAAATCTTTCCAGTATCATCACCAACAGTGACATGTAAGCCGCTCGGTGTCCATGAAACTCTGTTCAATGCTGGATTACCATTGATCACAATACTGGCAGTAGGTACTTCAGTATCTTGATTGAGATTCCATAAATCTAATCGTCCTGAATCGTCGACGGCAGCAAATAGAGCCGGATGGGTCGGTGACCACGCAACGTCATAAACATAATCACCATTGTGTTCAAAGGAGTAAAGAGGTTTACTCTCCTTAAGACTCCAGAGTTTAATTGTCCAATCAATAGATGATGTTAAGAATAGATGTGAGAAATCTATGCCACCTTGTACAGCATGTGCGCTAATTCCAGTAACTGGTCCTTGGTGACCTTCATAAGAATCTAATACTCCAGCTTTTGTACCATGACGACAAGCTGTTAAATAAATATTTAATATGATAATATATAATTAATAAGATAGAGTAAAATATTATCAAAAATTGCGTTTAATTTGATTTACCGGAATAAACAGTTCCTTCCTCGCTGCCTACAACAAAATTATTAACATCTCCATAAGGAAATGCTAAACAAGTGGCGGCAATAGCTTTCGACTGTTTAGTGTGAAGTTCTAATGTCTCTTGTGGTTGTGACAACATATCTAAACTCCAGGAGCACAGTTTGCCATCGGTTGATATACTTATCAAATTGTGTGCGTTTTGTGCCCCAACAACATTTAGACAGTACACAGGGTGCTAAAAATAATATATATATATATATATATTAACCTTTGAAAATTGACCCTTATGAATTACGTTTATAGCACCACGAATAAAATTTTATCTTCTATTTTCTTTATTAAGCAAATGCAATTAAAGCAGTTTATTATTATTCTATATCATATGAAACGTAGAAAAGCTGTTGTTCACAATAGTTACAAATAACAATGCAGTCACGTTATTACAGAATGATTACATTAAAACGCAATTCTAGGTTGAATGCCCATGATGGTAAAATTTTATCAAACCTTTTATCAAACAACTTACAGTATGTGCGCTTGCTGATAGTGGAGTGCGTTGAATAGGGGTTCTCTTTTGTACTCTATTATCCCAAAGAACAATTTGTCCAGAATAAGTACCTCCCAAGATTAAATTAGGGTGAAATCTCGCAAACGTGGTCGACATAACTGGAGACTGACAATGGAAAATAAATTCTGGAGTTGTTTTCTTGAACTTTGTGTTCCAAACCAAACACACTCCATCAGGATCATTTGGAGTGTCGTCGTTATTGTTATAGGAGGCTGCAAGAAGTTCTGGAAATTGAGGCGACCAATCCATCGAGGTCACACAACGATTGCGAGACCACCGATCACAGAAGAACCACCGATTTAACCATAAACGTTGATGACTCTTTTCATCCCTAGAAAATCAATAAACCACTTTATTAGACAATTTTTATTGTTTTAGGAAGAATCTCATATAGTAATGAAAGTTAACATCTAACATTAAATAACATTCCCTTTTACTTACATTCCATCTTCACCATCCATAGTACCAGTATAATCGCTATAAATATTAACAGATTCTCCTAATGCCCTTTCCACAATTCTACTAGTACGATCAAGGAATCGTTGAAAATCTTCTGACAGTATAATCATTTGTTTTTCTTCTTCGCTGAGTTCTTGTACTACAAATTAATATTCTAATTGGTATTCTAATATTCTAACTAATTATATGTTTGATTACATTAAAAACTGTAATTCGTTATTACTCAAGAGTATATTTATAAATATTTAGTCATCGATTTGAGAATATTTTATATTCGAGCTAATCAAACTAAAGTATATATATATTCGAACAATTACTTTTTAATCATTATGATTTTATGAATCTCGTTATTTATGTTATATGCAGTATGTAGCATTTAATATTATTTTCTAATAAAATCTTTTATCCTGTATTGTAGTAAGTAAATTGTTTTAAAAATATAAGAAACGTTTTATTTATATATATATATATATATAAGTAATAATACTCATAATTATATAACAATATTTATAACAAAAAAAAACATCTTGATTATTAACAGACATCCTACATGAATAACAAAATGTTTGAAAAATAGAATCTGGAAATTAATATATTCGAATAATGGAGTTCAAATACAGGAGAAAATAAGAGAAAAATCACCTTCTTTGGGCTTTTCCTTTTCCTTTTCTTGTTCCACTTGTGTAACTGCTGGCTGCACTTCCTTAACTTGTGGCAAACCATGAGGAAGAATTCCTGGAGGAAGCTTGCTCTGGAAACCATCCATATGCGGCAAGCTGTTCTCTTCGTCTTCGGCTTGGCCATCATCAAATGTCAAAACTGTGGTGAATAAGCTGATTCCGCCACGAATACCCTAACTTCGATATATCTATCTATCTCTGGCAAATGCCCTACTTTAAGAATTCGAATGTTCTACGTTAAAAAAAAAAAAAGAAAAAAAAAGAAAAAAGAAGATAGCTACACCATCATGTAACACTACGTAGTAAACTTCAGTATCTCCTACAAGATATTCTATGTAATAATTACAAGGATCTATTGCATTAGAATACGCACAAAATAGAAATGCATAAAAATAAAGAGCAAAATCGCGATGCATTCATATATTTGTTCAAATTGTGCAACTCTTTTGTTGATTATCACGTTCAATTTCGAAAATCTATTAGTTATCGTGAAACGTTGCAAAAAAATAAAACGAAATTTTTATATATAAAGAAACAGTGAAAGCATCAAACTTAAGGGATGCAACTCTCTTTCAAAAGCTTTCGTAAAAGCGTATAAAAATTATAAATATTCGCATTAAAAAGAAATAAAATAAGAATAATAACTGATCGAAAAGTGAACAATCATACATATACAAAGACAACTAGGTTGAATCGCATGCACTGACATTAGTTATATATAAGAAGGTGGACTGCTTGTTGGTGGATACAAATAACAAATAAAGGTTGAATCTCTAACATATTTTACGACTAACATGAATATCATCCGAAACGATATCTCTCCACCCTTCGTTTTAGCATAAACGCAAATGAAATGAAAGAATGAGTCGAAGGAAGTGAAAGATTTGATCGATGATTTTTTAAGTGAAGTATATGTTGCGTAAATGTAATATATAGGTATAAAACATCGATTCATAAATGCCTTCGATATCAATTATATCATACCAGTAACACCTATTAACGAATAGAACTGTCTTCTTTTCTCTCGTGAATCTTTCAACATCGAAAATTATGCACAATTAAAAAATAAAAATACAAAAACCGAGTGGAGGTATATTAACGCAACTTCCCAAGTCTCATGCAGCAGCTAGAGAATATGTAATTTATGTAAAAACAAAGATATAAAGAAATTTTTAATCTAAATCTTTATAATTTGAAAGAAAAAATATTGTCTAAGTGAAATGAAATAAAAATGATAATGGTGATCTATTATGTACTAGTACTTGGATCATGCGTAATGAAAGATGATGACATCTATGCATGCATGACAAATTAAGCGAAAATTTTTACAGTTGTAAAACCATAAAGAAGCTACTTAACAATCTGATGATTTATCAAGCAAATTCAAATGTAAATTGATACTACAAGTTCCCCTCTTCCGGTGCATATAAATACAATAACTGAATAGAAGAAAAAAAACTTGAATGAAAATATTACTAATCAAAATGCAATTTTGTGAAAATGAATATAATTCATGTACTGGTGATATTAATTAGGTAGAGTGAATCGTCTCTAGAGAGGATTACCTACCTGTAAATTCGTCCTCCCATTCTAAACCAGGATTTAGATTGTACTCGTCTTGAAGGAGGGAAAAGAAAATGTCAATCAATCACGTGTTTTATAATGTTAGTTGTGTTTGTATCTAATTTCATGTCTCTCGTAGAAAATTATTGATGTATGCCACAAAAATATATATATACATATCTTCTATTGACACGGCGAAAATTATTACTTTCAGAAGTAGTAAGATATACGTGTACGCTGTAAGTAGGCTGTGAATCTATTTTGAATGCGATAGCATTACGGTGGTGAACAATTACAGCATTGTATAAAATCTATTCGTTAATGTTTCTTCCTTCATCATGCAAGATACATCAACAATTAGCTAGAAAGATTGAAATATTGGATCGGAGACGGTAATATTAATTATAAATATATCTATATAACATGCAAATAGTATAGTATTATATCCTATAAAGTTCATTATATTTATTAACAAAATTATGCTCTAAAGGGATCGATAAAATATATAAAAAAATTTATAATACATTTGTAAAGTTCGTATAACTATTATATATTTCTAAGTTTAATTTTCTAAAAATGTATTTTTATATTAATATATATAATAAATTAATCAATTCATCGTAAATCATAAGTTTTCTAAAAAATTTACCATCGTAATATATAACGAATTAATAAATATTTAAAAAACAATTTTTCTACAATTAATTATTATTGTACGTTATATCAATCTAATTATATATCTTATGAAATTGCAATCCCTTTAGACTTTCGAATAAACTTCAGTTAAAAATCATCATATATACGTATATTGTAATCTTTTTACTCATTTAAAGCTATGCTGCTGATTTAAAATCTAAGGGAAGAGAAATTTTTTAATCAAATAAATTCATTGAAAAACATAAAATCAAAAAATTTGAAAAATAAATTTTTAGAATAACAGAACGAAGAAAAATCGATAAATTATGTTAACATAATAGACTGACATCTCCGACTATTAATTTATATTAAAAAAACCTACCACATTTCCAATTTATTTAAAAAATATGAATTAAGATAACTGTTATTAAAAGCAAAATTTTAATATCAAAGTTTAAATAATATACAGAGACGTTTTATTAGGAAAACATATTAATAATATTTGAAATATGTATTATTCTCACAAAATGTATTTCTATGTAAACAAACAATCTCTAATTTTTGCTAATTTAATGAACTTTCTTGCTATATCATTTTCACAAAAAACGAAACCGTGCTGTTAAAAAGCAATATTTGCAAATCGAACTTTTGCGACACTAAAAGCTCAAGCCACAGAACTCGTTGCTGTGTGTTCTTTTCTTCTATTTAAAAAAAAATTCTTATTTATACAATATTTACCGGCTCCAACACCATAAAATCCACTCCCATGTTAGTATACTATAGTAACCCAAAAATTACAAAAACTATAACAGTGAAATCGCGTCGAGAACTCTGGAAGGTGCGTTAAGTTGTGACAAGATTTGCCAATGGATATTCAATATAATAAAACATTCCCTATTTTAGACAATCCCAGTTTCAAACAACACTGAATGATTAAATAAATTACTTAAATATATTCTTTAGCTTGTATTAAGCTAAACTTGTATTAAGAAATATTATTGGAAAAACGTTTCAATTAATAAGGAAGATATTATATAAATATAACAGACTTATACATAAAGTGCAAAATTTCATTTTTTTCGTGATAAAGCTTTTCAACTTTTTCAACTTCAATTGTAAATGAATGTTAAGTATTCCAAAGGTAGTCTGTAAATTTTTTTAAATATATTTATTTGATACTAGAGAATATAAAATGAAACAAATTTGAATTTGATGAACATTTTGAACAGTTCAGAAATTTGTATATTTTAATAAAGGATATAAAGGCTAAATGTTTAAAGTATTCAAAACATGGAATTACATTTTGCAAATAAATTTTTTACAATAATTTGTTATACATATTCTGTACATTGTGTTTCATGTATAATTGGTGTCCAATTTTAAATAAGCATTTAAAATTATACTTTGAATAGCAAGATAATTTATACAATGTTTTTATTTCTTTTTATTATCTACAGAGCATGCTTTTATAAATATGTAAATGTTGAAATATTTCCGTTTGAGAATCGGGATGTCAGATAAATATTTAAAAAATAATAAATGCAGAAACTAAAGATAAAATACACCAATAAAAAAACAAACGAGTAAAATAGCCAAAAAGTCCAAAGCAAGGTGTAAGATAGCAAAGATATTCGAGGTTCTGGGTGGAGAGTCATTTTGTGTGTCTATATTACTGATAAATTTTATTCAAATATAGCTCATTTTGTTATTAAACTTCTAAATGAATGTTTGAGCTAATGAGAAAGATAGAAATAGAGAGAGAGAGAGAGTGCATTCTCTAGTTTACTAATTAACCCATGTAATGATTCTCTTACCTTTAAAATTTATTTTAATGTAAAAAATTTATATTTGCATATGATAATTTAATTCTTAGATATTTATTTCATACTAATATTTTAGATTTGTATCTCATTTACATACACTTTAAATAATGTCAATCCTAAGAGAATAAACGGAATATATCTAACAATAAACCTAAATCTGAACCTAAAACTTGTTGAAAACCAAGAGAAATCGTAACTTACCGTAATAGTCGAATGCATGAGCTGAGAAGAGGAGGGAAAAAAATTGCACTTAGTTACAATCTTTTAAGAATGCACTACACTAATAGCACCTCTCTACACTCAGACCATAAGTATATTAAGAAAAGTTAATAAAATATATAAGAGAAGTCAAATAAATGAAAAAACAATACTGTTTATACAGTACAACATTTTGTTGCATTGAATATCTATAATTTAAACTACAAACAATTTATTTTCTCATTAACTTCTTTCAAAGCATTTATAACATTTTTTCTCATTAATTTAATGTATTGATAGAAATATATTTGGGTTTATAAAAATTAGTTACTTATCATTTTTTAAAGATTAAAAAATTTAAGTTTTAATCATATTAACAAAAAATCAAAAATACGAATGATTTTTATATGCTGAATGTAGTTAGGTGGGTATAGATATATAAATTTTTATATTGTGCTGTGCTTTGGTTCCTATATTAAGAGGAAACATACATATTCAATTTTCCTTACGTTAATATAATTATAATTTTTCTAATAATTTCAATTAATATAATTGGAATTTTCTTCATAATTTAACACCTTTTAAATTATATATTGAATACTTAATGTGAAGTTTGTTATCTAATGTGACTACCAATGGATGCTTATGTATAAACAAAGTTCAATATCTCACTTACATCCCTTGTCACACTTACTTTCACCCCCCTAAGTTTCTCAGAAATAAATTATATTATAAATTATTCAAAATATAAGTTTTGTTAGAGTATTGGACAAATCCATAATGCGCTACATTTTGCACACTATAATAAATAAAAAACAATAGACATCACATAAAACATTTGAAACGTTTCTTTTTAAATATTAAATGAAATACTAAATAACTGAATTGCTAATATATTATAATAATTACTACAATGTCAATTTCTAAGAATATTCATGAATTATTAAAGCTTCAACAATAATTATTCATCTGTTTGATATAATAAATTTCACGCTAGCACACATGAGTCAAGGTATACTTTTGAACTTTTGTTGTAATAAAATTAAATTTTCCCAACAAACAGGACGCCTAATGTTAATGTATTGTATAACTTTAATAAACTGTTAGTATAGTATTAAATTAAATTATCCATATAAAGCATGTTAAAAGCCTATTTATGCAAACAGATAGATGTCGTATATGGAAATAATGTTAGCAAACTAATATCTTTAATATTTTTTAAAAATTCTTTTTTTGTACTTAATATAATTTAAAATATTTGTCTACTTGAATTCATTTTAGAGTATGAAAAATTAGAGTATGAAATGTTTTAAATTTTTAATATTTCAACATATCTCCACATACAACATTTGTAAATTAATTAGGACTGTAGAATCAATTTTCAATTAGTTTAATTAAAATATAATTAAATATAAATGAAATTATAATTTATTAAAATATAAATATAAAAATTAATAAAGATCAATATAAATCAATCAGATTTGAGTCTACACTCCTTTAGTGTAAATATAGATAGCCATGTATCTACCTCTATTTCATATACTGTTGTACAACAATTATAGGAAAGGTAATAAAAAGAAGACAGAACATACATAGGTAGTTTGGTGCAGACCCACCTTTCCTGGGACGCCACCAGTCAGTCTCAAAGTAGCCTGCGGAGTAAGAGTGAGTTGGTGTTGTTGTTGAACAGGACGAGTAGATGGTGTATGCAGAAGAAGATGCGGACAGTCCTTATGTCCAACACCAGTTGATTTGACCGTATCGCAAGACAATGGAATACGCGTATATTTAATAATGCCGCAAAATCAGTTAGGTAGTGGGACACGCATGTAACACGTAATACATCCCATATTTTTATACTGAATACTTTTCTAAGCTAACAAACATTATCATTATTTATATTGATATTATATAATATTTATATTGAATTTAGATTCATTCATTTAATAAATTAACAATCATTATCATAAATATTAAAATTTTATTTTAACAAATTAAATTTATGAAAAATGGCATACTTAAAAGATATCAAAGATTGACATTTTAGCAAATTTACAGTAAAGTAGGTGGTATAAAAAATGGAGTTATCCAAAAAATACCAACTTTTGATAATTTGTATGAATATTTATAAATTAAAAATATTTATATAATATGATTGGATAAATTAAAAATTGAAAATCACAACCAACTGAAATTGCGGTTTGGTAAGAGAACAGGAAGTGAGAAATATTTTTGAAAAGTAGTTTCCATCACCAAAAAAAATATTTGTTTCCATAACCCAATTTGGTGTTAGATGTTATCTAATTATTTCTACTAATAGTTTTCCTATGAAATATTTAAAAATTTACAAATAAAGACATCAAAACATTTACTATTTAATTGTATGTTAAAATACCCTTATATAATATACTTGCATATAATGGTGCAATTATTATTTCTCCAATAACATTAAATGTACACGAAAAACACAATTTTCTTTGTTATTATTCTTATTAATGGTAAAAAAAATATTAAAGGAAAGGAATTTATTTATTAACACGTTAAGCGCCATGTCAGTCACTGTTGACTGACTATATACAATTTAAAAAATTATGTTCTTCTATTAATAAACTTTAAATAATTTGAAAATCATAAAAGAATGTACTTAAATATTATTTGTTACAGGTATATTTACAGTACTGCTACTTGGAATTTCTTCATTCCGACAATTTGTTAGATGGATTAACAAGCAAATTTCTTCCGAAATTCCAAGTCTTTAATCTTAAAGCCAGATGGATGAGGTGAAAGGCATAATTCTTGGTTGATTACCTTTCGGATCATGCCATTCTTCAAAATCCTCATCCTCATCCTCTGATGAAGAAAAAAGGACGGCTCTACGACGTTTTTTAGGAAAATTAATTTCACTTGAATTATTTTCATACGCTTCTTCTACTGACATTGTCACTGTTACGGGTAAAGAAAAATTTTTTAAACTGTACTGGAACACGAATTACAGACAAGTGACTTGAGAGAAACCATTTCTAAAAGACTACAGAGTACAGATTGCGATAAATACATACAAGAAATATACCTGATGATATAAATGCAGTTTTATCGCAACCTTACACAGATCTCCTGCCGCCAGCATATCGGTGAAATCGGAAATCGCGGGCTAAACGGAAAGGAAGACAAAACAGGCTTGGCGCTTAACGTATTAATATGTTCAAAAACTGTTTAAATAAAAATCTTATATTTAAGAATGTAATTATTTTTTCTGAAAGATTTGCTTGTTCAAGAAGTGCTGAAAATAGTTGGAAACTTCGTTCAACAAAAGCTAATGCACAAAATAAAAAAAAAGTAAATCAAATGTCAATAGTGCTACAATAGTATGTAACATGTTATTTTAAAATATGAAACTTTAAGAATATGTAAGTTTCCTCATTAGTTAGAATTAATCATAAAACACAATATAAATAAGTGGAACAATTCTCATTGTTATCACGATAAAATTCTTGTCAAAAATAAAGCAAATAACACTGATATGACTAATTGTGCATTATTACACAATGTATGTGGGTATTATTGTATCTGATGATTTAGTACTAGGTACTTATTGTCATATATGTTTTAAAATATACATTCTTATATACACCACCCACTTTACCATATTCAACGATACATAGATATATGTGAAAGCGATTGCATTTTTTAAACAATTAAAAAAGTGTCAAATTTTATAATCCTTTGTATCCTTATTTAAACATCATTTCAAAAATTTAGATATTTAATATTTTTCAATTTAACTATAACGACATTGAATATTTAATAATATATTAAGGAAATTAAAATTTAATGTTTTTTTTTGTAATGACATAAGCAGTTTGAAATTTCTACTGAAACCAGGCGATTCAAAGCCTATTTATTTTATGCTAATGTCATTAAATTGCATCTAATTATAGTAATGTTTTACCAATTATAAAAAT
The DNA here is from genome assembly GCA_036937485.2 of Tetragonisca angustula. Lineage (NCBI taxonomy): Eukaryota > Metazoa > Arthropoda > Insecta > Hymenoptera > Apidae > Tetragonisca > Tetragonisca angustula. The sequence continues at coordinate 144,567 of JAWNGG020000296.1, forward strand.
ATATCATCTCTATAAAAGCTAGTAAAGAGATTTCTAAAAGTAATCAACAAAAGCTACATGTAAAAAATTTCACTTCTTAAATTTTTATAGAGAAATACCAAATTTGGATAAATCTTATCAAATTGACAACTTTAGAATACAGAGGATTAACAATTTATGCAATTAATTAAATAATAAAATTTTTCATTTGTTCAATCAATTCATTTTTTAAAAACAACATACTTTTTTTATATTTATAATTAATTAATTAATTAAATTGACATTAATATAATACAAATATTAAGATATTTTGAATGATTATGTATAGTTTTATATTCACAAGAGCAACACAAAAGTGCAATAAATTTAAAAATTGAATATAGTGACTCACCGTCGTGAGATGTGTGCGATGTCTGAATAGTTTGTGTTTGTTTAGTATAAACCACTGGTTCTTTTGGTGGAATATTTGTATGTGCCACAGAAACAATTGTTAGTTCGCGATTCTTTTTCCTAGCACTGCTACTATTAAAGAAAAACAGAAATTGAATAATGTACATGTATTATATTATGTATAGATCAAATACTATTAATTACAATACGAATACCTTTGAGCAGAATTTATACTCGATGGTTGTAAACTAGCATCAGGGGTAGCATTAGCACTTTGTTCTGGAGTCAAAGAATTCATACTAGATAAACTGGATAAGACATCTGTGAATAAAATAAATTGCTTTAAAATGACATCTACAAAAGTAATGCAACTATAAAATCAAAATACAATTATTTACCTGATACTGGTGCTACACCCAATGATGAAAGCATAGCATCCAATTCTTTCCGATGATCTTTATCTGCTCCTGCAGCACGTACAGTAGCTTCCTCAACCTTTAATACAAAAGTTTAAATAAACACATAAAAGAATGAAAAGCGTTAAATTTAAATAAAAATTTCTTACATCTTTCTGTTCTTTTTCTCTTCTACGTCTTTCCTTTTCCTCTCGTATAGCCTGAAGTTTGGCTTTTTTTCTTTCGAGTTCTGCTTTTCTATCAGACATCATTGTGCTGCTTTATTAATACCTGAATAATATACGAGAATGTTATTAATAGAAGACTTCAAAATTACGTGAGTAAGTTTTGATTACATTGCAAAAATTATAAAATCCTTGACAGGTGTCGCGAAACTTATTAACGGAACTTCAACCGGGTTTACTGCGATTATTGATTTCTGTTCTATGACGTCAGTTTCAGGTCAATTTTTGTCGCACAACAAATATGTACATGAATCATGAATTTTCGTAAATATGGAAAGTAAGCGATTTAATCAATGGGAAATATTGCATACAAATAAATGGCACAATAATTAATATTCACGTTATAACGTTCCGTACTGAATTCAACGAAGAATGTCCATCTGTCATGCAATAATATTTACACAATGAATTAGCTTGAAACTTTCTACTTCGGTTAAAAAAACATAAAGAATATTCACCTCTTGTCGTGCAAAGTATTTCACAGGTATGAACGTGAAAAATTATGATAGTTTCAACTTCTACATCGTCTATTCGATCCGCCCGACATGCAAACCTTTTACATTGTAACAACAGCGCTACTGTTTCAATATCTGGTACTAATAACATAGACAAGATTTTACTTGATGTAGTTCTCCAATTCATCGTTGTTTAAGCGTAGAGTGCGCTAAAATCCTACTAATTGTGACGGCGCGCGTATTTTTAAAAACGAGTTTAACAGCAGCGATGTTGATTACAAATAAAGAAAGAAGAAAATAAAATAGTGAAAAATATTGTAATCTCAGTTGTTAAGAATCAACCAAAGCAACCAGTCTTCATAAAGATCTTGTTATACATAAATTAAAATAAATAGTTATTGTTATAATTTCTTGTTAAATCTTGTAATATATTTAAAGGAACAAACTTCCATATTTTTTTGCTACGTCGGTATTTCAGAGCATGGGAGAGAAATCTCATAAGATGCAATATCTATTCGTATACCTCCTCATCTATGCTAATAGTTAGTCAATAGTCCTTTCTAATAGTCGTATTTCTAGTAAGAATTAATTGATTTTAACATTATATTTATTTATATTCTTCATTCGTATCCTAATAAAAAAAATATAAGAGATGTATTTACCATGTAAACATTCATATGCCTACTCAAGCAATTGAACTAATTTTTTATATAATTGCTAATATAATTGTTTATATATACAATTTCTAATAAAAATGATACATGTGAATAATATATTTTGTGTTCCATAGAAGTAATTATTTTGATCATTTAGTTTCGAAGTATTCAAGATAAATGCTTTTCCCCTATTAAAAATGGATTTTCCCCAAACGGAACAATTCGTTCGACCGATTCATATTCATAACATTTCGTGTTTCGTGCAATTTAAGCACTTACGAAATGTTACGTAGTGTTTTATAGAAGTGTAAAGAACAATTAGATGTAAAGTGCAAATGTAACTTTTAATACAATTTATATATATGTAGAAACATTAGCTGATATTATTAAATATAATTTTCTGTTTGTGTACCGTTATGTCTAATTTTCCTGCAATACATTTGTCAACGCGAAGAATTGTGGCGCCAAAGCAATATACGCATAACTTCGGTTTTAATGATTGCAAATTCTTGAAACAAAGTTTTAAAGAATTACAGAACAATCTGTCAGTACTGTGACAATTTATTACTTCAAAATTATTTTATTTTTGGAACGCGTCATATAGTTTATAAACATCATTATTTTATCTTTGTATGTAAGAACTGTATTTCATTTCATTTATTGTTTATTATTATTTCTCACCATTACTATTTCATTTGTAATTATCTCAGTTCAAGAATTATGTCGGATCGTGAATTGTCATTTGACGAAGAAACATCTTCCTCAGATATGTTCAACGATGAAAATAACGTATCAAATAATCCTGTAAATTCCGATGATTGTAAGATATTATTTAAATACATTTAATCTTGAAGATTTGAAATTCAGGAAAATTAAAACTGCGCGTGTACTATTATACATACAATATTTTATATGTTTTTCTTTAAATTAATTGATCAATTGCATTTTACTTCATATAGCAAGTTCAATGTCTATTGATGTTAATGAACCAGAACCTTTAGATGATGTACCTGAATGGAAAGGTGTGAGCATGGATGAGATACGTAAAGGTTTAGGTGTATATGATTGTCAGGAGTTACCACCTATTTGTGCATCTTCATCTCATATAGTATTAATATCAGTAAGAATTAAATTAAATGAATGTTTTTCGTTAATACATATAAATTATGAAATATACATAAGAACTATTTAAAATAGTTACCATTACCGGCTCGTGGAACACCAAAACCATATCCTACTTATCAAGTAGAAAAATGGTGTCAAGATTATGTGAGGATGCCACATTCAAAACATAATTTATATCTAGTAAATGAGGCAAGTAAGAGGTGATAAATGTAAAATTTAATGTTATCTTATAGTTTTTAAATAATGTAATACTCATTACAGAATGGATCCAGGCATAATCGAAACAGATGGGAAATAATACAAGAGTCATTACTTCAAAATTTTGTTTCAACTCATCAGTTAGAAAGTGCAATACTTTCTTATAATCATATATATGCACAACGTTGGGATTTTACTGCATTGCATCATTTTTTTTCTGAGGTAGAATCTTATTCTGCATTCTCTTTTTTTTCATTTTGTTTTTTCATATATATTTCTCTTCATTGTCTTTATTACTTTCTTTTTTAATATATATTTCAATATATTCAATATGTTTTCATTATATAATAATTTCACTAAAGGTACTTGATGAAGAAGAAACAAATACTTTCTTTGAAACTTTGATGCCAAAAATGGTTCAACTTGCTTTACAACTTCCTGTTTTGGTAACTGGTTCAGTGCCTCTTTTGAAACGCCACACCAATGGCACAATCAGTTTTAGCCAATTACAAATAGCTTCTTTATTAGCTAATGCATTTTTCTGTACATTTCCAAGACGTAACTCAACCGATCCACAATCTGAATATGGAAGATATCCATACATCAATTTTAATAGGTATTTTCTCATATAGTTTCAGCTTTTGATAGGATTAATAGATGATAGTACTAGCAAAAGTAATTATAATTTTAATTCAATAGCATATTTAATATATTAATATATACATTTACATAGGTTGTTTTCAGCGTATAAAGAGGGAAAATGGAAGTGTGAATCTGTAATGGAGAAAATGAAATGTATATTTCATTATTTTCGGAGAGTAACGTCTAAAGGTGGGTACGTTAAGATTTATTTACCATCAGTATCAAGAGAATCAATACATTATTTATTATAATTTTTCCATAGAGCAGCCCCAGAAGGTGTGGTAACAATACAACGGCGTTATATTCCTAAATCTGATTGTCCAAAATGGGATGAACAAGTACAAACTCTATTACCTTTACATATTACAAGTAGAGGAACTATAGAAGCAGAAGGAACTGGATTTTTGCAAGTGGATTTTGCTAACAAGTATTTTATATTTTTGTGGTCGATATTATACTAGATTGATATTTGTCATTATAAAAATTTAACATTCTTCTAGATACGTAGGTGGTGGTGTCCTTGGTCTAGGATGTGTACAAGAAGAGATAAGATTTGTAATTTGTCCTGAATTGATGGTAACAATGCTTGTTACAGAAGAATTAGATGATACTGAAGCATTAATTGTTAGTGGTGTTGAAAGATACAGTAAATACAAAGGTTATAGTAACAGTTTTAAATGGATAGGAGACTATGTTGATGAAACACCTAAAGATAGTAGTGGAAGACGGTTAACATCAATTGTTGCGATTGATGCCCTTTATTTTAAGAATTCGCAAATGCAATTTAACATAAATAATATAATAAGAGAACTTAATAAGGTTAAAAATTGATAATTATGTATAAACACAATTGTTTAATTGTGTGAAATTTAATGATATTATTTTTCATAGGCATATGTTGGATTTGTCGGTTGTGAAGCTAGTAAAAATAACTTACCAGCTATTGCAACTGGGAACTGGGGATGTGGTGCATTTCGTGGAAATCCAAAACTAAAAGTTTTGTTACAGTTAATGGCTGCAGCTGTAGCAGGTCGATCAATGGTTTATTTTACTTTTGGAGACACAAATTTGCGAGATGATATTGCTGAAATGCACAAGCATTTTGTAAAACATGAAACAAATATAGGTATTGGTCAGAATATTTCTTTAAATGTTTAGAATGTATAGAATTATTTAAACAAATTATATAATTTTTTAGCTCATATTTTTTCTTTACTGCTGCAATATCAAGAATTTGCTTCAACAGAGAATTCAGATTTTTATCGTTTTTTGTATAATCGAAGTAAAATGAAACCAATAACTCAACATTTAAGTAAAAATATTCACACAAAACTTTCTGTGGTAAAAGAAGTTGTATTTAAAAAAAGTAAAAGTGTTAATAATGGAGAGGAAAGATCATTTCATTCTGATAAAAAACATACACGAATAGAAGAAGAAAAAATACAAAAATTTTTTGATGAAGATGATATAAGTAAAAAGAAAACAGAGATTTCAAATGAAGAATATGTAGATGTTAAAAAAGCTATAGAGAAAGAACAAATTCAAAGTAAAGATGGTATGAAGAAAAAAGAAGTTCACGATAAAGATAGTACAGAGAAAAAAAGAAAATCATTATTATGGAAAGATACGACGCAGGTTAAAGCTATTCAAGAACATCGATTATCTGGTTTAGAATTATTAGATCCCAAGCAAGAGCTTATTTCACAATATGTAGATAATGGTTGTAATGAATCAATTACAAATGAAAGTCGTCAATCAATAATACCTGTGGACAGTATACAGGAATCAGTTCGAAGTGGAATTCTAAGTGAAAACTCTGTATCTTCACATAAACATAAATCGCCAACTAAAAAAGTTGGACAAAGAAAAATTTCAGAATTTTTTCCATCAACAAGTTAAAGATTTCAAAATATTTAAAATTGAAACATTCTTCTAACCAATTACATTTTGACACAAGACTTTCTAAATACACATACTTTGTATATAATGTAATAATGAGAATAAATAAAAAAGTAATTAATTTTTCAAACATTGTCTTTTTTATTTGAGTTCACTAATAATTAATGTATATAAATATACTTAAATGTAAACATATAAGATTGTATTTAGGAAACTGAATGAATTTGAAAATTTAATATACAAATTTGAAGGTTAATAATTCTTTTGTTCTTAATTTTTTAGTAAAATATAATATTAAATAAAAGAAAATGATTTTTTTCTTGTACATAAACGTATAAGGTTAACACAGATTCAAAAAGTGAATAGATCTGATTATTTGTAGTCACGTGATACTTATCGACGTATAGTGTTAGCTGTGGACCGAAGAAATCGTCGAATATGAAGATGGCTGCTGCCACTGAAATATTAAATACTCTCACTGAAAAAGCAATTTCCCAAAAGAAAATGTAGGATTTTCTGGCTTGTGACGCGTTTCAGGTAATAACTGAATAATTGTTAATGAGTACGGTGCATGTCTGCAGGATGATATCTGAATATTATTTGTAAGAATCGTGGGCGGTTACGGAGAGTCGGTATAACTTCACTGTAACTTGACATTTTGACAGGAGATAGACGTAAATATTGAACTGAGCGTTCGATAAAGAGTAATGTCAGACATTAAAAGTGCAAAAATTGTTATGACACCTACACGAAAGATTGTTTCACATGTATAATAAGCAGAAAAATGGAGTTTTATTTTATCTTACACAACAATGTGCCATTTTCACATGTTATATGTTCTCCGATATGTTAACGTTTCGAATAACAATATGATAAGCACTTAAACCGATTGTATTACCATACATCATCATTTATAAATTATTGATCTTTCTATTGAAAAATTCATTTACTATTTTTAGACGATATTTGCTTTCAATTCCATTCAATAGTATCAGACTTAACGTCTTATAATTTTTAATATTACTACTATTACAACATGCAATTACGTCGTTTATTATGTATAAAATTCTTTTATACGTCTTCCTGCGATCAGTCGGATTTTTGTTGTAGCAATATAGTAACAGTTCAAAAAATTGTGATTAGTTATTTTTATTCAAAATTTATGTAACTAATATGATAAATGTCATAACAATTAATGCACGATTGTAATTGTGTACTTCATGAATAGCATATAACATATAAAGATACATATATTTACTTTATAATGTTACAGTTCATTACAAATTGTTTCAAGGAATCAGATCCAATAATGTACTCTAACTCCATTATTTCTATCATATTGCAAAATATTTTGTTATTTATATATGCCATGTGCTAAAAACATTTTTATCAGTGTATTAAAAATGTAGATTTCATTTAAATTTTAATATATAGAGATATTTCAAAAAATGTGTTTAATATTCATCGGAATATAAATGATGTAAGTTAAAATAATACTAGTGAGATATGTCTTTTAAAATTAATATCAAATTTTAATGTTCTAATTTGCATACATGTTGTTTGTATCCTTTTAGCAAATATTAAGTATGAACATAATGCGTAAACTACGAGGGGGTACTAATGTTGGAGGCATGGGTTCTAGCAGTGCCGGTGGTTTAGATGATTGTACTGGAAGTACAAATTCTCAACATACTGCTTTAGGTCTTATGCATCTTAAAAAACTATTTTCTGAATACACCCATCCTCCACATCCCCTTTCTGAGGCTGAACGTAATGATAAACTATATAACATGTTACCATTATTTTGCAAAGTAAGTATCCATATCATATGAATAAGGGTTCAATTAAATTTTTCCTTTTTTATAGCTAAAGTAATAATTAATTAATGTTTAGGTATTTGGATCTAGTCCAACAGGAGATATGAGTGAAAAATTTTGGGACATTTTGGCATTTACACAACAAGTATCTAAGTTAATGGTATTTGAAATCAGTAGAAGGGCAAGCAATCAGAGTACTGAAACTGCAAGTTGTGCCATTGTAAAATTTTTAGAAATTGAAAATAGTGAAGAATCAAGTAATGGTTGGATGTTATTATCTGCATTAAATTTGCTTGCAGCAGGTGATAGTTCTGTAATACAGGTATATACTTCAATTACACTTCACTATTCTAATTAACAAACTGTATGTGTTGATAAACTTATATTTTACTAGGCAATGACTACTGCTTCTGTTCCATCAACATTAGTAAAATGTTTGTATCTATTTTTCGATCTGCCTGAAATGATTGACGACGAAGCCGATATTACGGATGCAAGTAGCGAATTTACTCCGAAACAGCGTCGAATATTGTTACAAAAAATATTTGTACAAGTAAATATTTTTCATTTTTATTACCTCAACTTGTAATGAAATCTTTATTTAGACAATTTATCTAATGTATAATTTACAGTTATTGGTGAGATTATGTAGCCATCCGTATCCAGCAGAAGAGCTTGCTCGTAAAGATGATTTAACTTTATTATTCTCAGCAATAACTAGCTGGTGTCCTCATTATAATGTAATGTGGCGTAAAAGCGCAGCAGAAGTATTAATGACTTTGTCTCGACATGGACTTACCCAAAATGTAGTAAGCTACATCCACAGTAAGTATAAGTTACGATTTAATTACAAATCTAATAAGTTTTTTAAATTTGTCAAACAATATTATTGTTTTTAATTAGATAAAGGATGTATAGCATTATGTGTTGATAATATGCAACGTGTACCTGAGCTGGCACCATTGGAAGTGGTAGAAATGTTTGTTACAGTATTTTGTTTCTTAAAAGATTCTAGTGAGGTATCCCAAACACTTCTGGACGATTTTCGTGCTTGTCAAGGATATATCTTTTTATCGGAATTTTTATTAAAGTAAGAATTTTATTTTATAATATTATTATATAATAGTAGTTATATAAATTAATCGTATTTGTATGGTACTTAATATTATAATTAATAAAATTAATATTTACAACATTATTAATTATAACCCATAGACATGCTCCATCAAGATTAGAACAAGATACTAGAGCAGAGGCACAAGATGCCATTCGGAATTTAGTACTTATGTTGGCGTCTCTAACAATGTGTGGCCATACGGAATTAAAACCAAGTCAAGCTAGTATGGGATCTCTGTTCCAAATGCTTGGTTTTACTTTACCTCAACCGAGTAATAGAGGTATATATATTTAATTATCCTAGTGTCGTTTAACAGAACATAATTAATTAACATAAAATATATTTTACAGGTGGAAGTGTTAGAAATATTCAAGCATTCCAAGTATTACAGTCTGTATTTGTAAAGTCTAATTCTCCACTCTTGTGTTGTACAATTCTTGATGCAATATCTAGTGTATATCATAGTGACAACGCTAATTATTTTATACTCGAAGGACAAAATACATTATCTCAATTTGCAGAAAAAATTCATTTAAAAAATCGGGAAATACAAGAAAAATTCTTTCAGCTATTAGAGTTTATAGTATTCCAACTTAATTTTGTGCCTTGTAAGGAACTTATATCTTTATCTATACTACTGAAAACAAATAACTCAACCAGTTGCAGCATATTATGCATGGAGACACTCCTTAATATACTCAGGTACAGTGCTTTTTAATTATACTTCGATTATACATACTTTATATTGATCCTCGAAAATGTATTTTTCTAGACATAATAATATATTTAAAGATGTATACAGAGAAGTGGGTATGTTAGAAGTTTTTGTTACATGTCTTCATCGTTATGCAACCTTACTCAAAGATAAGCAAGCTGCACAAGATCAAGGATTAGGTATTAATACCTAAAATTTTCATACTTTATTTTCAATATATTTAATTCACCAAATTGATAATTCAAAAATTGTTTGTTTTTTTAGAATATAAAATCTGCCCAGAAGATGAGCGATTGGGTGCCTTAGTAATGGAAGCTTTGACGACATTGTTGGCAAGCAATGTTCAGAATGCTAATGTTTTTAGGGAATGTGGTGGAGCGCGTTGTGCTCATAATCTCGTGCCCTATATGGATTGTCGATATCAAGCACTTGGTATTGTTAGAGAATTAATACTTAGTGCAGGAGGAGATGATGATATGGCTACATTACTAGGTGTTATGCATTCAGCACCTTCTAATGCCTTAGTCTTAAAGACACATATATTGAAAGTTAGTTTAATTGATATTATTATTAGTAGAGATGTGCGAGAACCCGAAATGTCGAGTCGAGGCGGGAACACGAAATTTTTTTTGAATCGAGACGAGTTTTCCCGAAATTTTCGAGATTCTCGAAAGAGCCGGGATTCCCGAAAGAGTTGAGATTTGAGAAAGGATTGGGAACAAGTTTATATAATTCGTTAAAGCTTACGCCTTCAACTGTACCGAAAGCTCGCAGATCTAGAACCATCATTCGAGTAATTCCTTCTGTTATATCTTTTAGTTTAACAATCTTTCGCGTATCATTTTGTACATGCGACAAATTTTATATCGATTCAATTTCTTTTCTAGCACATATACTAATGTTTGAATGCATATGCTTCAAATGGCGTAATAATCCAGTAGTATTTGCATACTTACTTTTCAATTCACGGTGACACGTGCATTCCGCCTTTGTATCATCTTTTTTTTTTTTTTTTAATGTTCCTAAACAGAGCTTCTCTTTACCTTCTTCCTTTGCACGATATCTTCTGCACTACTTCCTGCTATCACAACTTTACTCTCACTATCACTCGACATTTTTTTTAAAGATTTTTAATCTTTATTAAATTCACACAGATTTTGAAATATACGTCTGAGCTTCTCGAATGTCTCAGCAATACTGCTCAACAGCGTACATAATATCCAAGTACTAAGCACGCAGTCACACATTCGTTTACATCAGATCGCACGATTCTTAGAATGCGTGTTTCCAATAACTTCACTGGCAGAAGAAATTGAACTGTGTATTTACATATTTTGTAGGCTGCTATACAGCACTGCCTAGTAGTTCGAGAAACGGTAGCCGGGTTCTCGAAATTTTCGGGAACCCGATCCGACCCGACTCGACTTCTTCCCGACTGGTCCCGACTATCGAGTTCCCGATATTTTCGGGTTCTCGCACACTCCTAATTATCAGTCTTTATACTCTTGAGTATTACTTAATAATATCTTGATTTTTTAGTCTTTATTGGCTTGTTTACGAGAATCTCATCGAACTAGAACTGTTTTTCGAAAAGTGGGAGGATTCGTATATGTGATGTCCGTTTTAGTGTCTTTGGAAGGTCAATTAGGCACACAAAGGTCAGAGAATATAGAACCATGTAATGATATAATAAAGAGGACACCACAGGAAGAAGCACAATTACTGACCCTTTTACACGTTGTATTTCATACTATAAGTACAGCTATGAGATTTGAACCAGCAAATGCTAAATTTTTCCATCATGAAGTAAACATTAATAAATCATATATTATTTGTACAGTAAGTGTTGCAAATATTTGTATAATTTATTTTATTTATAGATATGTCAATCAAGTTTGTGTGATACTTTACGACTGCTTGGATGTTTCTCAACACAGACAAAACTTACTGAAATAGATATAATACCAACCACAAATTACCATAATATGTTGTCAGCACTATTTACTGGAAGCGTATTAGAACCTGTATTTTCAGATATTATACCAAAAACATTAGCATATGCATGCTTACTATTACGACTTCTATATGATGTAGCACTTGATTCTTTTGATAAGCCGAATTTGGCAGGTCTAGGAATGAGATCACCAAATCATAAGCAAAATAGCGTTGAGGTGATCCTTAAATTTAATTTATATAATTACATACATAATATATAATACATTAAATACATAATAACTAATGTTATCCATCTTATTTTTAGCAACAAAAATCTTTCGATTCTCCGGGAAGCGGAAAAAAAAGTGTTATAAATTCTTTAAATCTGAGTCCACCTACACCTGAACCAATTGTAGTTCATCCTGGCATAGTTGTTGGAATGCTACATTTACTTCCATCAATTTCAGAACCATCTAATCCACAAATGGCATTAGCGTTGCAATTATATGTCGCTGAAATTATTAAAAGTTTAGTGCGATCTGAGAGAAATCAACAAATAATGTGCGATGCTGGAATGGCGGGTGAATTATTATCTGTAGGTAGAATAGCTTTGCAAGATGAAACACATCCTTTACATCAACCACTACAGTACATTATAGAAAGACTTGCAGCACAATCTTTAGAACCACGTGATTTAAGGTAAAATGCAAAGGAAAATGTAGAAAAATATTGATTATCATATGGTATTTATATGTTTTATAAAATTTTTGTAATTACAGAGAATTCTTGCGTTTGGGTGATCCACTGTGTTGTATTTCACTCGATGATATTGAACTAAGTAAACCTCGAGGTGGACCTGTGCCATTGACGCGTATTAAAACTTTAGTATCTATGACAACTCCAAAAGATTTTCGAGCACACGGTTCTTGTACTTTACCACCCTTCGTGGAACTCGATATGAGTGCAGAAGGATTTGCATGTCTATATTTACCTAGTGTTGCACCACAAAGTACAACTCCACCTACAGTAGTAGCTGCTGACAGTAGCGTATTGGGTGGAATTGGTTCTGGTAAATCTTAAATATTTTTAAGCTGCAAGTATTAAAGAATCTTTTATATATGTATTCATTTATCAATTTTCTAGGCGATAGATTATTTCCTCCCCAAACTGGTTTAACGTACAGTACATGGATCTGTGTTGATAAATTTAGCGATCCTAGAACTGACCCTCACTGCGTACGATTGTTAACGTTAGTTCGTAATCCTCAATCAGCAAGGGATTTAATTTGCTTAACTGCAGTGCTTAGCGCAAGAGACAAAGCTATTATCGTGTCTACACAAGAAACACCAATGCCACAAAGTAAATCTTATTGCTATTTTATCTCTCTTTAAACTACCTTGTCACGTATTAAATAAAAATTTTAGATATAGGTGAATGGGAACCAGAAGGTACTGGTGAGTGTGGTGCAAGAGTTTGGTGTCCAGATTTGCTTCACGAAGGTCAATGGCATCATATAGCTATTGTACTGAACCGTGCTGTTTTAAAAAATTCAAGTTTCTCATTATATTTGGATGGTCAACATATTCATAGTCAAAAGCTTCATTATATTACACAAGTTCCTGGAGGAGGAGCAGCAAATTTAACAGTAGCATCTCCAGTATATGGATATATAGGTACACCACCTTGTTGGCGACGATATTCAAGACTTACATGGAAGCAAGGGCCGTGTCATTTAGTAGAAGAAGTATTTAACTCTCAAAACATAATGGCATTATTTAAATTAGGCCCACATTACATGGGAAGCTTGCAAGCTCCACAGTTATCAGGTATTAATATGAAATTCGTACGTTCATTTTTATTTAAATAGAAAAAAATTGAAATTGAATTTTTTTTTATACAGGACAAGAACCTTTAATGCCTCTTGTTGCAGAAGAAAAGGTTGTATTTGGATTAAATGCTAAAGCAATGTCTCAGTTAACATTAGCTAAAATTAGGAAAGTTTATAGTCGGGCTGATAATAAATCAATTGCTAAACAGGTATATATTGTTGTTTCAACAATATATAAACGTGTCTTTGTATCTTTTAATTAAATATTCTTATTATTTGACAGCTTGGCATGTCATCACACGAAAATGCTACTCCTATTAGAGTTCTTCACAATTCGGCAGGACATCTAAGTGGACCGGCACGAGCACTTGGTGGTGTAGTTGTTGGATATCTCGGTGTTCGAGTCTTTAGTCCCCGACCTGTAGCTACAATGATTGATAACGTAGGAGGATGTTCAGTGTTGTTAGGTAAAATTTTTTACCAATCTACGTTTTAAGATATATTTCAATACTGTAGTATAGTCTTCTTATAGTCGTGAAGGAATTGGGATAGGAATGGAACAAAATCAATTAATATAAGAGAAAAAAATATACAAGAAGAAAAGAAAAAGAAAGATACTTGACAAGATCTGATAATCAATTATTTCTTTCTTTTTCTTTATCTTTTTGCTTGTTTATACCTAAGCATAAATGTGTGTATGTGTTGTAGTATTTATTTGAAAAAAATTTAATTAATGATTATCCGTTTTTACAGGTTTAATAGCTATGGCTCAAGATGTGGAATCCTTATATGCAGCTGTTAAAGCCTTAGTTTGTGTTGTAAGATCTAATCAAGTTGCCCAACAAGAAATGGATCGCAGAAGAGGATATCAAACATTAGCGATGTTACTAAGAAGGAAGTGTCCTCTTTTAAATAGTCACATCTTACATCTTACATTCAGTCTTGTTGGTACAGTTGACAGTGGTAGAGAAACTAGTGCAATACCTAATGTTATGGCATTTCAAGATCTTTTATGTGATTTGCAAGTACGACAACTTATTATTATTAAAAATAATTTATCTTTAGAGTTAATATTATAAAGATATTAAAACATGTTTTAAGATTTGGCATGAAGCACCTGGTGAACTTTTAAGGTCACTTCTAGAACATTTATATGAATTAATAGCAGAATCAAGTGAGAAAAGAACAAATTTACGTCTAATGAGAGATTTACAATTAGTACATAAATTGCTGCATATTTTAAGCGATGTAAAACAAAGTAGTACAAGACAAATTCTACTTGCATTACTTAGTATTCTGTTAAGCCAACCAAGACAAGCTGACTTACTTTGGTAATTTAACATATTCTGTAAACTATGCTTATGTTATATATGTATATTGATAATATTATTTTTCATAGGTTTGGGCAATTTATTGTTGCTACATTACCTCAAAGTTCAGAAAAGCACCTAATTCTTCGAGAAAGCGAAGGAAATAAGGAAGGAGAAGGAGAGCATATACTTTTGCGAAATCGTTGCCTGCAACTTTTACACTCTCTGTTATTTAATGGCCCAAAAGTGAATGCAAAGTAAGTAACATTAAGAAGGTAAATTTGTAAATAAAAATTCATTACTGTTTGAATATGTTCCAGTATGTGTGAAGAATTAGCCAAAGTACTAGGTTTGGATTGGATACTACTATTTCTTCAATCTGGCCTTCATAGTACCACCGTAATATGGGGATTACGAATTTTAGTAGCTATTTGTTCTGTACAACCAATATTACAAAAATTTAAAGAAGGAACTAGTAATGGTGGTTGGTTACGCCATACAGACCATAATAAAATGGCATTAGCACTTGGTATGTGTACAAAAGCTATTCAGTTTTAAATAGTTGTATTTCATATTTTTATATTTCTGTATGTCTTATTTTTATACTTCTAGGTTGTCACCAGCAAATGACTGGCGGTGAAGCCAAACCATCTGGTCTTCATGTACCAGGATTTCAACATTTAGGATGGTTGTTACCACAGCATGTAGATCTTGTACCAGAATTGTATTTTCTTTTTATTGCTCTTATGATGGGACAACCTGTAAAATTATTACCTACTGATTCAAAAGTCATTTTAAAAGTTCGGTAACATTTATATGTTTCTTGTATTTTAAAATGTTGCATACAATATAACAAATATGTATGTTTTATAACAACAGCTCGATTTGAACAATGTATGGAATTTCTTGTTTGGTGTTCCTGCAAATCATACGCTATCCTCTTTTGCGAGCAGAATTAATCTTTGTCCTGAAGCCGTGGTAACTTTATTAGCGATGGTACGAACAATGTTAAATAATTATTCAGTCAAGTAAGTTATAATTAACATTTATCTCTTTTTCAAAGAATTGTTTTATAATATATTAATATGTATAATTTTTATTTGAAGCCCTGAATCTTTACCTGATTGGTTAAGCGATTATCCAGTGACAATAATACAGTTCCTTTTCTTTCTTTATCACAATTTTACTGATTTTATGCAAGTATTTATGTCTGCGGAAGTATTGGGTGCTTTATCTGGTACTTTATTTCCGAAACCTGCAAGTTCTAGTCAAGATAGTAGTGGAGCTAGTACTCCAGCAGATGAGGTAAAATTTAAAGATTAATGATAAGATTTTTAATAAGAGAAAAACTAACAATATGATTTTATTATTTTAGCAAGAGCCAGTATTAGTAAGATCTCCATCAAAGGATGTTGGCTTAACAAATCATCCAGCAAAAAAATTTGTTATGGATTTTTTGCGAGTTATTGTAGTAGATTCACTTTCTTTGCCTGTTAGTGCAAAATCTCCACCAGCAATTGATTTAGTCTTAGAAGCATGGCCAGAACATGCATCTACAGGACAACAAACACGTTATCAAACGGAAATTCTATCGATTTTAATGGAGCATCTATTAGCTGCAGATGTTTTAATTGGAGAACAAGCAGCATTACCTGTCGTTCCTGGCGGATCAGTTAATAATATAACGAATAATGTGTGCTACGTGGCAGCTAGAATAGTTGATAAATTGTGGCAAGGTAAATTAACAGATTTTTACTTTTTATAATCAACCATATAGTCGAATATTAATTATTTTCACACTTAATATATAGGTGCTCTGACAAAAGATCCGCATGAAGTATTTGATTTTATCGTAAAGTTAATTGGACAAGCAAAAAGACGCCCAGGTGTCGTTAGTATGGAAGGGCTTCATCATTGTTTAAATAGAACAATTTTATTTTTATTATCACGAGCAACAGATTCTATAGCCGACCAAATGGCCGTGTTAGAAGCGTTGCATAAACTTACTAACCACAGGTGAAGTTCATATTTTCTAAAATATAATCTTTGCAAAATATAAATGAAATCTAATTTGAAGATATTTTTTAATAGATTGTTAGTTTTCGGCGCTGGAAATCATGAATTAGAATTTATTGGTTGTCTAACTTATTGTTTATTACAACTGACAGCTGATATAAAGATTATGCTTGATACGAATACGAAAACAACATGGCACGTTAATCCACAAGTTGAAGCCAGTGATGATAGATTAACATCTCATCAAGGTCATAATCTGATGGCTGTTGCTGCTACAAGAGTTTGGGAAGAGTTATATGTATGTAAAAAGCCTGCTATAGAAGAAGTTTTTAAAATTACTCTGCCAGTACCTATAGGTAATGAACGTGCTCCTGAATTATCGGTAATAAGAGATCAGGTACATGACGCTGCAACTAAGCTTTGGTTAAATTATGTTGTTATGGAAAGAAAAGCTTCGTATAGAGTTCCATGGGAACTTCATAATCAAATACAATCGGTAAATACTCGATTTCACATTCCAATAATAACTTTTATAAAGTAGAATATCCAAAGAATTATATTATGTTTCAGAAAATTCAAAAAGTAACAGGAGGTTTAACAAGACTAGCAAGTAGAACAAAAGTTCGGAAAGAAGAATCAGTACGTGTAAGATTGAGATTACATCAGAACACTGTAGCACAATGGACAGAACAACATATTGCATTGGTTCGCGAACTTGCTACAGCGAAACGCTTGCATTACATACAAACTAATCAACATACTCAACGATATGTATATCAAGTAAGGATATTGGAAAAAAAAGAACAATATCAATAACTGTATTAATAATTTTGTATTATATAGGAATGGTTACAAACCGAAACTGAATTAACAAGAGAACGTGGTTTATGGGGACCACCGACTCCTACCAGACTTGACAAATGGATGTTAGATATGACTGAAGGTCCATGCAGGATGAGAAAAAAGATGATGAAAAATGAGCTTTTTTACATACATTATCCTTACCGACCTGAATTGGAGCATCCCGATAATGTTAGTTTCATTATTTAAAAAAAGAAAAAAAAGATTGAATATTAATGATGAGTAATAATTTACTTGTTTCGATTTTTGTAGAAACAATTGAAGTATAAAGTTGCAACAAGCACTGATAGTAAAGAATACTATTTAAAGCAACTTGGCAATTCATCTGGCATGTTTGAACGTGAACGTGATCCTGTTATTGATGATACACCATTGAATGTTAATGATGCTTCTACGGAAAGTGAACCTCCTATGGTACCTTGTACATTAGAACGTCATGCTAGTGAACCTGATGAAGCGCCAGAAGACAATGAACAAGAAGAAGAAAATAATCAAACAGTTCCAGACAATCAGACTCTAATACGATTATTAGAGGAACATGAAAAAGTTTGTCTATTTCCTTTTACTATAAGTAAATAATAATTAATGAACGCAATACTTAAATACTTTTTATATTTTTAGATAAGTCACATGTTCAGATGTGCTAGAATTCAAGGTTTAGATACAACTGAAGGTTTATTGTTATTTGGAAAAGAACATTTTTATGTTGTTGATGGATTCACACTGTTAAAATCTAGAGAAATAAGAGACATTGAAAGTTTACCCGAAGCTTATGAACCAATTTTACCATCGCCGGGCTCTCCTAGAAGATCTAGAGCTATGAGGCAGTGTTCAAAATTTAATTATGAAGATATTCGGTAATAAATTTTTATATAATGTGCAATTATTGTATCTAATTTCCACGTACCAAAAATTGATCACGATTTACATTTTTCTATAGAGAAGTACATAAAAGAAGATATTTGTTACAACCAATGGCATTAGAAGTATTTAGTGGAGATGGTAGAAATTATTTATTAGCATTTCCCCGTAAAGTAAGAAATAAAGTTTATCAACGATTTATGACATTTGCAACCGCAATTGCTGACAGTGCGCAACAATCAGTTGCTGGTCAAAAGAGAACAGCAAATGTAGAACAGGCTACAGGTTTGCTTTCGAATCTAATAGGTGAAACATCTGTTACGCAACGATGGGTGGTTAGTATTTTAATATTTTAAGTGATATTAAATTTATATTGTTTGTATTATAATCATTTATGGAAAATTTATTTTGTAGAGAGGTGAAATATCTAATTTTCAGTATCTGATGCACCTTAATACTTTAGCTGGTCGTAGCTATAATGATTTAATGCAATATCCGATATTTCCTTGGATCTTGGCCGATTATGACAGTGAAGAATTGGATCTTACTGATCCAGCAACATTTAGAGATTTTAGCAAACCTATGGGTGCACAGAGTCCAGAACGATTATTACAGTTTAAAAAGAGGTAATACGGCTAAATAAGCTAGTATAAACAAATATTAACTATTAACTATTAATTGACATTTAAATTAGGTATAAAGAATGGGATGATCCACACGGAGAAACACCTCCTTATCATTATGGAACTCATTATTCTTCTGCAATGATAGTTTGTTCATATCTAGTGAGGATGGAACCATTTACACAACATTTTCTTCGATTACAGGTCTACATAGAAAATTTTTTTGACAATTTAAAGTACGAAATTATTTAATACTGCAATACATGAATTATGAATTATTCCTTTCTAGGGTGGACATTTCGATCTAGCGGATAGAATGTTTAATAGCATAAAAGAAGCATGGCTTTCGGCATCTAAACATAACATGGCTGATGTAAAAGAACTTATACCAGAATTTTTTTATCTTCCGGAATTTCTTGTTAATTCAAATCATTTTGATTTAGGTAAGTAACACACTAGATCTTTACGTTTCATTAATAGGATTATAAACATTAACATTATATGTTATTTATAGGTTCCAAACAGAGTGGTGTACAATTAGGAGATATTGTATTACCACCATGGGCAAAACAAGATCCTCGAGAATTCATACGTGTGCACCGGCTTGCTTTAGAATGTGATTACGTATCACAACATCTTCATCAATGGATTGATTTAATATTTGGTTGTAAACAAAATGGCCCTGCTGCAGTTGAAGCTGTTAATGTTTTTCATCATTTATTCTATGAAGGCAATGTTGATATTTATAAGTGAGATTTATTTTATACTACTTTCTTATTATTTATGTTTTTATGATTTGATTTTTATAATTTTTATCGTATCTTTAGCATTGATGATCCTCTAAAGAAGAATGCCACTATCGGATTTATTAATAATTTTGGTCAAATACCGAAACAACTATTTAAAAAACCACACCCAGCTAAAAAAATGACCCAAAGAACTAGTGTTATTGATCCAGGACCTATTACTCCTGGCTTAAGCATTACTACATCAGACAAATTATTCTTTCACAATCTTGATAACTTGAAGCCCTCGCTTCAACCAATCAAAGGTTTATATAGTTATATAAAGATTTAGTTATCGAATCACGTTATTGAATTATTATCAGTAATTTATTTTTTTAGAACTGAAAGGTCCAGTTGGACAAATACTTCATGTTGATAAAGCAGTTTTAGCTGTGGAGCAAAATAAAACGCTTATTCCTCCGTCATATAACAAATATGTAGCGTGGGGTTTCGCAGATCATTCTCTTAGAATAGGAAACTATGACAGCGACAAAGCAATATTTGTTTGTGAAGCTATGATACAGAGTGGTGGTGAAATAGTTGCTTGCGTTTGTCCGTCTTCCAAATTGATAGTAACTGCTGGCACAAGTTCTGTAAGTCAGTGCTTGAATTTAGTTTCTATTTTAACTATTTCTTATTACACAACATTGTTTCAATAGGTGGTGACAGTGTGGGAATATACTAAAAGACAACTTTCTATTAAACAATGTTTGTACGGACACACGGATGCTGTTACGTGTTTGTCGTCTAGTCCAGCATATAATGTAATTGTGTCAGGATCTCGAGACGGTACTGCAATTATATGGGACTTATCTCGTTGCTTATTCGTTCGTCAACTTCGCGGACATGCAGGGCCAGTGGCTGCGGTAGCCATAAATGAACTAACAGTATGTCTAATATATTTTGCAAATTAAATAGAAACAAAATATAGATTTATACGACATAAACATAACATGAGTTTCTATAGGGTGACATAGCTACTTGTGCAGCTACTTGGTTACATGTGTGGAGCATTAATGGCGAAGAACTTGCTAGTGTTAATACATGTGTTGGTCGCGCTGATAGAATGCAGCAAATTTTATGCGTTGCTTTCAGTCAAACTCACGAATGGGATTCACAGAATGTTATTATGACTGGTTCAACTGATGGTGTAGCTCGCGTAAGAATAATATCATTTATTGTACTAAACTGTATAGTACATAAATGAGAACATACACTATTACAGATGTGGTCGATGGATTACGTACAAGTGCCTGCAGAAGAAGAAAAACCAGAGGAAGTTACTACTACCAAAGAGAAACACACGAAGTCAAATAAAAATGAAAGTCAAAATGAAAATACGAAAAAGCGAGTGCACGAATTAGTCAAACAGATGAGTATTTCTGCAGAAGGCTCAAGTTTGCTTGCAAAAAGTGGTTCAGAAAGTAGTCTTTCAGAACCAGAAAATGCTAAAGAAGCATCAAGATTACATGAAGAGAAAGAAGAATGTTCGGATAACGAATCAAGCAATGGTTCCAATAACAAGCCATCGCCGCAGAATAATAATACTTCTACTATTGTACTTCGAAGAAAGAGTCGTGGAAATCCAATGTTTCGTAAAAGTGAAGGTGGCGGACGTGCAGACAGCGAGGGTACTCAAACAAGGTACTCGGATATAACTTGTGTTTTTTAAAACATGTATTTTCATTTATTAAATATCCTCATTATAATATCGATCAAATTATTTCATAGTGAGTCATCTAATAATCCTGGGGATTCTGAAGGAGCTCTACGAGCTAGTAAAAGTGATACTAGTCTAACAGATAGTTTCGTCATGGTTACGGAAGCAGATACAAAACCTAAAAAAATTAATCCACAAAATATCTTAAGGGACGGTTTTAAATGGCAACGGCAATTAGTATTTAGAAGTAAATTAACGATGCATACTGCATATGATCGGAAAGATAATGCAGAACCAGCATCTATAACGGCTCTCGCAGTATCAAGGTAAAATATTTACAACTTATCTCATTTGAAAGATATAAAAAATGTTAAACGAAATATTTAATCAAATTATAGAGATCATAGAACAGTCTATGTTGGAGATACGAGAGGAAGAGTTTTTTCATGGAGTGTATGTGAACAACCGGGACGTACGGTGGCCGATCATTGGCTTAAAGATGAAGGAGCAGATTCATGTGTTGGTTGTGGAGTTAGATTTAATCTTTACGAGAGGAGACACCATTGTCGTAATTGTGGACAAGTATTTTGCTCGAAGTAAGTCGCTGTGATACCATAAATTATTTATATAAATTAGAAACTTAGAATTTACTTTTTTTTTTTTACCATTGACATAATGTTATTGATACAAATATTTTGTTAACATTTTTTATACTTTACATACAGATGCAGCCGATTTGAATCGAAAATATCTAGACTTGGGATTTTAAAGCCCGTTAGAGTTTGTCAAGGTTGTTATTCGTCATTACGTTCTCAGCACTCTGCTGAGAGTAGCATTTAAATACAGTAATGTATTCTATGGTTTTGTACAAGTTATTGATTTCAGAATGGATACAGCGAGAATGTACATAGCAATCGCAATGTATCCTTTTCTGTTTTTATCCGAATTTTTGTACAAGAGAAACGAAGCGTGCATTTCCTTTCTTTTTCGTATCTTGAGAAATTTTTGTATTTCTGCGAGAAAGGCAGGAAAATTAATCGCTGCATTTTTCATGTAATTAATTTTGGTATCAACAGTCTTTCTTTTATTTTAAAGATTGAAATCATTTCATTCTTTTTTTCCACGAACAAAACGCTTAATACTACAATACATTCCTGTCGATCTTATAATATTGCTCGTATATACTTTTTATTATTAAGGAACTAAGCTATTTCCTAACATAATCGGCCTGTTTCACATTATCGACAGGTTTGTACTGACAAAATTTTAAAAGATAGTATTTGAAAATTGATACAACATTTGAATTTCCAAGCACACATTGTAAAACACGAACATATTTTTTTTTAAATGTTTAACTTTTAATCGTGTCTAATACATTTTCACATCATGTGTATTTATAGTTTATATGCTGAAGAACAATGTGTACAGTTGTATTCTGTATTGTATATTTGATTCATATGTTGCACTTTTTAATGACAAAGATTTTATATACGAAATTATGAATAGCAGCACTTATTTAAAACGCGTAGTCTGTGATTTTTTCTTTCCTAGTTTAATTTAAATGAATTTATAATTAATAAATTTCAAAAATAATTATTACTAGTAATAATAATGATAATAAGAATAATAATATATAAAATATTATACTATTTATGCAATTCATTTCTCTGTCATAACGCTTACATCGTTTCTCATATTTGAATATATTGTTAATATTTATTTAAAATTATAATGAAAAGTAATACGAGATGTCAATACTGTTAATGGAAAAATATTAGATTTAATATCATTAGATTAATCAAAAATTATATTTATACCGTGTATTTGTACTGCACTCGTTTACATTATGTTTCACTTAGAGTTACTATTTATTTATGTTTCCTCTTTTATAACATCGTCATGTATATAATGCAGTAATAATACGCGGTGTAATTTATTCTAAAAATTGTCAGTGGTGTATAATTTATTATTGTATCATGAAAGACAAGTCTCTTATTTTTCCATTCTATAGAACTGAAAACACTAATAATCTCAAAATTCAAGAGTGTATGTATTACAAGTCGAAAGAAAGAAAAAAAAAGAAAAGAAAAATATGCAATTGCAGTGCTGCACCCTTTGTGACCGCTGCCCCTATCAATACAAAACTCATAACTTTATAATAGACAATACCTTAATTACATTAGAATGTTATTAACTGTAAGACGGTTATGAAACCATAGACTCTAAAACCAGCAGTAATATTGTAAGCAATGTCATAAATGTGGAATACGCTCGTTTGTTCACAAATCGGTATATCTGATGAACGTATCTGTAAAATTAATAGTAAAAAAGGGAGATAAATTAAAAACGTGTTCTTGGATAAGTGTTTTGTAAAGTTTTAAAAATGGTGAAATATTGCGAGTGCAATATATTCTCGGGAATATTAAGTTTATAACAGTTAAGAAAAATTTATGAATACCGGCGAAATATGCAAAGATTTGTATAAATACAATGATCGCGGTATTAAAAAAGAAAAAAAAAATTGTCTCCCTATATGAATAACGAATTCTACCATTTGTATTCTATCAATACACTTCCATTTTTCTAAAGGCACAAATTTTATAAGGAACAAGAATAAGAAATAGTATGACGATTAAAAATTGAGAATGAGGTAAATGCAGCTTAAATATCGCAGAATATTATTTCAAAGTGGTATGTATTAATAAACTACTATTGTTACTAGTCAAATGCAATGTGAGCACAATGTTAATGAGCGTTCTTTCAAAAAGGATGCTTTTGATATGAAGGTTAAAAGTAGGTAATGCTGGGAATGGTGTGAATGAATTCCAATATTTAAATCTCTTAATTATGCCGGCGCATAAAAAGAGTTACCACGTATCTTATGCAAATAATATCTGTGTGTCATTATTACATGCCAGTTCTAATAAAACATTGCCAACTATCTTTACTTTTGTACTCCTACTTATACAAAAAAACAAAGCTTATACTTAGTTTTACAATGGAATTGGAATGCTTGCAATTAATTCTAATCAACAAATGTAGACATTAATTTTGAAAAGAATTTTTTACTGTTATTTATCTTTTTAAAATAACTGCAAGTGATATGCAATGAACTAAAATTGTTAGGAGCAGAATGAATTTTATTATAAGAAAGTATATATTATTTTGTTGAGAGGAGTCAATTTACATAATTATAGTATAATTTCTAGTCATATATATATACATATATTGGATACCTGTTAAACTTGCTTTCGTTATACGAAATTTTATTTTTTAATTTGGATCAGTATTATATATAATCATTTTACTCGTTATATCGGTGTTTGTATACCACGTACATTACGAAATAGATACTTATACATAATTTATTGTGTATTTTATTACGAAGTATCGGAATTACGTTCTATTTCAAAATGTACTCGAAATTATGCTGTTATTATTCTACATCATATTCAAAAGAAAAAAAAAAGAAAAAATTAAGCGTTAAACTTATATATAATCTCATATTAGATTATTGAAATATATTATCGGTTAAATTTGATTACCGCTATATAATACGAAAATAAAATTAATTTGTCAATATTACTTTTCTCTTATGTATGTACAATGATTTTATTTTTCACTACAACTATGGCTTTCTTTGCCTTTTTCAATTCCACTTTTGTATTAATTTAATAAAAGAAACTATTATTTAATATAGACAGAATTTTAACGATCAAATGACTTCTCAAGAGACTGTTATAAGATGTCGTTTTGTTATAATTATAAAATATATTTATTTATAAAATTATATTTTTTTAAGCATTAGAAAAAGCTAATTTTATGATGTCACATAAAATTAATGTTTTAAATTAGTTTTTTCGTAAGTCCATTAGATCAATGAAATATATGTGCATCATATAATTTGACCCCAAATTGTACATACATAGAAATGTATAAAAAAAAAAAAAGTGAAAAAACATTAATTATTTAGAGATATACGATAAGTAAAACTTAGAAAATATGTGAAAAATTCTAATAATAACCAGTGTCAAATACTGGTATGTATGACATTGAAGCCGTGTATATGCGTCTTATTATGTGCATATGCGTATATACGTTTCCCACGAGCACATAGGAATTACATACATGTATACATACAATCATACTCATGATGAGTATATCAGGTTGTATGTAGTTAGTTTTATTGTACTGTTAGTTGGTATTTGAAAAACATTGTATAGTAGATTGTGATAGTATAATTATATTAAATGGGCCAAAGTTGTAAGAAATTTATTTTATTGTCGTACCCACTTAATTTTTAAATGGAAAGTAATCTCAAAAATTAGCGTGTATTTCAAAATCACAGTTCACAATCCTTTGCAATAACTTCTTAATTCTTAATTGGTAGAACTTTTACTTACATGTAACAAGCTGAGCTTGATATTCTTTATCCATTTGGGGATGATTGAATTCTGAAACAAAAAGAAAGAATATTTATTTCTATATACATTATATCTGATATTGATACTGGTAAATTAAATTATCAATATTGTAAGAACATTGCTCCTCTATGTTGTCTTTCATTATTTTTATATTGTTAGGATTTACTATCATAAATTGTTGAATTGTCGAAAGATTTTCAAGAATATATCTTCTTAAATGTATTTTTTCAATCGTAAGAAATTCTACTCGTTTCTGCAAACAATTTCCAACACAATATTAATTTCAAGAGTTTGTGTTTCAGTATTCGTCCAAAAAAGAAACAACTTTTCTCAGTCAAGTTTTTTAAGGAAGACAAGAAACGAAACAAATCGCTAAATTTGCTCGAACATTCTATGATGTGTTATACTTATTCTTTTGTATATAAAATTTGGAACACCAAAAATAATAATTGAATTATTAGTAAAAAAAAAAAATATAAAATATATTTCATAGATACCTGAAACTCATCGTTTTCTCTCTATTATTATATTTATAAACAATTAGTTTATAATTGAAAGTTTAATTGCTATATTATGGTGATATTTTCTGGAATTGTTTATACTTAATTGACTCCAATGTATTTTCTAGCAACAATAATAATAAAAAGAAAGAAAAAAAGGCAGAAAAGAAATAAAAATATGAGACGAGACGTTGATGAGAGCGAGGACTCGATTCCTTCTTTCAGTCGCGATGTCTGAGGCTGCATGATTAGATAAGACCTCGGTTCATAGTGCGTCCGAGATGCAGAGCGCATAAGAGACCAAGAGACCAGAGGACCAGCCTCAGTTAAAGCTGTGTATGCATACCGGCGAATTCGTTAGCAAATCGCGAGAAAAATTTAAGCTGAACGATCAGCGTGCACTTCGCGAGTAACATAAATACACGTGCCTCATACAAGTTCTTTCTCGATCAGACTCTGTGCTCTAAATTCTCGCGTATTGCTTGCTCGTTTCTTAAATTACATATCGGAGATAATTAATTTTTTATTGACACTTCTCTAGTTAGAGAATAAAGTTCAAGTCGAATCGACGTTTTGGTTCTTTTTTTTTTCAAGATGAAGTTATGAACTGGTTTTCCAAAAGAAAATCTGTTCACGAGATGGAATCGGACCGATCTTGATACCTTTACGCTTGATAATAATCGCAGGAAAG
Organism: Tetragonisca angustula; assembly: GCA_036937485.2. Taxonomy (NCBI): domain Eukaryota; kingdom Metazoa; phylum Arthropoda; class Insecta; order Hymenoptera; family Apidae; genus Tetragonisca; species Tetragonisca angustula. Next base: position 171,694 of record JAWNGG020000296.1, read on the forward strand.
GAAGACAAAGAGGATTCGAAAATGCCAGCTTGCACCAGCGAAAACGTCTCGAGGTATTGGTCTTCGAGTCCGCCGATTTCCAGGAGCAATAGCGTGTCTCCTCCGATACCAAGTTCGCCACTGTCTGCCTCGCCTCCCCTGATATCGCCGATATCGACTTTAAAACGATCTATGTCGAACGTTTCTAATCATTCCAATGTATCAAACATCTCCCAATCGTCGCACAATTCGGGTACATCCACTGTGATATTTTCACCGAGACGACAGCAGCAACATCAACAGCAACAGTTACAATTAAGCTCGCAGCCTCAGTCAGCACAAGGACAGAATCACAATCGAAACGATTCGTTGTTACTAAGAATTTTCTCCGTCTATATAGACGCATTGTACGGAGCACTTCAAAGTATCATCAGTCTGATAAGTTACGCGATCTGGGCGCCGGCGCTTTGCGCGTCTATTTGGATTTATATACTATGGCTAATTTTCCAATTTCCCTTGACCACATTCAAGTGGTTCCTGACCGTGCTCTATACACCGGCTTCGGAGAGGATTCGCACCAAACGCTGTGTCCTTATCAGCGGCGGAAGCACGGTACAAGCGGTTCATCTGGCGCGTAACTTCTACAAGGCAGGGGCCAGGGTGGTGGTTTGCGAGTTGGAAGGTTCGTTCGGTCTGGCCAAGTTTTCGACTGCGTGCACCAAGTTCTACACGATTCCAAAACCAGGACCCGAGAATGTGATCGAGTACATCAAAGCCTTGAAGGACATCGTTCGAAGAGAGAAGGCTGTCTATTATATTCCGGTGAGTGCTAGTAATACAGCCTACTACGATGCTCTGGCGAAACCTTATCTAGAAGTAATGGGTTGTGAGTGTTTCGTGCCCGGTGCCAGTGAAGTGACATCCCTGGATGATCCCCTAGAACTATTGCAAAGATGTCAAACGCTGGGTTTATCGACTCCCTGCCATACTGTCTTACGCTCCGTGCAAGATGTCACGAGAATGTACGAACAGAATGCGTTTTCTACCGGTAGATACTTGATATTGGCCGCAGGTCCGGCCGGGATGAGAGATCGAGGCAAGATAATTCTGCCGCCGACCATAAGGGAGTTCAGAAATCAGCAGTACGAGATCAATGAGAATAAACCTTGGCTAGTGATACGTGATCCTAGCGGTAAACATTATATCACTTGCACTACGGTGAAAGAGTCGAAGATCGTGGCCAACGTGACATGCTTCGTCGACGAGGCACGAGGCTTGATACCTGAAGAACATCCGGAGATAGTACAGTGGCTTGACAGATATTTCGCTCACTCGTTCACTAGAATCAACGGGCACTTGAGCTTTCGATTCGCAGTAACAGAGGAAGGAGAATTAGTACCAATTGGCTGTCGAGTAGGTGTTAGCTTGCCGTACATCTGTCACACGGGGATCCATCCCCGACTGGTATGGAAACCTTGTCGACACTTCTCTAGACAGAATTCGGGACTCCTGACTATGTCAGAGAGGCGTTTGTTATCGGACACAGTGTCTTGTGCACTGAAACGATCAGTGGGAGAAACTGTTCCTCATCTGTTAGGCACCGTGCTCGACAAACGGGAAGCTCTCTTCGCTTATTGGGATCCATTGCCATATTGCGCTTACTATCATCTTCAATTGCCATTCAGGCGTCTGGCGCGTGTAATTCGAGCACGGCCGGTACAGCATAATCCACCATTGGCGGTAGTGCAGTAATTTTTAGCTAAAATTTAGCAAACATTCGCTAACGAAATTCATGTTTCAAAGCGGTTGCACAAACGGAAGTCGGGGCGAAAGAAAACAGAATGGAATGGTTGAGAAGCAAGATTTGAAAAGATTTGGAGGAGATTTTACAAGGTTAGCCAGTATTCGGAGCATTCCTGCGATTGAAAATTATAAAAATGGAAAGAAACAATAAAATGAAAAAAAAAAAGAACGAATAAAGAGCGATACCGAGAGTGGAACTTACAAATTTCAAAGGTCAAGTTCGTCCTTATCGATGATAAATACTTCTGGAATCGCAACCGATGTAAATGTGAAGTAAAAAAAAAAGAAAAAAAATGGAAATAAAAGAAGCAATGGAACAAGAAAAAATATACACGTTCGAATCACGTGTTATTGACGTTGGACGTATCGCTTTCGCGATTTAACTCCATGTTCTCATCGACTGGTACAGTGTCGAAATAATCAAGTGAAAATTTCGCGAGTGTCTGATTATAAGACGTAAAATATTCGACGATTTTATTCATCAAACTTTTCATTTCTTTATTTTTTATTATTCTGTATCGGCTATTCGACTTTGAACTTTACCTAGTAGATAAGCGATAACACGCCGTGCGTGCGTGTATACCTATTCTCGAACGCTTTCGAAACATTTTATATTTTTATTTCATTCATTACGCATTGTTACATCAGACCCGACAGATTGTAAATAACGTTAATTAATCTAAGCAAAGCGTGATAAGCAAATGTTGCGATGATCCTCGATCGAAAGCAGGTTGGCTCGTGAACTTCCTCCCCTGTTCCTCGCGAATACTGAGATATTGCAGAATTATTTATAGTATTTGATATTTTATAAGGAATCGAACCAACTAAAATTCGTGTAAATATACTTGATACAGCGAAAGTATCAATAAAAGTTGTTTTAGAATATAATGTTTTTTAACACATTTTAGCGTCTCTCCTTGTTCTACTTCTACTATGAAAATTATTCTCCCCTCCGCGTATAAACAAGTAGGGAACGTAGGGAGGATTACGAAAGAGTACATAAACTTTGCGTCTAGTGTGGCTAATCTTCATTTGGTAAGTATATCTTGTGTGATCGATTTAATTTTCAAACAATCGATTGGACGAAACGGGAGGCAATCAATTACGCGATGATTAACGTAACAGAAAACTGATATCAAAGTCCAATAGTAAGAACTATCGCGTTAGAATGATCGATGAACGCATTGTCTCATATTAGATAAATAGACTCATCGCGTGAACGTGCGTATTTGATTCAGCAATAGCAACAAACAAGCTCTGAACCAATACGAACAAGATTAATCGGTTCGCTCGAACTGAGGCAGTAAATAATTTATTATACGTGTTCGAATGGATGACCCGGGGGCACTTGCCGGACTTTGAGAGGCAGGGGTCACCAGTTCGAGAGATGCTGGTCGGTATTATCGTCCATCTGGTTTTCTTCTCTCCTCTCTCCTCTTTTTGCCTCTCTTTTTTCTTGGCAAATCTTTATCTTTGACCGGTTGTCAACCGTCTGGCTGAACGTGTAACTTTGCCACTAATTTCTTTCCCTCTCTAACCCGTCTCTTTCTCCTCTTCCTCCTCTCCACTTGCGGTCAAACTTGATGAGGAAATACATCGTGTGGATTCGATTTTACTCGATCTTCTGCTGATCGAGCATACTCGTTTGACAATACGACAATGGTAAGGATATAAATTTATGTGTCACGCGGGATGTTTATTCTCCGGCATGTTGTTGGATGATCGCATGAAATTTCTCTCGCGCGTGAAGATGATATTCAAGAATGATCAGAAATACTGATGAATCGTACGGGGTGATAGGAGTTGTTTCCACAACTGAAACGGGATGAAAGGTGAAGATCGAAAGATAGAGCGACTAAGTGTGTAACGGAATCTTATCATGCGATAATATTGAAATGCAGTTCCTTGACGACGGCCGGTGAAATAAATCAATACGTAGACTCTATTATTATTTTTTTTTTTTTATTTTTCATCCGGAAACTACCAGAAATAACGTGAATTTTTATTCTATCTTGCATATGCGAGAAATTTAATGATTTTTCAGTCTTCTTCTGAACACCTAATCGAAATTTCGCGAAGACAGGAGATGAAGGATAATTTTCAAATATTAAGAAACAAGGAGGCCCCATCGAAAAGAAATACGATTGACGGTTTATTTGTCGAAAGTCAAATTTTTATTTTATCTATCAACTTCCCAAGGACAGGCTTACGATAATCGCATAAAGCCTCCTTTATTTTTACAATAAAATCGCCGATTTATCAATTTCGTACGCGGCTGCCTGTATAAAATATCTTGAGAGCTCGTCATGTGATTTTGATTTCTCGGAATTGACGGCGTCGGTTATTTTTTCTTTTTTTTTTTTTTTTTGTTTATGATTGTCCGATATACATATTTGGCGTTGTACACGTAAACCCTCTCGATTTCGAAGAAGCAAGACAAAAATAAAAAGATGTGTGTTTACTCTGAAAGGAGACTTCAAACACTGAAAAAGTGTTTCTCTGTGGTCGCGTTATGGACAGAAGCTGTGGTAAAAGGAAGCTTGAATACTCCTCACTTGATTCGACTAGGAGTAACAAGAAGGAAAGTCATTTTCTTAAGTAACGCGTACCACGTGGTTCCAGGTACGGTACTGTGAGAACAGATTCACCTGACTCGCATACCAATGGTCCGTTTTACTGCCACCACTTACGCCTTATCGCCTAATTTCCTAGTGGCGAGAACATTTAACGCATCAGCGTGATTTTTTTATGACCCTTTGTTCAAGCGATATCTACCGACGCATGTTTGTTAAAATTTATACAAACGAGTTGATTAATATGAAATTAAAGGTGTCGATTAATAATAATAATAATAATAATAATAAGTAGTCCAATTGTACTGGCGTCGATCGAACGTTAAAAATTGTCTGAAAAAGCCTAGTACAGTAAACGAAACCTAAAGTAAAACTTGTATCAGAGACATTGAAACGTAAAGAAAAAGTTTCAAAACTTTTCATGCCGTAAAATAACAAATTAATCGTTCTGTCTACTCTGGCAGATCAACGCGAAATTCGCTGAGACGTCTGACTATCGTAAGGTTGTACTACTTGAAGCGCGCGGTCTCGCTGTAGTTGCTTTAATTTTCGCATCGATGTAAATTTCGCTTCTAGTAAAACTCAGTGATCTTTTTTTACTAAATTATTTCAGCAGAAGGGGAACAAAGTGAAAAGTATACTGTAATTATATATAGCTATAATTGTATTATAATTGAATCGCGCTGGTAGTGGAGCCGGTCGGAACAACAAAAGCGAGGAACACGATATAAGATACCGCGAGTTGTATCTAATCTCTGCCATGCTGAAGAAGCGTCCGGCAGAGTGCAATGAGAGTAAATACACATTGTAGAAGCAGAAGGGGGAACTTTCGGTGTATCGATGGTCGGCTATTAATACAGTCCGGTTGTTAGTTCTATTCGCAGCATTGGTCTGTTCAATAATAAACACGGTGTTTTGTCCATCTTGTTGTTGGTGTACAATTCCAACAAGCTCAACAACGTATTAATTGCCGTCGTATTAATCAAAAAAGCAGCCCATCCAGTGCCTCTTACGGCTGACTGAAATTCGACAACGAGAACATGAAGTCTGTCGTGTACTTTTTCTTGTTTAACCTACTGGTCGCCGTCGCCTACAGAAACGAGCAGTGTCAACGAAGGACGGACGAGCAACTTATCTGGGACTACGACGTCAGAAGATCGTACAGAATCGGTACATATCAAGTACGTACCACATATAATTCAAGGTAATGCCGATAACCAGATATCTGTGACACGCGGGTATCATTGACACTCTTGTCAAAGTGCAAATTAAGAGGGACTACCTCGAGATACCGCGTAGAACGTTCTTCACTTTAATTCGCGTCGGGTAACATTATTTTTAGTTTACATTTCGCGATTATCACGCGGTCAGATTTTGCTTGCCCCTTTCTCGCGTTGTTTCATTATTTTATTTCTATATCCTCGTCTCGATAAGCACAATGCCTAAAGCACATCGAAGAAACTAAAGTGTGAAAAGGAGAATATGAAACGCCTTTTAAAGAGGCTTTCAATAGTGACTTATTTGTCTACAGGAAGTAGAAGCAGAGTATGGACCGGCCAATGTGACGATCACTTGCATAGGAGTAGATTCCCTATCTAAGGAGAACAACGGAGCCATGTGGGTGACATCCGGTGGGATAGGATATAATTTCATTAAGATTAAGTTCAGGTCGAAATACTCCCGTGGATTTCATTATCGAGTCTACGTTTATGGCAAACCGTACAGAACGAACTTTAATGTGTTGTAATACTGTGTAACAAGAACTCCTTATGGCACTGACGAATGTATTTTGATACAATTTTCCTTATCAAATATATAACATTCTGTTTTATTGAAACCATTTTTGCAGTAAGTTTGTTGCCGTAAAATTACAAATAATTCGTTGCGGAGGGAACAATCGCTGTCTCGAATAATTGCTTCCGGTTCGATGACACTGTTGATCGTAAATCTGCGACTTGTCGCCGGTTCGGTTCGTAAAACGTAAAATGCCGTGACCGGAATGATTGAGTCGGATAAAAAGTTTTTCCGCGAAGGTATACGAAGATCGAGAAGCCATTAGTCGAAGGGTACCAGCCACAAATTCCCTCCGACGACAACAGTTCGACGAATAATGAATCGTCAGAAATATTTTTTCTCTGCGTGCACGAAACGAGTCGTACAAACCGGAAGACCATCCCCGGCCTCGCCGTGTAATTGCAAGAAATGAACATTTGTCTTTACAAAGAGAATCGAGACACAATGAGCAATTCGATCGAACCTAAAGGGATTTAGGAATTCCAATTTAATTCCAGCTACAATGTACGAGAGCAAAGTGGCTTTGCAATTTTTCCAGACATCTCAAAACGCTATCCCCGAATCGCAAACGAGAGACTCGCACTGGCTTAAATGCAGCCGCGATAAATCCGCGATTTCTCCGCAGCTCGGTAACTCGACTCTCGTAAATTACGCGATATACGTGGTGAATATGTTATCACGGAAGCCGTTAACTGGCGTGGTTAATCGGCGAAACTAAGTTTACGACGCTGGCGGAATAACGGTATTTGACGCGAGCAACTACCCTCCCCCGGTCTCCAGAGCTGAATCGAGCTGGAATCGGGGGAGTTCGCGTGGGACAGGGTTGAACACGCGATCGAGATCGGGTGGTAGGAGCATCACGACGCCGACGCCGACGCCGTTACCGATGTCGGGGCGTCGAGGTCGCCGTCGTGAGCGCCGTCAGTAATGGCCAGCCGTTCGCCCGCGTCGAACGCGTAATCGAGGCACAGCGAGCGTTAACAGGCCCTGAGGAAACCGTATCGCCGCCAGCCATCCTCCGTCATCGAACTTCACACTCTCACTCTAGTTATCACTGATACCAGCCGTCTTTCTGCCACGACAAACTGCTCGAGATGTCACGGGTGAGTTGCGGCGGGGAAAATAATCGCGATTGTAATTTCATTTGTCCATATACACACACATATGTATATATCTTCTTGTCCACGCAGATTTTTGCACCGTTGTTTTGTTCGCCGAATTTCGACGATTTATTCGACAAATTATCCGACTAGCTCAACCGTTTGTCAAGCGACAACGAAATCTGCAAATTCTCCAATGTGATTGATCGAGCTTTGATGCTCGCTCGATAATTCATTTACTTGCAACTGATATTTTAGAAATCGGTGGGGAACAATCGTTCGCGACTCTTTTGATCCTTCGAATTGGTCCACTGGTTTTCTTTGCTTGGTTTTAATTGCCTTGGCAAAGTGCATGCAAGGGAAAACTTTGTATCTATCCTTTAAGAAATGAACCGAGGTAGACGTTCCGGCATTCGTATCATCGCGAAACGAAAGGTGCTCTCTCGCACGAACTGAAATTAATTCTGTGGAGTGTGGAGCTGATAGGCGTTTGCCACGCAATTAATCAACAAAGTCTTCGATCGTACGGGACCTCCAGGTGAAAATAAACTCGACGCAGAGAGAAATGAGATAATTGGCGTTACTTGGTTAACTAGTTTCGCAACGGCTAGGATTGATTGACTCCTTCCATTAACTGGAACCCGATGTGCCAGGCAATGCTACCGAGAATCGAGTAAACGAACTCGACACCGGTACTCACCGGTTTCCATCGTTTCGCGGATAACGATCTCGAGCCTGTAATCGTCTATCATTAACTACCTGTCATTACTAATCTAATCAGCACGCGGCAATTACTACTTTTGAATGTACAGAAAAAAATTTACAGATACATTGTTGATCTTCTTCCCTTGTTCCTTTCATCACGAAGACGCGAGTATTTCTTTTTTTTTTTTTTTTTTCTTTTTACGACGAATGGCTTTCGTTGAAACATGAATGCGCACACGTATGGCTACGTTTGTCGAGCTTCTTAAGTCTTATTGATTTTTCACCGGTAAAAGATCCTGTTTCCGGTTTGCGTACGAGCACAAGCAAATAATAATCAACGACGGTGACGGTAAGTTGACCAATGGTCAGTTTCACACAGTTGTGACGCATTGACGAAGGGGTGGACACGAGTACAGATGTAGTAATTTTGCCACATTTCATGGTTGGGGGCTAGAGGTCTGTCACGTGTCACAGAAACCCTAGTCAGGCCGGCTCACCACGTGCTGACTGGCTTATCGAGATCTGTCGCGCGTTTCTTAAAGCCGCACTCACCGATTCCCCTCGCAAATAAATTTTCGTATGTGACTTCCAGTTTGCGTCGGTTGTTTTACATTGTTGGAAATAATTTAAAAATTGTATAAAGTCGTAGAAAATCCAGTGCATTAGAGCTTCAGTCGCGCGAAATACTTTCCACGCGCAATCAAACTGTACGCGTACATATGTCGCCCTTTAAAACTGGTCGATATTGTAATCGCTTGTACACGCTTCTTTCATGCTGTCTCTCCACCTTTTTTTTTTTACCCGAGCATTTCATTCAAATCAAATTGCTTAAATCAAACGAATTAAAAGAAACGCTGAAGCGAATAAAAATTAATTTAGAAAGAAAACTTAATATCGTCAATTAATATATAGATAATTTCATCCTTTCTCGCGTTTCGTCGCTTCTATTCTATCTCAGCTGAAGAGAGGAGGAAACAAGAGAAAAGAAATACGAAAAGTGCCAAGGAAGAAACAGAAGTCGGTAAAAGATATCTAATCAATTTGCGCATGACTAATCGCTTGTACTTTTTTTTTTTTTTTTCAATTCGACTCTCGCAATCGTTTCTCCACATTGCGTGAGTCGTATCGCTTAGCACGTGAACCGGACGAACGATGAACATTGACCGTGGTAATTTCCCCGGCTCCGTAAGACGTTCGCTTCGTCACGTCTCGCTGTCCTTATTAGTTAACGAGCTCTCGATATAGCGGTTATTAATTTTATGAGACGTGTTATAAATACACATGTACAACGGCCACGCTTGTTTCCTCAATGACCTGTAACGAAGCTACAATGGAGCAATGAAAAAGTGCGCAATCCTCGATCTTTGGAATGATGCATCCGTACGAATAACAGTTGAAGATATTTAGGCGCCTTTGATAACCGAGTCCAAACACGAATCGAATATCTAACTTGTACATTGACCGTCGCCAAGATTAGCAAACACGCTTCTGTTCCCTTCTTTATACCGTGGATCATCGCTTATCTCTGGTGTCTGCGTTCGTAACGCAACCACTTTTGCACGATGTCGTAAAATTCCACTCTGTAGATCCTTCGGCGATTAAATAATCATTGCATCATTCTTAGACTTATCATCTTCGCGCAAGACGCGCGAATACAATCCAATAATTTACAACCATCGAGTTTATATTATGGCTACATACGAATCACTTAATTAAGATATCGATGTATAGCGTTCTTGCTGGTGATAAAGTCAAGACGCGTTCAACGCCAAGCGTAGCAACCAATTTTACCGTATCGTAGTAAATAGAATATTTTTATCGAGCCATCTAAACTTAAAACCCCGGACGTTGATCTATAAAAATCGTAATTCGCTGTTACAACGATGTTTTGACTTTGAATTAAATCGAGCAAGAAAAAAGAGAAAAAAATAACTTTTATCTCCTCGTCTGATCCCGCGCAGCTTCAACATTGGACTTATGATTCGATGAACTGTGAATCGATCTGGTATTCGAAGTATGTGATCGAAGTTAATTTTCGCATGGTCAAGGACGAGCATAGACACGTCCCTTTGTGAAACTATGTGACCGTGAATTCTCGTGTAACATGCCCGGATTCTCTCACGCTATGCCCATCCGATGCACTTATCGACAAAGTTGCACGCCCGTCGGAGAAAATTTTTAGTTGCGCCATTTGCTTCCTACGTGCTTCCTCGTTACATTTCGGTGGACGAAATTCAAGTACGATCAAACGTTAAAACAAAACTATATTGATCACAAGCTCCAGATACGTCACCCTGTTCTCTCTTCGTTGAAATCATAAATGAAACTATAATTGCCAATTGTTTTGACCACGCAGTTGAAGACCACGCGATAACGACACATCGTTCGCCAGAAAAAAATAATTCAGAGAGAGCAGAAACTACTGGAAAAGGAATAAACCGAATGATTCGTAACGTACGGTAACAATCAGGATGTCGCAGTGACGTTGAAGAAAGAAAAAGAACCGACACCTTCCTATCTTTTCAATTATTAAAATGTCTCTCCGACTTTTTCTTTCGCCACTCGATAACACTGTGGAAACGTTGTCGATGATAATTCAAAATCGTAGGGATTTCTCGACTTTGTTCAACGTGTGCAACGTCGAAGAAAGAAGACAAAGAGGAAAGGGAGAAAGGGAAGGAAGAGCGGTAAAATTATCCCACTGTAGGCAAAAAAAGAGAAAGAAAGAACAGCGGAAAACTATGCGCACGTCGTATCCGAGCGTCGTTATCAACAGCAGGATAACGTGAGAAAAGAGGGAGAAACACGATGGAAGAGGTGGAATCTCAATGACCCACGGAACCGCCGTCTGTAAAAACTCGTTTAGATATGTAAACGTGCAGTTTAATCCGGCTTGCTCGCTTCCTTCATTTCTTTGACACGGTTCAAACTCCATGATCGCACGCTGATTACCGATTTGGTAATTTGTCATTATCTGTCGAATCTATACGCCACCGCGTAATCCTTCCAGAAAACTGTTTCCACGACAATGGTACAATTTCACGCATATTTAAAATATATAGCAGAATATATAGATACAGGTTACTTGTGTATATTTTCTTAAGTGACCCTCTCAACTTTTTTTTAATGAAACTCTAATCACCTAATAAAACAATTAAATATTCCCAAAATCTTTAATGGAATCGAAAATTCCCTTTCTTTTCTGCGATTTATCAGTAATATCTAAATACTAAATAACGAATCACAGGAAGTTCCCTTTCTCGGTGACAATTGAAAATCACATTAATGCAACCCAAGTGTCGGAAGGTAAATTCGTTTGAAACAAGTCGGTCGAGTAAACTTCGATAAATCTCCATTGTCCTATGTTCCCTGATATCGTGCAATAACGACGAGTAATTGTCCCGAGTTTCAAACTGGATATCGCTTCGAGCCGGGACACGTGATCGAACGAGGGTTGTAAATTGTCCGATTTCAAAAACTTTTCCGCACATTGTTCACCGCACGAACGCCAGTTAATTGTTATTGCTATCAACGCGGAAGATCGGATGTACCCGGTTTATCTTGTCGTGATTATTAGTCCAGCTGCGAGATTCTCAGGAGGGGTTGCTCAAATGGTTTCTCATGCTGCTTGCAACTCGTACGTTGAACTTTTTCGACTGACTTACAAGCAGGATTGATAGTGCTAGCCTATCATTTGTTCTTTCTTGTCTAATTACAAGACACTGTTTCTGGAAAACGAGCACCATCTCGTTTAATTGTATGTTACATCGGAGAACGCACTAAAGTGCAAAATATTCACGCCGTTTACAAAGACGTTTCGTGAGAATGGAACGATACTGCTACAAAGTATTTTCTGAGCTACAACGAAGAACATTGGTTTACCATCGTACCAAAACGTTAGCTTTCAATTAGAGATCGCGATTTTGAACACGTGAAACGTATATTGCGGAATTAAGATCTTTTCATTGTACATTATGCACGTCTTTTAATATAGTTTGGTATACTTCTTTTGGTTCAGAGAATCCCCGAACATTACAGGTGCTGACAGAAATTTTATCGACCTGACGAAGCATTTTCTCTGTGCGATAATTAGGACATTTTTCATTTTTATCATCAAGTATGTATCTTGCAAGTAATAAAATTTCTAAGTTGCACGTGTATTTTGCAATGCAGTTGTTAATATATTGTAAATTGCCTCTTGTATAAAGTATCATTTAATATTTCTAATTTTGAAAGGACAATCCAGGTTCGTTTACTCGTTTACTCGTGTATGTAAACAGGAATCTCTACTTTCAATCAATGAGACGAATTTTGTACCTCGATCGGTCGAACTCTCCCACCGACAGAAAATCACGTACACGAAAGAAAAGTTGAAGCAGCGTATTCAAAGGGTGATATCCTCGTGAGGAGCCAGTTTGGCCATATATATATATCGATTGGTGCCATTCGGTACCTGGTAGAGGATCGTGCTTCTTCTACTTCCATTCGCCCAGATACCGGATACGACAAAGCTTTAACAAGAGAAGAAATTCGAGAAGTATGACTATGCGCGGCTCGTTTCCCTACCACGTCCACGGGCAATTAAGATGTTCGCAATTTTTAGGAACTTCAAGACGAACCCTAGACCATAGACCATAGTTCCTGTCTTTCGTGCAATTTCTGACGAGATCATGAAAAATGAGACAGAAAATTGAAAATTCCACAGCGAATACGTTTAATCCCGATCATTCGATAATGATACTTTAAGCAGATTTGTTTGTTGCTTTTACAGATAGATTAAGTTTTATAAATAGATTAAGCTGACCTAGTATAATTGTAACTACATTAAAATATATGACAGAGATGCATTTTCTTCGCATCAATTTATTTACTTTTCTTTCCTCTTTTCCTATTGAAACGAACGCGATAATTTCTGAGAGAAAAATCACGTCGGAGAAAATTTGCTTTATTTATAAATAGACTGTGTGGTAAACGTTCGGCGTAGAAAGTTAGAAATTATTTATACAATAATAAGAATATTAAAAATACTATAAAAATATGTTCTAGCCATTGTCTAAAGGAATTTCGCAATTAACAACAAGAGGACAGATGGAAAGGCGGCGACCGCCGTTTCTCAGAGGCACTAGTAAGACGAAAGAGGTACTTTAATTTTTTCTCTTCTTTTTAAATTGTTTCAACACATGCGATGATATAACGAAAATTAAATACAGTTGAGGAGAGAAAATCTAGAATTAAAAGAAATATTTTATATAAAAAAATGTGATTCTTTAAATGATGTTCTAAATGTTCTAAAGTTGACAATTAATTTCAATTATTTATTATTATTTAATTATTTATCTTATTTATATTTATTTATTTTTATAAATTACTATGTAACGTTTAATTTATTTCACAGTAATTTTTTTCTTTTATTAGATGCGGTAATTGTATTATAAACTCAATCAAGTAGACAAAGAATCAGACATTACAAGCATCCATGATTCTATGAATCTCCACTTATGTATATAACTATGCACGTACATACATACGTAGATATTTTTATATATGATATTTACTAGGCAACAGGAAACAGTAAACAGAAACCTAACCTAAATGATGATGAATGTATTATTTTATATTTTATTAGAAATTCATGCAACTTTTTAGTGACAATAATGGGAAAAACCTGAATAAACAGTATTTTGTTTATTAATCAATGTAATCAATAAAAAGTAGTTTCCAAATTTTGTACATACGTAATTTTTAAGGATGCAACAACGAATTTATGATATAATTGTACCATACAAATCGAATAATGTAATACAAGAATTTTTAGGAATTTATTAAGGTATTGAATTAGAAAGAAAATTCTGTCTCTCGTTCTGATTTTTAAAATTTGAAACATAAAATGTTATGTCATTTTACAAAGAATTATTTTCGTAGGTAGAAAAAGGTGCAGGTAGTAAAATGGATTCTGCAGGCAACGTAAGTGGTGGAGATCGTTTAAGTGAAGAAGATCTTTCACCAGATGCATTAGTTAGGCAGAACTATGAATTACGACATCGTCTTGAAGAAGAGGCAGCTAATTATAAAAGACGGCTGGATACATATAGACAAGCACAACAACATCAAGCTGCTCTTGTTTCCCGTTTACAAGCCAAAGTATGTTCTATTTATTATTCTATTATTCTATTTATAAGTATAATAAATTTACAAAATATATTAAGAATTGGTATTTTTAGGTACTGCAGTACAAACAAAAATGTTCTGAATTGGAAAACCAAATGGCTGAATCTGCTATATATGATTCTAATAAAACTGCAAGTTCTGCATCTCCAACAACTTCTGTTTTAGATGCAGCTTATCAAACCCTAAGAGAAATACGTGAAGAACAGATTCATGATCTAGATACTGCCTTAAAAAAACTGGCAGAGGAACGTAAAAGGTATTGATTTTTACAAATAGGATAAATTTATTCAGATAAATGTTTAAATATTACTTCTTTACTTGTGAAAAATAGATGTGAAAAACTATTGCAATTAAATACAACTCTGAAAGATCAGTTGGAAGAATCTCATCAAACAAATGAAGCACTCACAAATGATCTACAAAAATTAAGCAATGATTGGGATATTTTAAGAGAAGAATTGGCTATCAAAGAAGAAGAATGGAGAGAAGAAGAGCAAGCTTTTAATGAATATTATACTTCAGAACATAATAGATTATTAAACCTTTGGCGTGATGTTGTTTCTGTAAAGCGACTATTTGCAGATATAAAATCTAGTACAGAAAGAGATCTACTAAAAATGAAAAATAGCATTATTTCTACATTTAATGATGTTTCGTCAGCTTGCAATAATACAGGATTTGCTATAAGAATGCAAGCAGCTATGCAACCAATGGTATGTACATCTGAATAAATTTCAATATTTATATCTTAATTTTGCTATATTTTAGGTATCTCAGCAAGTTCAACAGGCACAGGAACAGGTAACAACTGATTTGAAAACAGAATTAACAACACTTAAACAACAGTATGATGCAGCTCAAAGTGAAAATCAGATAAAAGAGAAAAAAATCAGTCAACTTATTCGTGATATTCATAATTTGGTAAATAACAAATTAAGTGTGGATATAACCGTAAATAATTTATATGAAATAATAATAATCATATTTCATTTTTAGGAAGAAAGATGTGGAGAAGCAGAATCAGAAGTACATCGCAATTCACGTTTACAAGATGATATAGAAATTTTACAATCTGCATTGAGGGACATAGCACATGCTGTAATTCAAGATGCGGAAACTCGCGAAATCGAATCTAGTCAAGCACCTCCACATCTTCATTTATCACCCACTGGTCCAATCCCTCAAAAATCACCAAAAAGAAGTACAAGAAGCAACACTATACCAGCCTTTGCTGAAAGTACTATCAGTGCTGTACAAGCAGCTCTACATAAATATCAATTGACTATACATGAGCTCCAGGTGTGAAGATTTTATATTGTATATTTCGGTAAATTAAAAGCACAGAGTTTAGCTTATAAAATATCTTTAATACTTTATGTAATAATATTTCAATGATCTACTGCATTAGGTAAAATTGCAAACTAATAAAGAACAATTACAAACAACTCGAAAACAATGTGAAAGTGCGGAGGAAAATGTTAAAAATCTAGAAAAAAGAGCGGAGGAACTAATTACTGAATTGGATGCAGTTCGGTCACACTGCTCACAACTTACTCAAGAAAAAGACATGTTACAAAAAGGGCTTGATACTGTAAGAATAGAAAAAAATGCACTTGACAAAAGCAGAGTAGAAATCAATAGCATGGTATGATATATTTTTCTTCAATAAATACGTACGTTTGATCGTTCGTGTTAATGCAGCATATTTATTTTTAGATGGAAAGCTTGAATAGTGATTGCGAAAAATTGCAGAAAGCTAACAATAAGTTGCAAAAACTTTGTGATAATTTGGAAGATGAAAAATTGTATCTTCAAAGTGAGCTCAATAGATTATCCAAAGATATAGAATTAAGGTATGTTAAATAAGAATCGTTGTTTTTATTTATTATTAATTGATCTATCCATAAATTAAATTACTAGAGAATTGAATCTACGATCGGAAGAAGACAAATGCAGTAAAATGAGAGAGGAGCTACTAACTTTACGAGAAGAACTAAATAAAGCATATCTCACAAAAGATATGTTAGAACAACAAAAATTAGAAACAGATGGATTAATTGCACACATTGAAAAAAATAAAGGTGATTTTTATCATAAATAATATTCTTGTTCTATAATTTTAAAGTTAATTTTATAGCTTACATTGTATATATCTGTGAATATAGATACATATTTGATACAGATTAATTTTTATGAATCAATCGCTACTTAGGTGATTTGGAACTAGAATTGGAACGTGTATTATTAGAAAAATCAGACGTACAAGAAGTTTTAATAAAATTAGAAACAGTCTGCAGCAATCATGAACAAGAGAAACAAAGATTACAAGAAGAATTAAAAAAGGTAATATTTTATGAAATATCCTGAGTGTTTATTAACAATTATTAACAATTATATATCAAATTTAGATAACAGAAGAAAAAAATAAGTTAGCAAGTCAATGCACTGATCAGCAAGGTGATCTAGGTTCCTTAAGAAAAGAATTACTTCAAGCAGAACAAACTAGACTCGATTTGGAATCAGAAAAAGCGACCTTGAATGAAAAAGTAAAATTTTTGGAGATCGAGAAGGAAAAGATTGAAATAGAAGCAGCACATGTTACCCGTGAGCGTGGAGATTTAAGCAATCAATTGTCAGTTCTAGCGCGAAAAAAAGAAACATTAAATGAAGAATTAATGAGAGTCAGGCAAAGATTGGAACAAGCAAACGAAATGAATGGAAGAATAAATCGAAATTTAGAAGATCTTGTAAAAGACAATGAAGAGAAGCAGGTACATAATTATGAACAATCATTTTCAAATTCGCTTGCTCTTCTTCAATTATTCTTGGTTGTGTAGGTACTTTTAGAAACTAATGAAAAAGAAGTACAGCGATTACAAGAGCAACTTGCATCAATGCGCAGTGAAAAGGAAACGTTAGAAGGCGTCTTATTTGATACACAAACTAATTTAGAAAATATGCATGTAAAAAAGACACAATTAGAAAAGGAACAGAAAGAATTATTGATAAAACAAGAAAGCTTAAAAGGACAAGTGGAAAGATTAATGAAGGAATTGGAGAGTAGTGAGAAACGAACTCATGATATAAAACAAACTCTAACACAACAAAGTGGCGACCAAGAAGCTGAATTTCAGCAAATTATTTCTAACGTGAAAAAGCATAGTGAAGAAAACATTAAAAAATTGAATGATGAAAAAGTATTTATAAATATTGACATATAAATTACAGTATGTATACAAATAAATCAATTGAATTAATTTTCAGGAACAGATAAAAATAAACTTAGAAAAACGACTTCAACAATCTCTGTTGCAACTTACCGGAGAAAAAGATAACGAGATAAATCAATTGCAACAAAGAATCGATGAAATGCAACAGCATATAGAAAATTTGTGTCAACAACACGAGGAAGTTCTTCTTCGAGCAGAAAATGATAAACAGCAAGCTCTTCTTATAGGTAAATATATATGTATAAAGCATAAAAAGTAAAAGTTAGAAAATGTGTTCTGTGTTTACAGCTCATCATGATCAGCAAGCATTAATGGAGAAATTGGAAACTGTTTTACGTGAAATGGAAGAAGAAAAGAATAATGTAGAACGAGTGAAACGGGAAGCTGCAGCGCGTACCGAACAGGAGCGTAATAATACAAATCAATTGCGCGATGAATTAAGTCGTCTTAAAACAAAATTAGACGAGACCAAATTAAAAGCTGACGAAGAAAAGATAAAGCTTGACCTAAAAATTGAAGAACTTTGGAAAGAACGTGAATCAGCACAAAGAGAATCCGAAGAACTGCAAGTTCAATTACACATGACGGAAGATAAAGTTGATAGTTTGCAAAATCAATTGCATGAAACTATTAGAAAGCTTAAAGATGGTAGTTTTTATATTTTCTTCTAAGATTGATGTGTTTAATATTCCCATGATAATAAATATAAATTTATAGCTGAAAATCTTAACGAAACATTGCGCAAAGAATTAATGGATATTAGGAGGCAATTAGCCGACTGTACATACGAGAAAGAAAAATATAACAGTAGCAATAAAGAATTACGCGAACATGTGAAACGTATCGAAAGCGAAAAAAGAGAACAAAGTAGAATACTAGAAGAATCGTACCAGAAAATTTCAGGTAATCTATATTATAATATTAATCGTTTATTATATCATGTTTATTTATATCTTTTGTATTTGCGTTCTAAAGCATTGGAGGATATGAAATTAAATATAGATGCAGAGAGATCTCGTCTTCAAGCACAAATTCGTGATATGGAGAAAGAGATATTACAATTACAGAAACAGCTTCATTTCATCCAAGATGAATTGCAGAAATCTCATCAGAATAACGCTCAAGCACAAAATGATGAAAAGGAATTGCAAGCCCGACTAACTAATGAAACAGAAGAAAGAGAACGTTTGCAACTGCAATTACATCAAGTTAAAAAACAGGTAAAGTATGAAATACTTTAAACGAATTAATATATGTTCTCATTAGTATTTTTTGGACAGCTAATGGATGTTGATAACAGCCTGAAAGTAACTAGGCAAGAGCTCGGAAGATTGCGTTCTCGCTCAGATGAAGAAAATGAACGATGGAGAGTTAGAGAACAAGAACTTGTAGTTCGCCTCGAGGATAGTCGATGTCGTGAAAGAAAACTCGAGGACCAAAAACATAACTTGGAAGTTTGTTTGGCTGATGCATCCCAACAGATTCAAGAACTCAAAGTAGGATAAAAATAGAGTCTCGTGAAAACGAAATAAAAAATTTAATTCATTGCATTAATTAGGCTCGCCTTGGTGGCTCTGAAGGACGAGTTCGAGCACTAGATGCTCAATTATCACAACTGGAAGTGGCAAAAAAAGAAGTCGAACAAAAGTTAAGCAGTGTGGCATCTACATTACGTCGGATTGCAGGTATTCAAATGGATGGAAGTGTTAACATACCCTTCAAATTAATGAGTCCGTCAAGAAGGTGGAGTCCAGCAAGAAGTATGCATCCAATACATATAAATGATAACAATCGTAAATAATTTATAAATGATATATCAATTTTATTATGTAGCTCAAGATCACATTGATTCCACTAGAGATGTGATACTTGATGTTGATCCTGAAGTTGTTAGAAAAGGTGTACGATCTCTCATGCAACAAGTAGCTCAAATTGAACGTGAAAGGGTAATTAGCAAAGTATTATATTAATAATTTATAATTTTCTGAAATGCGTTTTCAAATTTTAGGATGATTGTAAAACTGAATTGTGTAACTTGAAAAAGCAATTGTCAGAAACTCAAGAAATTCAGAATAGATCAGACATGCAGATAAACACTTTATTAACAAATTTAAGAATTCTTCAAGATGAAAAGAATTCATTAGAAGTGAAATTATCTCAAAAACAAAGCGGCTATGAAATGCAGGTACATTTTACATTTATTCTGATAGTTTGTTTCTTTACTTATAAGTATGTTTTAGTTAAACGCTTTACAACTAAAAACAGAAGAATGCGAGCAATTGCGTGAAAAAGTAATCAATCTCGAAATGATGATCAGTAACAGTTCCGAAGAAAAAGCACAATCTGAGGTAACAATAAAATAAAATAGTTATTTTGAATAAAATGTTTCTAATTACATAATGTTATATACTGAATGAATGTGCAGGAAAAAGTAGACAAACTGAAACAAGCTCTGAACAAAGTCGAAAATGATAAACGTAATTTACAAGAGGAACTTAGTAGGAGCGAATCCCGCGCTACAAAATTAGAATTACAAAGAATGTCGTTAGAAGGTGATCTTCAAAGGTTGCAAATGATGTTACAGGAAAAAGATGCAAACATTCATGTATGTTAACTGTATAATTAAGACACATTAAATACGTATTATTACTTGTTAATTTTCTAGAAATTACAAGAACGAAATGACATGCAAAACCGAACAGTAACCAATTTAGAAGAACGTTGTGCTTCAATGAAATCTACGATAGAACAATTAAATCTTGCATTAGAAAAAGCATCTAATACAGAAAGTGAATTAAAGAATGAAATTAATTCATTGCATCACAATATTATGGAATTAACGACTTCTGTGCAGACTTTTAACGAAAAGAACAAACAGGTATCAACGCAATAAAATCATCTGTAAAATATTGTCATTATATTTAAATATTATATTATTTATTATATTGTAGTTACAAAAACAACTTTCAAATGCGGAAAATGAACGCAGAATTTTATCCGAACGCATAGAATCTCTGCAACAAGCTTTGAGTGATATAAAACATACGAATCAAACATTAACGGATCAAATTACTCATTTACAAAATGAGTTAGCAAATAACGAAGTACAACGTTGTGCCTTAGAATCCCAATTGAGAATGGTTGTTTACCCTCAAGAAGAAAGTGTAAACAAAGGCGATGAATTATTACGACAATTGCAAATAGTACAAAGAGAGAGAAGTGAAATGAGAGGAAAAATGGAAGCTCTTAACGACAAGGTAAATATATGTGATGGGAACTGGAGTGAAGAAGTATTAATTATATATGTTTTAGATAAAATTGTTAGAAGCTGATAAACGCAATTTGGAACGACAGTTATCGTTACTTAAATCGACTAACCGTAGTAAAAGTTATGAACGCTATGAGAAAGCACATGCAGAATTGCTTGGCACGAGTTTCGATATAGAGCATTATGAACAGGAAAACAGAGAATTAAGATTGAGAGTCCGTAGATTAGAAACACAACTTGCAGAAAAGGAAGCTGAGCTCATAAGAATGAAATCGAGTTACAGTCATTCAATATTTGATTTTAGCCGAGATAGAACTGGAGAAGTTGAAAGACTTAGAGCAGCTCAATTACAAGCTGAGAAATTGTTAGAGGCGAGAGAACAAAGTCATCGCCAACAAGTTTTACGTCTGGAAAATCAGGTATTTATTTCTATTTCTGTTTATGTATTTTTAGCTTTTATAAATGATTATAAAACAATCTGCGAGACTATAATGAATGTATGAATAATAGATACAACTACTGCGCGAACAACTTAATCAAGAAATAAAACGTCGACAACTGTACGTCTTGCGAAGTTCAAGAGCTGGTCGAGAAATGCAACAATTAAGACAGGCCTTAGGGGACTCTTTGAGAACTGTAGCTCAAGATCCGTCATTAGATGCAGTGTTATTAGAACATGAGGCTCGGAAATTGGATTCTACTTTGACAAGTACTACCAGTTTACCGCCATCATTAGCTTTACCTCCACCACCGTCTTACGATAGATCTTCCACGCCAGCACAGCTCAAATAAGTTGTTTATAATATTGTTTCAGACTGAATCAGATATCGAAACTGCCAGTGTACGTTCAATGATATTTACAAGACAAATAGTATAATAATTCTTCCGTATATGGGAACAGGATTTGTCATATTTCACGCTAGTCATGAATACTTAAAATTCATTACCATAGGTTATTTAAGAACTAGTACTTAACTATAACATTTTGATACTTTTGGTACTTTTAGTATTTCGCAATTTTTACACATACATTTTTTATACGAAATTGGGACTGATTACATACTTATATTTCATATTTTATATTCTAATGTATATTTATCACAGTACAATATTCTAGGTGCCTTCAATTATTCTGATACAGAATAATTTTATTATTGGACATGTTCTTTCTTTCTTTTTTTTTATCATTTCCTTTTTGCATTAAAAATTTTTATAAAAATCATTATCATCATCAAAGATTAGCGACAAGTAATCCATTCCCAATCCGTCCATAAATTAACTCGTCATATATAATTTCTATATATAAGTTATTTGTTAATTTATTATATTGTTGTTTTAAGATATATATGTTCGGATTGCCAAGCGTATGCTTATGATCCGTATAATGGAAAGCACTTTCAGAGTAAGATATAATGGTAAGAATAATGCTATCTTTAGTCTTGTCTCGAGACCAAAGAGAATCACCAAACTAAAGCATTGTAGAGACATGCTTCTGATTGTTTGATAGACGAGTTATTGAAATTTAACACAGCATAGAGTGTAGAGAACGGTATATTGTTACAAAAAGAGTAAAAAATTAACGTGCAAAGTTAGCAAATAATGGATTGTGTCTATTCTTTATTTATAAGAATATAGACAACTAATCCAACCAAAACATCTAGCTAACTCAATTGAACTGTTCTGCTTGCGGATCAGAGAAAGTTAAAATATTTATAAATCATTATTTATTACATATTTACAAAAATTTAGGAACAAATAGAATATTTTATTGTGCCTACACATTTTAGCAATTATTTTTAAAAAGATTTTTTCAACAATCATGAATTCGACATTATAAATCATTTTGTTATTAATTCACAATGCTTAATGATCTTTTTGAAATATATTTTAAAATACAAATGTTACTACTGTTCAAATTTGATATAATTTTAAACAAAATACCGAAATAAGGAGATTTGTACTTTTGGACTGAGAAATTACATCGAAAAAAAGGAGCTTATATAATACTAGTCATGAAAAGTAATGTTTTTATATATATATATGTGATTATATGATACGTTAATTAATGTTCATTTTTGTAGAAATACATATACGTATATAGACATATACATAGATATATAATAAATTATTGGAAAATTAATGATTATAACCTTTTATATAATTCCTTAAACAATTTAAGATACTAACAATAAGTAACATATAAAATATTGATTGAAGAAGCGAAGTATTAATTTTAGTATCAAAAATATAAGAAAACAACGGTAGAAAAGTAATATAAATATCGGAAATACTTACAGTGATTATTAGGAATTATAAAAATTTATTTATGAGTTTCACTTGCTGATTTGTCACTTCCAAATTTTAAAAATTAAGAACACAGTATTATGAAAATTTCACTCAAAAAATTCTGACTGTAATTTGAATTCCGCGACGTGCCAAAGATCTTTCATTCAAAATTGAATAGCTATGACGTGATTGGCTACAATTCAAAAATTCCGTTAGGGTCTTTGGCCAATGATCACATTTCCAATTCGATTCATTCAAGATTATGGATAATCTTAAAAAACAATTCATTACAATTTCATTAATTGTAGGAAATAATTCAAAATGTAATGTGATTTAAAAATATATTTTTGAAATTTCCTAGATGTAAAGTATATTACTGGCCTATATTTTCACCTAAGTATAAAAATCACATTATATTCGAAAGATTTTATTTGTATCTAGTTACCTATCTTAATAATAACAATTCCATGCCTTAATGAACCAATCAGATTGCAGAAAATTTAATTTCAAACGAACACTAAAGGAGTCATTTTTTCAAATGGCAGTTATAATTTAGAAATGTTGGAAGATATGTGTAAATAAGTAAAGTAAATATTAATTGAAACATAAGCTAAGATTATTCAGTAATTTGAGACAAAAAATTAATAAACATGTCAGACAGTATAAAGGTAGTTATTAAAGTAAGACCTTTAATCAAACGTGAAAAAGATGATAATTCAGCGATACAATGGACAGTTCAAGACAATTCCATCGTTTCTACAAATGAAGAAGTAAAGAAGCGTGGAGATGGCAGATTTTATTTTGGTACGTACATATTGCTTACTACATTCATTATAATAACGACATTTATTTGGAATTGTTAATATTTTGAGTATTTTTAACATGTTTACAGATCATATTTTTGGTGTGAGTGCATCCAATTTGGATGTATTTGAAATTGTGAAACCAATTGTTAATGCTGCTGTAAATGGTTTTAATGGAACAGTGTTTGCCTATGGTCAAACAAGTTCTGGTAAAACATATACTATGATGGGTAATGCAGAAGAACTAGGGATTATACCACTTGCTGTAGAACATATGTTTAATGCTATTGCTAATACTAATGGACGTGAATTTTTATTAAGGTTTGTACATGTATATTTTTGTTAATAGTACAATCATTATAGTCATATATACACAAAAATAACTTATTTTTTTATAGAGTATCCTATTTAGAAATTTACAATGAAAGAGTAAATGATCTTTTGAATAAAAGTGGGACTGATTTAAAGATAAAAGAAGATAGTAGTGGGCAGGTAATTTTGCAATGTAAAGAAGAAATTACAAACAGTCCTGAAAATGTGCTGTCTATAATGAAAAAAGGAAATAAAAATAGAAGAATAGGGGAAACTAATATGAATGAACGCAGTAGTAGAAGTCATACTATATTTAGAATTGTACGTTCATATTACTATACATTATATATTATGTTTAACTGTAGTATTCTAATATAAATTTTCTATTCAGACAATTGAAAGCAGAGAAGTTGGAGGAAATTCGGATAGTGCTATACAAGTATCACAATTGAATTTAGTAGATCTTGCTGGTTCTGAAAGAGCAAGACAAACAGGAGCTACTGGAGAGAGGTTTAAAGAAGGAAGGCATATTAATTTGTCTCTATCCACTTTAGGTTTAGTAATTATGCAACTAAGTGAATCCCAAGACAGTCAAAAATATATTAATTTCCGTGACAGTAAATTAACAAGATTACTTCAAAATTCACTGGGTGGTAATGCTATGACAGCAATAATATGTGCTGTAACTCCTGTTGCTTTAGAAGAAACTCAATGCACTTTATCGTTAGTTGATAAATATTTTTAAATCAATACTGTATATATTGATATCAATATCAATCTAAATTTATGAAATTTGTATAATTAATTTTAGTTTTGCCTCCCGGGCGAAAAGTGTGAAAAACAAACCACAAATTAATGAAGTCATGTCTGATGCAGCACTTTTGAAACGCTATGCAAAACAAATAGCTATACTTCAAGAAGAATTACTGGTTTGTTGAATTATTATAATAATAAATTTTTAATATTTCTCATTTTACTCTGAATTGTAATTGCATGGACTTGTTATTTCAGAAAACAAAGAATGAAAATCGATCCGCAAAAGTTGAAGAAATGGAATCTAAATTGCAAGAAAAAGATCGCATTAATCAATTATTAGAAGAACGCATAGAATTACTAAAAACTCGTATTGTTTCTGGAGATAATATAAGTCAAGAAGGTTCATTTAAATGCAAATATAAACGAAGACAAACGTGGAGTGGTCCTGCACTTTTTAATCAACATTTGCCGGTATTTCAGCCTAAATCTGGCTTGCCAACGATAAAAGAAGTATCATTTGAAAAGCCAGAAAGAAAAAGCATTATTCAGTCTATAGATATAATGAATCAAAGTAAATTTGCCATGATATTTTGATTCACATATATCATATTTATTTCTTTAAATTATATATTATTTTTCATTTCTAGCATTTCAAGTAGCTTTCACTGATTTTGAATTAGAACTATTTGAAAGTGAAAGAGATCGTGAATCTAGAGAAAGTATAAGTGATAGTGAAGAAGAAATATTTATAACGAAACGTAGAAATCGAGTTACATTTGTTGATGATGCATGCAATATCAAGTCTAAAAATAGTAGTTTTGATGAAATGCCAGAAAAATGTAACATTGCTACCCAAACTGTGAGGTAAGTAACGAAGACTAAAATAGGTATAAATTATAAAATTGTATAGTATAATTTTAATTTATTCTATTCATAACAGTTACCAAATTTCACCTTCGACACCAAAACATGTTTTACGACGATGTATCAGTGATTTAACAAAAGAATATGTAGAACTTCGTGAGTTTACAACTTTAGAAAAACAATTAACATGTCGAAAAAGTCATAGCTGTGTACAAGTAAGCATTAATTAATTTATTAAATAATTATACATATAATGATTCATTGTGTTCAGTCTTATCGAAGTGGGGGCCAAACTGTGATGCGAAAAGCAAATTCATCGAGCCAGGGATAATAATTCAAATTTATCATTTTCTCTATGGCAGAGATTTCCCGTGACTGTACTTTCACGTTCTTTCTATAATTTTATTGTTGTAGTCATACCTGATTCCCAATTTCAAGGCTTGGTAAGTTTTCTTATCGCGACAGCCCTCACCATAAATAAACATAAAATAACAAAATTCAGGCCAAGAGGTGGACGTATGGAACACGTCCCTCTGGTCTTGGCCCTACAATCAAGGCCTACAAATACATAAAACATAGTGTGGGGAATACATCCCTGAGCCCATAAAGTAATTGTGAATATTAGAAAAAAATCAGTTTTCACCAAGAGAGTCAAGCGAGTCTAGGATCGTCAGATCACAGTGTGTCTACATTCAGCATTTTCAGTGCGTTCAGTTTTTTCACAGTATTTTCACGTTCATCATTTTACTTACCCTCACTCACTTACCCTTACTTACTCACTCTTACTTACTTACTTACTAGTTAGTTAGTTAGTTAGTTAGTTAGTTCACGTTCGTCAGATTATTCAAATCATTCCTTACTCCTGATAAGTGAATTGAAATCCAATCAAACACCAATCAAACCTTTAACTTTGAACCAGCTGCCCTTCATTAACGTTGAAAGCAGCAAGCTACCGATCAAATCTTCGTACGATACGTTTATTCAGATCAGCCCGCTACACATTGTTTATACGTAATTTACGTTTTTAGGAGAAGGAAAAACAACAAATTGAAGAAAATAATTCAACTTCAGAATCTTATAAACCACTATGTACTCCCGACGTGAAAGAACAGCTTGCAGCTCTTCAACTCACGGAAGAAACAAATTTAGAGTGTATAATTACTAAATTATGTAATAAATTAACTGAAATTGAGAAACAAAATATTTTAAAAAAAGAATTAGATTTCAAAAGAGAGAAACAGTTTTCAGAATTGGAAAAAAGAATTGAGAATATTACTTCCGAGAGAGATGAATATGAATATATTAGTCGTGAATTACGTGCACAATTAAAGAAAAAGACAACGGAATTGGAATTAAAAATGATGTCTGAGGAAAATATAAAACAAGAAGAAATGAAAAAAATATCAGAATTAGAAACACAAATGGAGAGTATTATTTCAGAAAAAAATAAATTTGAACGCATTAATGTTGATTTGACGAAAAAAGTTATGGAATTGGAAAAGCAAATTGAAAATGTTACTTCTGAAAGAAATGAATTTGAGAACATGCGTCGAGAATTACATGTAGAATTAAATAAAAAATGTGTAGAATTAGAAAATTTACAAAGTAATTCAGATAGTTCAAATACTGACATGTTAAATAAAAAGATAATAGACTTAGAAACAGAAATTGAAAATATCATGTCTGAGAATAATACTTTTAAAAACATGAATGATAATTTGCGCGCTGAATTAAATCGTATATCGTTAGAATTTGAATCAAAAATTTCTTCAGAGCAAACTGAAAAAGAAAAAGCAATTAAAAAAATAGATGAATTAGAAAAACATATTGAACAATTTATTTCAAACAAAAATGAGGATGAGTGTACAAATAATAAATTAAAAAATGAATTAAATAATAAAATTATAGACTTGGAATCAAAAATTGAATCAGCATATGCTTTAAAGCAAGAAACAATGGAAAAAATTTCAACATTGGAAAACCAAATTGAAAATATTACTTGTAAAAAAGATGAACTTGAACGTGTTAATAATGAATTACATTTCGAATTAAAACAAAAAGTTTCTGAATTGAATGACGAAATAATAGTAAAACAAATTGAAAATGGGAAAACAAAAGAAAAAATTTTTGAATTAGAAACACAAATTGAATGTATAACATCTCAAAAAGATGAATATGAGTACATTAATACTGAATTACGTGTTCAATTGGATCAAAAAACTTCCGCATTAAAAACGGAACAAATTGAAAATCAAGAATCAATAAAAAAGATCTCCGAATTAAATAAACAAATAGAAATTATTCTATCAGAACGAAACAAATTTGAAAATCTTTATAACCGACTAAACGTTGAAGTGAAAGAAAAAACTCCTGAATCAATTACAACACAGGAAATTGCAAGTCCTGAAATAGATACGCAAATGGAAAATATTACTTTAGAAAATAACGAATTAAAGTTAAGGAAAAGCACCATAAGTGATTTACAAGGTGTAACAGATGTTCAGACTGCAAATGAAAATTTAGATCAACATTCATTTTTAGAAAATGAATCTATTTTGTCTTCTTCAAGAATAAGTAATGCAGATATTTCATATCTAATTTTAAATATGGAAACAGAGAAAAGCCAATTAGAACAAACTCTTCATCTAAAAAGTCAGGAACTGGAAGATATAAAAAATGATGTCCAAAACCTTAAAACAGACATAAACAAATTGCAGGAAACTATTTACTTGTTAACAACTGAAAATATGGAAATGGCAACAAAATTAACCACAGAACAAGAGAATGCAAAACAAACAGAATTTAATCTTAAGAAAACAATTGATGAACTCTATGCGCGAATTTCTGAAGTTACGAATGAAAAAATCACGTTAGAAAGTGATTTAGCAGCTTTGAATAATCAATTAGAATCTATACGATCTAAAATGTCAGTAGTATGTAATGAAGAACAGTTGTTACGATCATATCAAAATAAAATTGATAAATTAACAACAGAAAATATTGAATTATCAACTTCTATTACAGAGAAAAACAAAGAACTTGAAAACATCAAAGAAAGTAAATCACTTTTATATGATCACGATTGTATTTACAAGAAGGAGATAGCTAATATTGAAGAAAATAATAAGTATTTGCTAGCTGAAAATAATGACCTTTCTACAAACTTAATAGATAAAATAGAAGAAAACGACATGTTGAAGGAGCAATGTAATATATTGGAAAGTAAGATAGAACAATTATTATCAACAAATGAACATTTTGCTGAAAATGACATCGAACGTGTAAAGACAGAAAATAATATTTTAAAAGCAGAAATTGCAGAATTGAAAACAAAAATAACAATACTATCCGAAGAAAATACGAAATTTTCTACTACTCTTTTAGAAAATTTAGAAAATGAGAATACTTTACATTTATCAAAAATATTTAATAATAGTAGCGACGTTAATGAAACTGAAAATAAAGTATTACAAGAAGAAACTCGTCAAACACTGACAAATAAAGTGATAGCATTACAGAACAAAATCGATTATTTGACATGTTTAAATAAGAAGCTTAGTGATTTAAAATTAACGTCTTGCAATCAGTGCGTGCATTTAAGAAATTTGAACGAAAGTCGTAGGAGTCTTAAGCTTGAAGCAAAAAATTTGAATCAAAAGCTGGAAGATTTACAACGAAAGTTCGATGACAAGTGCGCTAGCACTGAAATTATGAAACACAAAATAAATGAAGAATTAAATTCAAGCCTACATGTATCTTCAAATGTTATTTTTGTGGATGAAATGAATGTAAGCTTCATTGAAGAAAGGATTCAGAGTTTGAATGATGAGATACAAACTTTAAAAACTGAGCATGATAAATTTTTGATTTTATACGAAGATAAATGTGATGAATTAAAACAATTCCAAAGTGATGTGATTATAACTGAATCTAATACAAACGGTTCTACTTCAAAGGAAATTCTGGATGGAAATGAGAATAGAATAGAACAAATTCAAAATCATATTGCTCATATAAAAAGTGACATAGATAAGATAAAGGAAAATAGCATGAATTTTACTGCTATGCTTAATGAATTTAAAACTGAGAAGACGAATTTATTAGATCAGATTAATAACTTAAAAGATTCTAATGAAGGCTTGCAAAAAACAATATTAAATAATGAAAGCACTGCAATAAAGAAAATACAAATTCTTGAAAATGAATTAGCCGATAAAAATGCAGAATTTAATCAATTTTCCAGGCGCGAAAAAGAATTAGAATCACAAAGACTAATGTTAGAAGTAGAATTAGAGAGTTTAAAACGCGAAGAACAAGATAAGAATTCCTTGATTAATCAATTAAATGAACACATCTTATCTCTGAAAAATGAATTAATTTTAGTTACAAACGAGAAAAATGAATTAATTAATTCAAGTGAATGTAAAAAAAAAGAGTTACAGTATCTAAAGGAACAATATGATAAATTAGAAAAAGATAATGTACAAAGTAAAGAATTAGAACAACATAATATATCAAAGATCAAAGAATTGGAAGCATGTATAAACAACTTTCAAAAGAATACAACAAATGAAGATTGTTCTTTCAAGGACTATGAAGAAAAAGCTATTTATCTAAAAAAACTTCTGCAAGAAAAAGAACAAGAAAAATATGAACTCGCACAAAAATTACAAACAGCAGAAGCTGAAGTAATTGAAATTAAGAACAATGCAGAAATTAGATATAAGAATGAACTTAATTCAGTAGTCCAACAATATCAGCAGCATATCGAAGAATACGACAAAAATGTAAAAAAATTAAATGATACATTAAATAAATATATTGACGAAAATTTGAACTTGACACAAGAACTTACTAATCTACGGAATATCAAAGAAAAATTGAATGAAATAGTAACAGAAAAAGAATGTTTAATTAATGAACAAAAAGAATTAGTCTACCATAATGAGAAACTCAATGAAGAATTAAACGAAGTTAGAAAATGTATGATTAAAGAACTTAGATCACTTAAATATAATGTAAATTTATCAGAGTTCTCAAATAAAACTGTAAATGAAATCTTTGTAATTTTACTACAAACACTTGTGCTTAAGGAGGGAGAAGTAATTAAAACTATGAAAGAAACATACGAAAAGGAAAAGGAAAAAATAGAGGAGGAGAAACAACAGTGCATAGATACAGAGAAACGTACTGTAGTATGGGCCAAAGAGCTAGAAGTAGAAATTGAAAAACTTCAAACAGATTTAATAGAAAAAGAACGTATCCATAAAGAATATCAAAGTAAAATGTATCAATTAGAGCATCTTTTAAAAGAAACTACTTGTGAAAACGAAATGTTTAAAGAAAAAATAGTGGCACTAGAAACAGATTTTAATAATTTGCAAATTGATAAGCAATGCAAGATTGACAGTCAACAGGAAGAAGCAATTCTTGTAGCTCAAGAAAAGGAAAAAAAAGTACAAGAAATATTTAAAAATAAAGAAATGGAGTTACAGTCAAAATTTAATTCGGAAAAAGAAATATATGAGAAGAAAATAAATAATCTAGTTCAAACCATAGAGACTTATAAAATCAAAAATTTGGAATTAAATAATACAATTGAGGGACTTGAAGCAAATGAAAAACAATTAAAAAATATCGTAGAAGCGAAATCAATTGAAATAAAGAGAAACAGTCAAAATATAGAAAAAATAACTACAGAACTTGAACAATTTACACAGGCTTATAATGAAGTGAATCAAGCGATTGAGCAAAAGAATTCGCAAATCGAAGAGATCACGACTATTTTAAAAAATAAGTGCGATATGTTATCTGAATATAAAATAAAACTTGAGACAATTACACCCGAATATGAAATGTTAAAGGAACATATCAAAAATCAAAAATTAACTATAGAACAATGTAAAGAAGAGATAGAGGTACTGAAAAGAGAAAGAGAAGAACAGCTGGAAATTATCAAAGATAAATTAAATTCAGAAGAAATAAAAAATTCTGGCCTATGTAAACAATTAAATGAATTGAATAATAAAAATGTAGTTTTAATAGATGAATTAAATACTTTGAAAGAAAAATATGAAGAACTTCAAGAAGAAAATACAAGACTAGAGAGAAGAATTAGAAATAGTACAAGCAAAATTAAAGCAGAAGCGGAAATAGAAGATTTAAAAGAATTGAATAAAAGACTGCAAAATAATTTAGAGGGTGCAAGCAATCGTGTAAAAGAATTGCAAGAAATTAGAAATCAGACTTTAAAAGATTTGGTTGATGTACAAAGTAAATACGAAATTCTATTGCAAGAAAATGATGAATTGAAGAAAACAGTCTTGTTATATAAATCGAAACATTCAACTTCAAGTTCATTAATGGACGAAGAAAAATACGATATACTTCTTCTAGAAAAAAATAAGATTGCATTGGAGTTAGAAGATAAAAAAATAATATTGAATCGAAAGGATAAAGAAGTTGAAGAATACGTCAGTCAAATCCAACAATTGATTGAAAAAAATAAGGAACTGGATAATGAAGTAGAAGAATATGCGGAAATAATTCGTCAACGAGATTCTGAAATTTCAAAATTAGAAGATAAGTTGTATTTCCATTTATCAGAAAATGTGCTTGTTAAAGAGACAGAGGACAAATTAAAAAATCTTAAAGAAGAAAATGAAGAACTTCGTGATCAGATAGAAGCATTTAAAATGAGATTGCAAATGGACGTAGAGGGCGATGTTAAACTTCAAAATGAAAGTATTATTCGTATCTTAAAAAAGGAAAATTCAGAATTACAAGCAAAACTAAATTATAAAAAAGAAATAGATGGTACTGAACTTGAGCAAGTACATACGAATCAATCAGAAAATTTGGATAAGAGTTTAAAGAATAAGTTAGAAGAATCAAGTAATCGTGTTACAGAACTTGAAGAAAAAAGGAATAGAATAATAAAAGAATTAGAAGCTCATAAATTATTGTTGAATCAGAAAGATAAAGAAATTAAAGAATATATGAATAAAGTACAAGACTTAACAATGAAAAATAAAGAACTTAATAATGAATTAAGACAATATGCGGAAACCATACGTAAATATAATGCAGAAATTGATATGCAATCAATACGTGATGAAAGAAATGTATTTAAAGGTAGCACAAGAAAAGATAGAACTGCATCTGATAGTATCATTCGTGAATACGAAAATAAATATGAACAATTGAAAAAAAAGATTCATGAATTAGAATTGCAATTAGTATCGAAAAATGGAAAAATTGCAACATTAGAAGTACAAATTCAAAGTGAAAATTTTCCGTATCAAAGAAAATGTAAAGAATTAGAAGAGCTTGTACTTGTGTTTCGTAATAAGGTATATTATATAGTATAAATATTATTGAAAATTGCCTTCGAGTGTATATCTATTCCAATGAATGACTGTGCATTACATAGTATATTTTCTTCAGGCTCTTGCAAAATGCAATTATAATGCTGAAACGTCAGCTATAATTTTCATTGGATACGACTTACACTCAGAAACTTCAAATTGTAATAATTATCATAAATATTTAATTTTATATATAGAATGCAGAATTAAACAACGAAGTAAGGCAACTACAAAAATGTTTAAATGATGTTAATGCGTGGGAATGTGATATCTGTAGACGATGGCGTGTTAATAGGAGAGACCAAGGTTGTCAAACAGTACCCAATGATTTAGTGCGCTTCTGCAGCATTAACAGTGGAGTTGTTGAAGTAAGTAAAGATATTAATGCATATTAACTTTTAATGAATTTACAGTATTTATATATGAGATTGTAATGTTCATATAGGATCATGTGAAAATTCAAAAATTAGAAAAAGAAAAAATGCTAATGAAAGATTTATGTCGATCTCGAGCTCGGCAAATAAAGGAATTACAAGACCGGATAAAAGAATTAGAAGAAACACAAAATTCATTTGCTTTGAGACCGAATGAACTGCAAGATAAATGTAATCAATAGAATAGTCATAAGATTTATTAAGCATTTAGATATTGCAAAAAATTAGAAGTCATAAAATTCTATTTTATTTAATTTATGTATGTGATACTGTGCAATGATTTCAATCAGTGAAATTATAACTTCGTAATTCCTGTACCATATATTCATATATTTGTTATAAAATCTGTAAATAATCGCAATTTAATTAAAAATGACATATATTTTTAAATTTGTGAATCAAATTTATGATTTTATTAAGAAATAACTGATTTTTTGACATAGTTAAAAGCTGAAATTAAATATTTTTAGAATTTTACAATCATATAATAAAATTAGATTTATTAAATAATATTCTATTCCATACATATAAAATTATATTACATTGTATATTTGTCCTTAATTGTTCTAATATTGATCATGATTTGTCAAGTTTCTGTTTTTTTACTTTATATTTAGATATATTCCTACGTCTTTTCTCACCAACTTTTCTTTCAAATAAATCTAAATAATTAAATAAAAATAAATTAACATATAAATTAAGAATTAATTAATTAGTTAATTAATTGAGTCATTTTAACAGCATGAAAGACTAAAATTACCTTTATCAGGCTCTTCTCCAATTTCATCGCGGTAATATTGTATATCATCATCTTCTATATTATTTTCCATAACTGATTCTTTTGCAATTTTTTGTAATAATATTTCATTTTCTTTTTTCTTTTGCATTCCTTTTAAAGATTTTTCTTTATGTTCTTGTTTCTGTAATTCTTTTTTCTTTTTGTTTTCTTCTTGTATCTTCTTTCTTTTTTCCTTCAACTTCTTTTTTGCTTCTCGTTTTTTCTTTATTAATTGTTTTTCTTCTTCAGATTTGTAAACATACTCGTGGAAAAGCACTTCACCATCCAAAACTCCATCTTCAATTTTTATTAACTAAAAGTATTTTAAAGAAAAATGTCAATTTCCAATAGTTACACTTAAAATTTATATAAGAAAAATTAATTATTTCTCACCTCTATTGTTAATCTAGGACCCAATTCAAAGATCTTGATTGCACTTTTATTATTTGCACGATTACCACGTGAGGATAATGTTTGTGGTAATGTAACATGACTTGAAGGATCATCTTCAGCTTCACTTTCAGAGATTGTTCCTTTTGTTAAAAAATCAGAGAAATCTTCACATTTAGACAAGTTTGGAATCTTGGCTTGAATTAGTTTTTTAACGCCTTTCGATACATCAACAGGTACTACTTTAATAGCATAATGCCTGAGATCAATTGTTTTTGATATAGAATTGTAATTTAAGTTCAGACATCTACGAATTGTACTTAAATTAACCTACAAAAGTATTAAAAAATGATTGAATAAAACTGTAATCTAATATATAATCTAGAATTATTCTATAAAAAGAAACTTACTGAAGTCAAATTTATTTTTGGAAACATATTTTGAAACATAGAAGCAATAAGTTTCAGTTGCATACCTTCTCCACTGAAATTATTTAGAATTACTAATGGAGAATTTTTAAATAATTCTTCGTATACCATTTGCTTTTTTAATAAAGATATCACATCACGCGATAATGAAAAACTATGTATTTTAAAAGTGAGTGTTGGTCCTTTTGGTAATCTATTACAAATTTATTTTTTACTTATTTAATGATATTTATGAAGATTAATATTTAAACAATATAATCAAGTTTAATACCTGCACAATTTGAAATACATTCCTTGTTCTGTTCTTGTAAATATACACATGTGTGTAATATGAAATACACTAGCTATTGATACAAAATCTTTGATTGTATTTTTTTTCCTTTCTTTTAAAGACATTGCTGTAAAAGGCTCCATAATTTTACGAAAATCTTTAGTAAGTTCAACAATATGTTCTCCAGGCAGTCCACGATGAATAACAAAGGAATGAGGTGCTTTTATTACATCTGAACTTTCTTCAGAATTAATTTGTTTATTTTTCTTCACGCAACGTCCCTACATAATGTTTATGAAAAGTTAAATAAAGAATTATTTTCTGGGTTTCATACTGTAAATTATATCATACATTATTAAAAAACATATTCATGTATTCTAATCTATTAATATTTAATTTACAATTTACTTATATTGTATTATTTGAATACTTTATTTAGTTTGCATATATATTAAAAAACTATTAACCAAAATTAGTAGTTGAAATAAAAAAAATTACCTTTTTACGACGTCCCATGATTACTTCTTTATATTGAGGTTAGGATTTTCATCACGTGTAGTATACAACATACCGTTGGGAAGTTACCACTAGTAAAGAGGTTAAGCACAACACGAAGACACGATGTTTCATACATCAACAAATAAAAAAGCACTATAATTTTTTTATTACTTCATTTTCACTCAATTTCATTAATAATTACTTCAATTCATTAACTGAATATTAAAAATGTAAGTTGTTTATATATATTAAATTGAGATTAATTATAAGTATTTTAATTTTACTTTTAGTAATATTTCGTATATTAGGTACATATTTGCGAATAATATGAAAATTAATATACGTTTTCCATGCGTAATTGTGTCTTTGACTAAACAATTAATTCAGTATTAATGTACATTTAATAATATAAGTTTTTTACAACTTATTGAAAGTTTAGATATGTAGATATAAGATATATCTATGCTAGACTTAAAAATTCTTGCACAAATTCATATTCTTATGAATACAATTAAAGAATTAGAATTTAAATAGAGATTTATTTTATCTATTAAGAATTATAATGAGTATTCTATTTTATTTATAGTAAAGTATAGTAGAGTGTTTTGTTAAATTCTCTTCCTAAACTTAACTTTACCTATAGCATGTAAAATATTTATTCAATTTATACAAGTTACTTATTATACAAGTTTTTCTTTCTTTATTTTCTTCTCTTCATCTGTTTTACGTTTTATTGTTTTCAAGTTATTAAAATTTAAAACCATGTACAGAGTACAATAAGAGATCGCGAAACCATCCAACTTCCCTTCTCATTCTATTAAGAATCCTGGAAATGACTACGGTTGTTCACCGCGTGGAAGGATTCATTGTTTGGAAGCGCGGGAACTTCGGTGTGACTTGTTAAGCGAAGAAAACTCTTCTCACGGTGCAAAGTTCACGGCCAGCGCGTCGATCTTTATCTACGTAGCCATGTCCGGGGACCCCTCGAGTCGTTACACGCTAAAATTACGTCGCCAATAATGAGGACGTAGTCTTCGAATAATCTCGGTACCACGTCCTTGTATTTCTTTACCTTGCTATTTTCTCAACGTTAAAACATCGATCTTACATCTTTTATTTATAATATAACGTAACACTAACTATATACACTATATTGGAAAACAAACTACCGTAAGATCCTCATTTATATTCTATCATTCATATCTGAATTTTATATGATGAAACATATTGCATAATTTGCTATGTCCTAATATTGTATGGATATATTTATAAGAATTTTTTTCATTCTATTTTACTCTTGATTCCATAAATAATATTGGTTCTTAATTATAGGAATCTTATAATAAGGTTTATAATAATTTTAGGTATAATGATAATTTAAAAGAGATAATATTTTAGATATGGAAACCACTAAATATTGAACTAGAAGACGTTTACCCTTTACTCTTCAAAGAAAGAAACGAGAGTTCTTTATCATAGTTCCGGCTTGAACCTATAGTAATGCTTTGATCGTAGTGATTCGTCAACGGCAACGCGGATAATAGTCGCGGTTGCACCGGCTGTGTCGAGGTAACGTCTGCCATATGCCAAGCTGAAAACCGGCCATGATTTTTGCTAGCATCACTGCCGTAAGGAAATCGAAAAACAGAATGTAAGCTCGTTCTTCTGCTATCTAATAGATGTCATACTTATGTCGGTAAAACTCCGTTTTAAGATGCCTTTTTAAAAATCTTACAAAAATACCTTTTTAAAAATTTTACAAAAGTATAATTTATATGTATTTCTTTGAAGATGTATCAACAAACGCGTCTCATAGTTCCATGTACTGTCTATTGCCTATTATTTATCTAATGATTGGAAAACTGCAAATAAGATGAAGCTATATATAAAGTATAACAGAATGAATAAAATTTCAATATTTCAAGCGAAACAATCCACGACAATTTAAGACACATATTTTATAATCTTTTATTTTATATTTGTTCAAATATAAAATTCATATACAAGTCACAACAAACATTTTATTCTGTTCTTTTGAATGACTACGTCATTCTTTAATAATGCTTATATCAAAAAGTCATAATATATAAGAAATACATATTTCTATATGTATTTCATGTTTATTCTTTCTCAGAGATATCCGAAGTAGACGTGCTATTTGTATCAGATGACGTCGAACAGGTACTACAGCTGCAAGAAGTACTACTTGAATCTGACTCACTCAGATTAATGTGCAAGTTTGCATCAGGAATTTCGAAATTATTCGGAACAGCAAGTTGAACATTTTTGTCATTGTCGTTCCACGACGACAAAGTTGTGCTGCTATCGCTAAGTTTCGTAATTTTTACTCCAGGCGGAAGTTTTAATTTGACGGAATCATTGACGTTAACCACTTTATCATACATCTCACCGATAATTTTTGATGATTCCAGTTTCGATTCTTTCAGTTGCGTTTCTTTACGTTTCTTTGCATTTTGATTTTTTTGCGATTTTTCCTTTAGCATGCAACTGGAAGTTATATTTCGCACATTTAGAGTAGAGATGAACTTATCATTTTTACTCGGAGACTGTTCGTTTTTTTTTGTAACTATCATTTTATTTTTAAGTATAGATGACTTATGAGAATTTAGTACAATCGACTTATTGAAATGGTTGTAAACCTCTTTTTCTCGAAAGTAAAAATCCTGTAACTTTGAATAATTATTTTTTATATGGAGATCTTTGGAAATATAGCTCATATTATCAATATATTCATTGCTATTGAAATAGTTTATAGTAGTAGTAGGGCGAAGTTCATAGGGCGAACGTGTAAAAATCTTAGAATTCTCGCAAGTTCCTTTTTTGTACATTTTTTCCTTGTCTTTCTTTGTTATAACGTGTTTCTTATTGATAACTTTTTTTTTATTCATATAACTGCTGCCCTTTTTTTCATCTTCTGACGACAATATTATTGAATTGTCTACATCAGACGCGAAATCATTATTGTATGTTTTCTGTAGAAATATATTCTTGCTTTATTTTACAATAATTGTTCAAATAAATAAAGTTTTAATATTCCTTAATATACTATTCGCGATTAAATATATTTACAAACAAAATTAACCTATATGTTTCTGCATGGCAGTTACATTTAATTGATTTTATTTAAGTGACAAAAATAATTCACTCATAGATAATAATTAACAGATAATCTTTAATACTTTTTTAAGAAAAAAATTTTTTTACCGGTTTTTTGTCATAATGTTGAAGCTGCACATCTGTTGGCACTGGTCTAAACCATGTGCTATAACGTGTTCTTAGATTGAAAAAATATACCTTCCCTGGAAATTGTATGGATTTGCATTCGATCCAATCATAAGTCTCTTGAAAATTACCAAATTCACAATTCATGTTACGATCACATATTACAAAACTGAAATATCACAATTAACCTCAATGTCATGCACATCCATGTATGACCACAGTTTGTGGTTATGTGCTTCTCTCCGCCATTTTTCCCGCTTAAAAATCGATCATAAGAAATATCGATTACATTCGAGAATCGTAGGAAATGTATTCTGTTTTCATGCACAGACTAAATAATCGATTTTTAAGCGGGATGCGTGGCGGAATGAAGCACAGCTCACTTGCAAAGAAGAAAGTGTTATTCAGAAAAATCATTCAGAAGAAGTGTTGTCCAGTTATGTTTAATATAAAATGTGCATTTTTGGCTTTAGAGTTAACCAAAAATGTAAGATTTAACAAAATAATTCTTACATATAATTTTCAACAATTAAAGAAATAATAACACATAAACATTTAAACAGAACATATTATGCTAAAATTATTTACAATTTTATATCAAAATTTGATTTCAATTATAACCAATACAAATATTGTGACCTTGTAATATGACTAACTTTGTATTATGTGTATATGGTATGTGCTTTTACTTCTATTGTAATATTTTTTCATTTGTTGATTCTTTAATCTCATATGTAATTCTTAATTCCAACACATTCTATCAAATCAACAATTCAGTAAGGATGTACGTATTTAATAACCTAAATGATAGTTCGTAATAACCTAAATAATAGTAAGTAATATAATAAAATTTCTCATGTCTCAGTTTAAAGTATTGATAATTTTTCATCAAGTGTGCCAATATTTTCGTTCTTTTTAAAAAATTTCTTATGATTTTTATGTATTTGATTAATTTTTTATTTTTTATTCTAAGTTATCATTTCGTGCGAAAGAAGCGATTACAACGCCCCAACGGTGAAATATGCAATATACTTCCTACGATTCTCAAGCATAATCGATATTTCTCACGATCGATTTTTAAACGGGAAACATGGCGGAAAGAATCACATCTCATCTGTAAAGAAGGAAACCTTATTCAGAAACATCCAGAAAGAAGTGTCATTCAAAAGTTCTGAGGTAAAAATTTACATCAATAGTTGTTAGATTTGTGTTTGTGTTATGAACTTATAAGATAAAACGTGCATTTTTGGATACTCAACTCAAGGTAAAATGTAACCAAATAATTGTTACGTGTAATTTTCAACACTCAAGTAATAGCATATAAACGATGAAGTATGCAATTTCCTATGATTCTCGAAATAATCGATATTTCTTATGATCGATTTTTAACTGAAAAGTGGCGGTTAAAAATGGCGGAGAGTAGCACACCTCACCTGTAAAGAAAAAGGTATTATCCAGAAGAATCATACAGAAAGAAGTGTCATTCAGCAGTTTTCAGGTAAAAATCAATAGTTGTTAGATTTGTGTTTCTGTTAAATGAATTTTTAATATAAAATATAATGTTAATATAAAATTTTTGGCTTCAATTCAAGGTAAGATAACAATTATTACATATAATTTTCAACAATTAACGAAATAATAGCATATAAACATTTAAACAGAACGTACTATGTTAACAGTTATTTATAATTTTATACCAAAATTTAATTTTAATTCTAATCAATAGAAATATTGTAACCTTGTACTTAACTAACTCATTGTTTTATATATATATATATATATATATATATATATATATATATATGCACGTATACACATACTGTTCTACTTATTTGTATATTCTTTAACTTCATGTTATTCTTAACAATTCTAATACTAAATTCAACAATAATTTCTTATAAATGTATGTACTGTTCAGTTCTCAAATAAAATAAAGCGAAGAGGGCCTTGAAGCTTGAAATTCGTAGTTCAAAACAACATAAACATAACGCTTACGTGTTTGTGTAAGCTTCTTAATGTCGCACCTGTTTCTTTAATGTCTCAAATAAACACTTTCGACTGATGTGTCGAGACTTGTCGCAAAAAGGCCAACACAATGTTTATATTCGTCTTAATATCGTGCCTGCTCTTTTAGGATCACCTCATCTTCTAATATTTTCTCAATTGAAGGACGAGACGTGTCTCGGAGAGTCATTTGGTCGTCGAATTTCGTGACAACACATATTACGTCGCATTAGATTCGTAACTTTTACTAACCTATTGGTGGCATCTCCGATGGCGTCGCTTCTTCGACACTTTTATTTCCATTTATACCTCATTAATAGTATCATTTAATTAATGTACGTGTGTTTAACGATTCATAGAGCATTACGATAACGAAATCATGTAGTGATTTGAAACTTTTTGCGTGAATTTTTCTTCAATCATCGATTTCACTCGTACGGTGATCGGCAGATCATTTCGTACGTCTTTTTAATAGAATTTGAAGTTGATTATCGTTCATTTTTACACGTTTGCCTTCATTTGACACATTTGTTCTGACTTTGGTTTCTCTTTGTGCAGGTTAACTGTTCCTTGATTACAAAGGCAGCATAGAATGCATGGACTTTAGAGACAATCTGATGAAC
This sequence comes from Tetragonisca angustula, assembly GCA_036937485.2. NCBI lineage: Eukaryota > Metazoa > Arthropoda > Insecta > Hymenoptera > Apidae > Tetragonisca > Tetragonisca angustula. The sequence goes on from JAWNGG020000296.1 coordinate 213,371, forward strand.
TTCAATCACGGAAACTTCGTAACATTTTATTCATTTTGGGTAACATTTGGTATACAATTTATATATATTTGAGATACAGTTTTTCCAAACGCTGACACGCAATTGAAATGTTTCACAGCAAGATTTCACACACGTTTTTCATGGTATTACTTTTTATACTTAGCTATGAAATTTTGATTTATGCATACATTTTCGAATACTTATAATACATGTGGTATATATTTATACACACAATATGTGATATGTTACTAATGTGCACACTATATACTGTAATAACGAACATTCAGAATACAATTTCTACGAATAGCTATCTTTCGTTTACAGTATTCAGTATTGAGAAATACTCTATGATTTACAACTAATGTCTTTAATACATATTCAAGTTTCTAATCTGTAATTTTCTAGAAAAATAGCAGTATTTTCTGAATAATCAGTACTCTTTACCCCTCCCCCCTCCCCAATTAATTAATTAGCTTCGTTTTCAGGAAATTTTTGTGACCGCGCGCAATGCGGTTTGTAGAGTCAGTGTTTGTTGCCTAATGTACTAATATTTTTCTGAGCAAAATGGCTCTTATTAAATTAAATTAATTCATTTAAACTATTAACACGCGAAATTAGAGTCAGTGAGTCCGTTGACTGTTACTTAATCGCGCGCCTTGATAGTCTTTTTTTTTTCTTTTTTTATATTTTCTCTTGTTCAGTGTTCGTTTTCGGTACTAGAGTCGGTGCTCAAGAGGATAAGGCTTCTTCAGGAGATTAAGATCGTAAGTAGTTTTATATATTGTACTTCAATTTACTCAATTTTTCAAATTTAACAACAAAGTATAATGTTTGACGTACGTTCTGTTGCAGACGCTTCACAGTATAAATTTTTTTGTACTTTTTGGGGAATATTCAATGGTGGCTCTAAAGCCAAGAATGTAAGAATCTTTCATTATCTCCAACAGATAATTTCATTATTTTGAGATTGTACTTTGCCTTTAAATACAAATTCTATAGTGTTATGTTTTGTTACAGATCCTCAGGTGCCTCTTTAGTTCCCCTTATCCTCTAACAATCTTACGATGCTTCAAAAGCTAAGAATGTAAGTACTTTAGCACATTGTACTTGAATTAATTCTATTCTATATAAATCTCTTTCCATGGAAATCAAATGTAAAATTATAACTATAAAATAAAAACATTTTAAATTATTAGACTCCCAATTTTTATCATTATGAAAATTTAAATTTTTACAAACAACACTGTGTCTTTATACCTTTAGAAATTTTTCACGGCGTTCACTTCCACCATGGGATTGTCAGTGATATCTGCCTGAGGAGAATCTTCACGACGACTTTCCTTGTTCCAGTGCAGCATTTTCGTATCTATCGCGTGAGTCGCATGCATTTATGTTCCTCCGGTCACTCAATCATGTCGTAGGATGAAAGGTCCAAGTCGGCACGGGTGACTGGTTGTATACGTAGAATTTTTGACGAGCATAGTGACCGCGGGTATTTCTTATACCCGTGAGTAGTAACACTTTTTTCAGGTTTTTTATGTATTAGATCAGGATAGGGCTTCTTGCACATCGCGATTTTAACAATTATGATATATACATTTCCAGTATTTTTATTTATAAAATCAAAATAGCATAATATGAATATAAATGTTTGCAAAAGTAAAATATCCATATGAATATCCACATAAATAGATAAATTATAAATAATTCTGAATAATTGTTATTAAAATTATTTCCTTTGAGCATTTCGTAGTAGAGAAGACGGATACCCTCCGACTTCGTTGCTGTGAAAGATACAGTCATTACTTAATACTGGTGATATATTTTATTATAATAATTAATAATTTTCAATTTCATTTTCCCTCTTATAATAGTATTAAACAATTTAATTAATTGAGTTTTATAATTATGAACTTTAGTAGAATTTGAAATATAATAGATTAGAATTTTTTCCGTAAAAATGTATGAAATTTTATGTGCAAGAAGGTACTTCGCGACAGGCATTTCTTAATCATAGCAACAAGTTTGAACGCTGCTTTCGCATTTTCGAAAATGTGCTTTGATGAAGAAGTCGCCTCAGATTATTTCTATTAATATTTAATTTGGAGTCAGTTGATTTTGATCGTTTGAGTCAATTATTAGATTATTGGTAATATCTTTTTTTAACAAATTCGAGTCTTCTCTTGAAAATTCTCTGAAATAGTAGAGTCAATTCAGTTTGAAATAAAATAATGCAATAGTCCGTCAGATACAAATTACATAAACTAATCATTTTCTTAGTTTAGGATTTTCAGGTTTAACCCCTTCCGTGTTCACTGTCAGGATCTCACTCACGTGCCCAAGTGCTACTTGGGTGGGTGAAAGACATTGGGCACGATGACCATAGATTGTAATTTTATAAAAAATTTCTCAGCGACTGACAGTGTATTAGCGTATCGTGCACGACGTATTTTCCGCATATGTGTGTGTGGTTAGGATGTGGAATTGCGTCGTTTTTATTGTATTTCATTCATTATAAGTTGTAATATTTAAAACATTTACGCACGAATTCGAAATATGAATTTATTATAATAGTACCCACTAAATACACTATAATTATATTATTAATTATGCGATTAATTATAGTAATGATTCCAAGTTTACTTGCACATGTAATATCTGTAAAAATAATATGTATTTTTTCTTAGTTATTAATATCTCACATATAGCTGTAAACGTCTTTTTTATCACGTTTTGCGCAATGGTCGCTAGTCATTGTCAGTCGATTTCAGGAAAATGGTACGTAAATTAGAGTGTGAAAGTTGCGTGTTAAGCTCGGGTGTCGGAGACGTCCCGGGATGTCCTCTCTAGTTTAGGTCTGCGCCCGAGTGGTATGTGTCAGAACCGTTGAGTGAATGTGTTGGTATGCCTGTTTTGCCATTTTTTAAATATAGGGCGACTAGTTAGGATAGGTAGCTTACTTTCTGGTATGCCTGTGTTTAATTATAAGTAGGTAGGGCCGGGCAGGTTGGCACAGTCTCTGGTCGCGTGTCCCTTTCCGCGTGTCCAACCTGTTTCAGGAAATCTAATTTGAAGAATCGACAGTGAAATTGGTACAAATGGAACATGCCATTGTTTCTCGTTTTACTCTTCGATTTTTCGAATTTAGTATCGCGGTCGTGGTCGTGGGTAGGTCGCGAATAGGTCCCGAAACGAACGTTTATATAGGTACTGCTCGAGCACGCACGTGCGAACGGACAACGATCACTATGATCGATGGCTGTCCATGTGTACTAGGATCAGCTTGCGCGGTTTATCTTTTCATTTCACCTTTATAAGTTATTTTTTGGTTTGCGATTAGAAAGACTCGAGCTAGACGTAAGTTTCAGCGGGCATTGCGCTCGAAGAAAGAAGAGGCTTGAAGCCGAAGAGGCCCGGCAAACTGCCACGAAGAGGGTCACGACAAATGGCTTTTCATCCTCTGGATCATTTAAATGATTCCAGAGCATGGGAGATCATTCTTGTTACTATTTTGTCACTATGCTCTTTTAGTGTTTGTAGTTGTATTATTTTTTTCTTCTCCATCCGTTCTCCATTCGTTCACCATTGTTTTGGGCAAATCGTGATTTTTCTTGTTAGTGTTGCGAAGGATTGATTACGGGTTGAATTAGAGTTGCGAAGAAATGATAATCGTATTTGCTTTAGAGTTGCGAATTATGATACCGCGATTTTGTTTGCAATTTTAATTGTTAATTTTTATGGTTATCTTAATGTTATACATATTAAACTTTATCTTTCTTTGTGTTGTTTTAAATTAAATTATAGAGTTGCTTTCAATTAATTTTAGAGTGTTAGAGTTTTTGAAGTAGCTTTTCTTTCGTACAGTTTTGTATTGTCCATAATAATTGAATTTAGTTTTAGAGTTAGTGTTGCGACATTATTTCGTCGGGTTTTCCAATTTCTTTTACTCTTAGTGCTGCGATAATGAATAATCGCGTTTCTTGAAATAGTGTTGCGTACTTATTTTCGGGAATTGTAAACATAACGAGGCACTTTTCGTGTTTGATTTGGAAAATTTCCACTTTGACAATGGTAGAGAATTAGTGTTGCGACACAAGATATGGTTTTTTGCCCGGGTTCATAATGTAGATAATTGTACAGTAGCCCTTCTGGTTATTGTATTGTTGAGTAGGAAATGCTTGTTCTTTAGTAGCCTTTTTGGCGATTTCCTTTTCAGTAGTCTTTTTGATTACTGTGTTAAGTTTTCTTTTTCAGCACCCATTTGTTATTGAAAATACTGCTAAAAAAACATGTATTTTTACTAGCTGTAACTTTGTTACGACTTTTAGAATATAGAATATTATTATAAATTTAATGTGTAAAAGTATAAGCGATTTCATGTGTCATGTATATAAAGTAAAATTTGAAATTCGAAGTAAAATTTAAAATTTGAAATTCTTTTTACAAAATAATTAAATCGATGGTATTTTGTACTAATTCGTTTTATTGTTATTGGAGTCAATGGCAATGATTGTTTTTATCATTTTCTCTTCTTTTCTATATTCTAAATGTTTCAACAATAACGTAGAATTTTATAAATATTCGAGTTTGATATGCATAAATCAAAATTTATTCATGAATGACGTTTACTTCTAACAAAAAGCTTTGTGGAATGATTAAATGATGGTCCATTGCAAGTCAATGCAATGGATCGATGTCCAATTGCAAGTAATAATTATATTTTACAGATTTTATTAATCGTTTTGAGTTTTTCAGGTTCAGATTTGACAGAAGATTTTTCAACAGGATGATAAATCATCAAAAGAAGACTTCGTTTCTTTGAATTATATTTATGTATTAATTATGTAATTATATTTATATGAGTAGAATATTAGATTACAAGAGAATATTATATAGAGTAATGTATTTATATGAATGAATAAAAATCACTTTTTGTGGAGATGTTAGACTAAAGTAGGCTAAATTAGACTTAACTAGGCTACAGATAGTATTATTTGATATGTAATTACTAATTTCATTATTTATTATATAGCTAATTGTATAACTAAACAACTAATTATATAACTGATACAATTATTAATTATATGGCAATTAATATGAGCTGATTGACTGCGATTTCGGTTAGATGATTGTGTAGATGTACATATCCATTAGATTAATGAAAAATCAATAATATATAGTTTCGACATATGGGCAATTAATTTGTAAGCGTATGGAAAATATCTCATTCGAATTTGTATATTTTTCGTACAAAAATATTTCAGAAAGTCTAGGATTAATTATTTCTTCTACAATGATTATATATGTAAATGAGAGGGTTGTTCTTTCTTCTTCTCTTTGATTTCTCCTATGTTATATCGAATTTTTGATAAAATTTATTTGAACTGATAAGTTCCTTAACATTTTATTAATAACTTTAGAATTTTAATTTACTGTATGAAAAAAGACCGTCGTTATAGAAATAATTATGGTTATCCCGTACCTCCATCTATGATGATGTTCGACATGTTTCTTAACGTTTTTTTGATCTGTTTAAAGTCTGTCGTTGAAGCATGGACATTATCGTTGTTAATTTGGATTGCAAATCCTGCTTGTATCAAAAGAACCGCGCGGAAGTTGAGCAGGGAGCAAAGAGATACGTACGCGTAACTATTGTTTGTACATTATTTCCGTTCGATTTTATCTACAAAAGACTGACAAGATTCGGATCTTGTTACGCTTGTTTGTGTCGTTATAGTTAATTTACAGTTTCTAAATTTCGTGGCAATCGGAAACACACGATGCATACTAAAACCAGCTACGCATATATATGTATATCTTATTTACTTCAATACTTATAAATATATTCGAACCCTTATACTTTTCTAAATAAGTGTCAATGGTATAGTTGCCGTGAATGTATTGCAATACGTAACATTACATAACATTAGAAATATTTATATATTTATTATCACTGAAAGATATCGATTAATTTATTTAAATGTCTATTTTTATCAAAAGGAAATGTCCATGTTTCGTCTATGTTTCATTCGTGTGGCTAATTCTTACATCTAAATCACAAATGGAAGTCAGTCTCTCTCTCTCTCTCTCTCGTTAGAAGAGTACCGGGAGTCACGATGAAATCTTTCGAAGCACAACCTCCATCTGTTTAAAATTCATCTCGATTAATTTAGCGTTTCGAGCAGAATAGCTCGAACGTGTAGTTACCACTCGCTGATTCGAGAACTGACGTGTAACTAACGTGTCGGAAGTAATTATCATAACGAGAAAATTGTATAATATTAAATATTGTATACTTGGCCGCCAGGACACGGTGCGCGCGCTTGAATTTGAAATTATTCGATGCGCGCAGACGGGTGTTTCTTGGTATGGAGAAGTTTGTTTACAAGCGGGAAAGCTGCATCCGATGCTCAAAGGTTTCATACATTCAAATTCGATATCCGACACAGCTGGTAATATGAAAATTCAAAGTATCTGCACGTAGCTGCTATGGACTCGTGAAACGGGCCACGAGGACGGGTCAGCGACGAATAAAACCGCTTCTAAAATTTTTTTTTCTACCTTTTCCCGGAAGGAACGTCCAGTGAATGCGTAATGCTATACGAATGCATCCCCGTGAATGTGCACGTTCAAGGCTCGCGAGGTGAACTACCTTGAAAAATTCATAGTACTTTTTTTTTCCTTTCTTCGATCCTTTGTCGATACGATTTTGTTCAGTACCAGCTGAGTACTTTTTGTGGACCAAATGTTTTCGGATGACCATTTGTTCTTTTCTTGACCTTTTTACGAAATATTAGATAATTCTATCGAGATCGAATTTCGTAAGATTCGTACAAAGTCTTTGTGAGCATGGAACGTTTTTTTTTTTTTCTTTCTGCAAATTAACGATAAATGATAGAATTCATTGAAAACTAGCTTCACAAATAATCATGCATGAAGTCCGTTTACACCTGAAAATACAGAATAATTTAATAGCCAATTGTGATTTCAATTCTGAATCTTATAAATTCGCGTAATCGCGATTACAAATTATAATAGAAAAAGGAATTGCTGCAGCATCAAGCATTCGAGAAAATGAATAGAAGACGGTGGTATGATTAATGAGAGATTAAACTTGGATACGTTAACGATCCATTTAAATTGCCTTTGATCTTATCACGATTAAAAAGATTAAAAAGAGAAGCTTAATAATTTCTTAGAAATTTCTCTTCCAAACATTATCTCCTCACCTTTAAGATCCTTGTGAATTTTCGTAGAGTATACTCTCAGATTAATGCTATTCGAAATTGTATGTAATCGCCAACTCGTGTATCCACTTAGAATTTTTAACAGGGGAATATTTCGATTTTTCTAGAAGATATCGGCGGTTAGAAGATAAGGCGAACGTAATCTGATACTTTCGTTATAATTTGGCATGCACAAATACTTCGGTGCGTACCGTGAAATTCAGATAATCGATAGCTGATCTCGGTTTCATTGTGAAGGTAGAACAAATTGGTGCACCACCTACAGCGCGAGCAACGCTGAACTCTCGCGTGCATAATCTCTTTGGAAGCTTTCAAGGATGTCCGTAATTTACAACTGCGCAACTGGCCTCGATGTTTCTTCTTTACGTTTCATTGTACACCACCCCCCTGAGGGTAGGCTCTTTGTCTGCTGACTGGACCATGATGGAAAAGTGTAACAAACGTGTCCTTGCACGAAATAATATCTTTCTTTTCCATTATCTAGATCATTTCTCGATCTAAGACTATAGGCAAGACAATAGGGTACAGAGAGATTATTACGAGCATTTCTGTCTTTAGACTTCCGATCGTTGAGGTTTCATTTCGTGATAATTTCAATTACGAGATAGACAAAAAGATCGAACTATCGGTAGTAAGAGCCATAGATTCTTTAACGAAACGTATTACACAAATCGCTTAACAGATTATACAGACGTATTAATTACATTGGGAAGAATCGTTTCGGTCAATCAGAATGAAGCTACACGCGCGGATAATAAATCGTAATTATGTACGTCTGATTTATTGTCATGTTATACGATATCGTTTCTTTGAATCTCGTTCTCGCGAGAAAATTATCGGAGGAAAAAGGACAAACGTTTCTCGTCGGGTGAATTAATGTAATTTGTGCTCGACTGAAAAGAGCTGAAACGAAGACATTGCAAATACTTCTGACAAACATGAGTTCGTGTCTGGCCTGTGTACCAGCTCCTAGCAACAAGTCATAAGCTATACTTTGTACATACTTGTCAGAAACGGCGAGAAAATAAGGCAGAGAGAACAAGAGAAAGAGAGAGAGAGAGAGAGAGAGGACGAGGTAGGGAGAGAGAAAGAAAGAGGAAGAAACGAAAGGAGAGAAGGTAGAAAGGCGAAGTGGAAAAGAGATGGGAAAAGAAGTCCGGTGGAATGTCTCGGAAAGACCTAAGGATTCTAACCGAGCTGTGCTCTTGCGGCTCGACAAAAACCATTTTTTTTTTTGCACCTAGTGCCAGGTACGACGGTGGAAAGAACGAGATCGCAGAATGAACATTAATAGTAGCTAGAATACGCGGTAGGAGGATCGGAGCACGGCTTTCGTAATTTGAGAGTTTTTCGAATCTTTGATCGCGCGGAGGTGCTCCTTTATTTAGATTCATTCCCCGGATGCTGTGGGCCGCAGGTGGTATATATCGTTTGCTCTTTCTTAGGGTCGCCCGACGAATACATCCGTGTATTAACATTACATAAAACTCTGTCCTCGATTACGCGAATCAGAGAATAGAAATGTTTATTCGATAAAAATTCGACGAAGTTGTGGTACGTTGGAGGATTGATTGGGAGGGATAAAAAGAAATTAACAACGGTATCTATTTTTTTTTCTTTATTTTTTTTATTTTTTATTTTTTTTTTTTTTTTTTTTGAATGGCAATCGTGTACATCGAAGCTTAACATAATGTGTAAGATGCATTTGAACGCATCCGGGTAACATCCGCGTGGAGCGAGCTCCGATGAGAGAACTAAATAGGAATGTGGTGAAGGATCGAAGTGAGGAGGATGGATCATGACGAACGAAGCGGCTGTAACGATATATTACATTAATAACTCAATTTAGCTATTAGCCTGATACCAGATGGTGCAACGATCCATTTGCCTGTCTGCCTTTTCAATGGAAACTTCAACCATTATGGAACGAATTGCAGAAGCAACTCAGAGGGAAGGAAGGTTAAGGCACCAGTTAAAAAGAAGCTGAAACAAGAGATTGAAAAGAGACTGAAAGGAGACACGCAAGAAAGACATTTTCCCGAAATGATAGTCGCGATCGATGAATCGAGATTTCCCGGTTTCATCGATCGATCGATGCTTTCGAAAGAAAATTGCCAAGTTCAAGGTGTGATATCGTCGCGGCGTGGAACACGTGTTGCGTAAACGTCAAACAGACAAGAAGCAGAAAAGAAGAGAAAAATGAAGACAGAAGGAGTGGAAGAGAAGGAGAAGAAGGATGATGAGGACCATCGAAGTCGATGGCGGCGATGGTGGTGGTGTGGACCGTTAGTTGGCCCCAGCTCCACGGGAGCGTTGTCCGGGCATTCCGCGTTACTATTCTCCGTCTTCCTCTTTTCCCTTCGTTTCCCTCTCTCTGCTTGCTCCTTCTTTTTTTACTTTTGTCCCACTCTCACCCGCTTCGTTCTGCCGTTCGTTACGCCGATATATTCTCTCTCTTCTCTCCCATCATCTTCTGCTGGCTACCAACATCAACGGATCTCGTATTAGGTACATTGGGGCCCATTGCATCCTTGTATTAACTAACGATCGACAGCAAATCATCTGACAAATTCGTCTTACTTTGGTCATTTTTCCTCAACATCGTTCGAACTTTTTATTCCATTGTATTTACACGTCGATTGATCACCTCGGACACGATCGTTCGTTCGTTGCTTTTCTTTCTTTTTCTTTCAAAGTAGAAAACGTTGTGAGAATAATGTTTAATTGAATATTCAACGGTGTCAAGTTCATTTCTAAGACAAGTGCGTCAATTTCGATTCAGCGACGGATTAACAACGTAAAAATGAATTTGTTTTTCTCGACAATTTATACGGACAAAAGCAATAAACGAGAATTACTAAATTCTAACACCGTTTCACAGATTTTTGTTAGATACCTACCTAAGCAAATCGAATCCACGTAACGCGTTTCGAAAATTGTTCTGCTTTTGTAAAGTCGTGTTTAAGATTCGGTCGATCAGACGCTTAAGGAAATGCGTCAGCGAAACGTTTAAATATTTTAGAACCACGTTTGTCAAAGGGACCGGATATTTTGTCAATGATAATAACTTGACAGTCGCGAAGGTTCGAAAACATTGATGAAGATATTAAAGTTTCATTTCAATCACCCACTTATAAGTAAAGGATCATACGAATCTTATGAATACCTCTTTTATATTCTGCTCGATCGTTCAAAAATCACGACACACAGTTTTTCAAAGAAAAAAAAGAAAAAAAAAAATTAAGAAAAGAGAAAAGTATTTAAATATATAGAAATAATCAAGTGTGAAAGAGACTTTTCGAAAGTGTCGACGAAACGACATTGTTCAGCGAACTGAGAGTCAGGTTGATCGCTGTGCCAGTGGGTCCCCTCATCAGTACATACCTCGGCAAGGATAACAGTTCATGGGTGTACCGTTTACGCTAACGTTATCCTTGCTGTTTTAACTTTGCATCTCAGACATCACCGCGATCATCGAAAGTGAGAAAGTGAGTGGTCGACCGATGAAAGTATCGAAAGAAGAGCACACGATGCAAAACACGCTGGACACATGCAATTTATACTGTTTTACATACGAATAACATTTCTACAATTAACATAAAGAGAAAGAATATCTCGCAGTGAATATTTCCTCACACGCTGTTTGTACATTTAACTCTTTTAATCATCGTGAATAAATTCAATTTCGTCCATCGTCTCGAAACATGACACGTGTATAGTGTAGAAATTATTTTACGAGAATTAAAAAAGTGAAGCGTAGCGTAAATTTCTTTCTTTCAACTCTTTCTTCTTTTAATCTGATAAACGAGTTCAGTTTCTTGCTCTTTCATCGATGTATATTGTGTGTAGATTGAATTCATCTAGTTATTGACCAAACGAAGGCCAACATGAACGAAGGAACTAGAACTTCAAGCCATCTACTCTCTTGAATCTTTTATGAAGGATCGTTGCGTCATATTAACCGTGTTGAACAAATTCCGCTCCAATTTATACATTTGTCGAGGTTTACAACGTAACCTTGTCAAGGAAGTAGCTAATGGGAACAGAAATCGATTTCATAATTGTTCGAATTCATCCTTGAAACGGAAACGTCTATTTTTAATCGATTGAACTTGTTTCCACATAGTTGGTACAGTCTAAAATTATACACCAGCTCGTAATCAATGGTCACTCCTTAATCAATACGCGAGAACATACTTATAAAATTTGTCGAGATATACTTCCGAGAGAAACAAAGATTGTACACCCCGGGACAAAAAGGCACACTATACATTTTCTTATATCATGTATCGTAAAAGTAAAGAGAATGCGTCATATCAGTATCCTTGGACGTAAACGTATGTGTATGTTGAATGTTATTGCCGAGACATGCAATAAAAAATGAAGATATGAAATAAAAATGTACATATTGTCCATAGTTAAAACAAATCGAATGTTTACGCTCCTCAGTCGTACAGGAGTTATCGAAAGCATAACATTCGTGTGAAATACAGTCAGTTAAGTGCGTATGAACATTTGTAAAAATGGGTCGTGGGAAGAAGCTAAAAAACGTCTTGAAATACACGCGATATCGATATTAAACGAAGAACATTATTCCGTAACAAAGATAGCCAAAGCAGTTAACAGAATTCGTAAAGTGACAATAAATTTATTAAAAGATCCTGATAATTATGGAGATAGAAAAAGTTGTGGACGACCACAATGTCTAACAGCTCGAGATAAACATGCTATAATAAGTCAAGAGCGTCAAATTCGAGCTTGCGAGACAAATTGCAGAAGAAGCTAGAATTACGACGAATGTTAGGAATGTTCAACGTCTTTTAAAGAATTGTGAACATTTGAAACGACGAAAATTGCAAGAAAACCTTGGTTGAAGCAAGAGCATAACTGCAATTTTCAAAGAAACGTGTTTGTACGAATAAGGAATGACGAAGAGTCACATTTATCGATGAGAAAAGATTCAATTTAGACGTGACCTGAGGGGCCATTATCGTGATTTACGAAAGGAGCAACAACTTCTGAGTGGTCGACCCATGACAAACGGCGGTATGATGATTTGGAGAGTATATCGGTTAAGGTGAAATGGAAATAAAATTTATTACAAATTTATTAAATAGCAGAAAGATATATTGAAGCGATTGGCAAACAAAATTGACACGTATACGACACGGGAAACAAGTACATTTTCATTCATTTAAAGTAGAAGCTTAACAAAACATCTCTCTCTCTCAGAAGATCATTTTGAAGAATTTTTGAAGTATCGATAGTATTGGTATAGTGTTACAATCTATTTAATCGTAACATCTGTTTGTATCTTTCCTGCGTTAAGCGCCGTTAATGACTTATGAATCTGAACGCGCGCATTACGTGTGCACCTTGCTATTTGATACCTGCACTTATGCTTGGAATCCTATGTCGTCTGGTTTCGTCGCGTTGTTGTTAGATACATGTGCGTAGATCTCGGTGACCTCATATTCAAGAAGAAGACTTACACAACGGTAGAAGGTCGGCCGTTAGTCGGTGATCCACGGCCACGGCAAAAGTGCCGGGAGGCGCTTCTTCTCGCCAACGAAAGTAGTATTACGCTTGATTTTCACTCTCTGTGTTTTCGATTACGTAAGTACCGACCGAACGAAGACGCAGCTTACGGTTTAATAAAACAGTTACGTTTGCCTACTTGCTGCAATGCATCATTGTACGCGCGGTACCGTCGAACGCGTTACGGAGAATGATTAATCTCGTTTTGAGACTCCTCGTCGAAGATCGTCCTCTTTTTCCTTTTCGCGTTCCACGTACTTACATTTCATGCTGGTAAACGTGTTTTGTTCGTTCTTCTTTTTTTTCTTTTCTTTTTTTTGGTTAAGAAGATAGTCGTTAGATTATGCTGGTTTAAGGAAGGTAGGGCGACAACCTTCTGTTCCAATTATTCAACACGAAGTTCGAACTTTGGCACGCCATAAATGGAATGGGTTGATTGTTGGTCAAGGGATTGCGTCACCGAATGCGTAATACACGCTACGCCATCATATGACCCGTTAACCCGTTAGAGTGAAGTTAACCCTACTGACTCAATTTGCCATTATGGAGCGAACAATTGTACCTAGTTTGGCTCGAAGAGAAATAAATCTTCGCGTATGGGATTTTAACGACACCGTGCACGCATTGGAGAGTGAAAAATCAGCGGTGATTTTTAGAACAGCTGCGACAAGGTGGTATTTAATGTTAAGTAAATCTCCAATTTACTTTAGACATCGATGACTGTAGGTTGGCTTGAATCTGATAGGAAGTATCGCAAGAAAATGTAGAACAGCCATTAATGTATTACGACTTGCGTCATGACACAGTTATTCAACGCAATATTCAAATAAAGATTTAACCCTAAAACGGTATCGCTCGGTTACGGAATACTAAGTAATTTACGTTGAATCATTGAAACATAAAATTGATTTTATTTCGTATTTTACACAAATGGAATTGAATTGCAAATTCCAGAATTAGATAGATGAATTCTAAATTGCTGCACCGCCCAATGATCCAATATATTACCAATTAAGAATTAATTGTTTGAAAGGACATCTAACAATCGATCCAACGTATAGGTATAATGTCTTTGACGTCTTTTTTCACAACAATGTTTGCCCGAGGCTCAGAATATTTCCGGCATAAGTTTTTGAACGCGGTCTATATTCGAGTAAATATTTGCAGGGAAGCTAGTTTCCAAGATAGACAAGGATACCTGAGAGAGTTTGCCGAGCTCTTTTCGTATGGAAGAACTTACCGCGGGCGGTCTCTGTTTGCGTTTATAAACATCTAACGGTTCCCTGGTTTGCCTAAAAAGATTGGGCGATTATCTAATGCTGGTTACGCAATCGCGGTTGTGCAACACGTAAACGTAATCCGTAAAAGTGTTACGCCCGTAGAATGGATACCTCTTCATCCTGTGTGTGCCCCTACCACGGCCACTTCTTCCACCATCCCTCCACAGCCATGATTCCTTTTGCCCGTCTTTCGCCGTGGTCTCTCTCTTTCGTCAACCGTTGCTCAGAGCAAGACAGATTACTTTTAAACTCTCACCACAACCTTGACCTACTGAACTCTTCGTATCTCGATTCTTAATCTTCCTGAATCTTTCGACTGTTTTTTAAAAGACACAGCTGACCCCTGCTGGGCAACACCGATCAGACGTGAAGGATGCTCTCATAGCAACAGTCGTTCGAACATGTACTCTTGTTTCTTCATTGATCATTGTTGTCACCTGTTCTTATTGGTTAACTTATTGGTAACTCTTACGGATTGTGTCTCGATTTTACTGTAGTTCTGTAGAAAATCGCAGAAAGTAAAATCGCTTGTTCTGCGTGTCATTTGTTTTAAAAATCTTTCGATGTGCACACTTTCCGCATGGTGATATAGAACCTTCTGATTTATAAGTTTGAAAATTACAATGGTTAAAGGTTAAAGACCTTTTGTCTTTTCTTTCCCTTTTTTTCTTTTCCTTTTATTAAGAAACGACATTTGATATTTGAAGTTTTCTCATTGTTCAAATTAAACATGAAAATTACAAAATTCCATTACAGCGACGAAATATCAACGAAATTATCGCGTCTGTGATGATTTTCATGAAAGAAGAGGCGAGTTTGTTTGTCACATCTCGTGGAAGCCAAATATCTGGCTAAAAGTAAAAAGAAGTTCTTCTCTCATTGATCATCTGCATAACCAACGGTATCCCCATGTTTACATCCAATTGGTAAATCCAACAGAAGTTCTTCAGCATCTTCGACCGTGTTACGTCCATTCCGTAGAACGATCTTTTCCACCGTCTCTCATGACCGAGAGTTATAAAGTCGGAGAAAATTGTATTACCGATATTATCTAACGATGGAAAGTAGCGCAAGGCCGCTTTCTTCTTACTCAACCGAGTAGTATTACAGCTGAACAGTGTAACACGCTGACGGAACGCCTCTTTCTCTTTTCGAACCGTCGTCTGTCCACGGAAGCGAGAAATTAATGCGGTCGTCGAAGTATCGTCTTTTCTTTTTCAAGCAGAGAAAGAGAAATAGTTTAATAGAGCGGGAGAGAGAGAGAAAGAGAGAGAGAGAGAGAGGAGAAAAGAAAACACGAACCACGTGGAAAAGTAGCTTTTCACTCTCAAGAATATCTACAGTTATACGTATAATGAAATTACGTCTTCTTTCTCTCGATCGTAAGTTCGACTAATTTTCCTCCGTGATTCAATTCCAACGAGCAACGTGTGACCTACATCAGACTTATTTTTAATTAATACATCTCATTATCCGGGCGACGCACAGTAGTGTTACGATTATTTCGAATACCAGTCGGAGTTACGCGATATACCGTAATGTGACGCGATTGCGATTCCTCGTCAGGGGAATCCGGTTTTTGAACAGACGGTTGTTGTCATTTTCTATCATCCAACCGGATGATCAACTGCGTTATGAATAAATCATACATTTTAGTTTATTTATTAGTTTATTATATGTTTAATATGCAAATTTACTGCCGAGTTAATTCGACGTTTCACTCGACTGTTCGTTCAAAGATTTGACGTTTCGATTGAACTAAATTTATTAAGCTTTCTCCCCAAATTATATTAAAGTAGCTTTAGTTTTCTTTTGTTTCCAAAGTGTCTCGGTAATTAATTTTTTTCACTGAATTTTGTTAACTGCTCGTCGCTAGGGGTTGTTTCTTGCATCCGGTCGAACGAAAAAAAATGTGACCAGCAAGAAAATACGAAGAGGTGCGTAATATCTTGTTATTACACGTGTCCCTCCATGGTAACGGGACAGGCAACCAAACCGTCCGACCTACTTATACACGGACGTTCACGTACACGCACGTTCACGCACGTTCACGCATAGTCTTGTCCGATGAAACGCCTTAGGACTTGCCATGTACTCTGTCCGTCGTGCGAAAGGTAAAGCGAATTTTAAAGATTCGAGGTCAATCCCAGCATCGCCGTGATTTAAATATCGTAAAATTCAACGTGAGAAGATTTATCAACGTGAAAGGACATTCTCGTCATTGTACACACGAAACCGTCTTACATAAAGCCATGATTTATTACAATCGTTATTATTCGATAATTAGCTTCCTGCAGAGGATTGTGTCAGTGAATCTGAGTAGAAACAGTAAATAGTAAATAGCTTCCCGTAGAGGATTATGTCAGCGAATCCAAGTAGAAACAGTAAATAGCTTTAAAGCTAAATTCCAACGAGACAGGATGGAAGTGAATGGACGTGGCCTTTTGTTTCTAAATTGCATGACACGCTGCACGAGGATGAGACGAAACTCGCGACCTATGCAGATATAAAGCCGGACAAAATCCAAGTTGGGCGTGCCTCGCGTGTTTTCGAGATCCTTTATGGTGATATTTGTGCCTGTTGACGTTGATTTTAGATTTTCCTTATTCACGTGGACGTGCACGAATGCCACGGGCTCGAAGCCAACGAGGAAGAGACGCGGCTGGAATAAGCAGGGGGACCGGGTCTTTTGTATGTGCAAAATCGACCAAGGAGACAAGCAACGTTAGATTGGCTGCAAAATGAATGTTTCATTTATCTACCGGTATTTATTCATGGCCGTTTTGACCAATCACTGCTTTGATGCCCTGCGGATGAATGACTGCGGACGTCTGGATACTAGAATTCATCGTCGTTTCAAACTTTTTAGAATTCTTTTCACTTTTTTCCATATTTCTTTTCATATACGATTCGAATACGGCCATTTCGTCGAATCATTTTCTCTCTTCGTTTTTTTTTTTTTTTTTTTGTTTTTTACGAAACTGTATTTTATTATCGAAACTTCTGGAGACGTAAGCGCGGCTTGTATTACTCGTTTATGAGCACTCGAACATCTGTTTTTTGTCGAGACACGTTACACGTATACACCTTTCTTGGTAATGAGTAGCTCGACTTGATCTATGACGATCTGCAAAAAATTGAACAGGTTGCAATATTCTTCCGAAGATGAGACACGAGGGAACACTGTACAAAAATGGACAACAGTTGTTTTTTTTTTTTTATAACGTTCGAAGAATGCATTAACGATAGTTATTACACGTCCCATTTTGAGAGAAATTATTAATGTCGCTTGAATTTTTTATATCTCGACGATTTTGATATTTTGAAGACAGTTACTTCTTACGATGGAATTCAATGGTTTGTTAAAAGCAATGAAAATGCTGAAATCTCTCTGTACGTTGGAATCTCATGTAGTTGTGATGAGATTTGAGATAGGATTGTGGTTTCAAAAGAAAGGACGGGATGGCTATATCTTTTTTTTTTTTTTTTTCAAATAACTTTATAGCAAGGTCAGTGCACTGGCCTAGTCGTTGAAATTTATGGTCGTAGACTCGCTTGAGATACTTGGGAGAATATCCAGAATGGCCGACAGGTACGCAGAGGAATTTCGCAATTTGTAGAACCGGCAACGTAGCGACTAACAAGAGCGGAGTGACTACGTTCGCTCGTTGGATACCAATTCAATGCTTCTTACCAATTCTAGTAAAATAAAACCTAACAAAGTCGAAGGATCTATATATAACACACCGTAACGTGGCCAAGAAGAAAATAATAGATAAAATCTTTAACTGATCTTAACAGATCTTTCCAATCAAAAAAAGTATTTTTTATCTTATTTCTTGAATATTTTTGCTGTTTGATATCTCTATGACAGGAGATAGTCCAATTTTACAATAGAGCAAATCAATATTAATTATCTTAGATGATATTTGCATTAGTCGTAATTTAAGATTCGTGGAAACTGTTAAAAACTCCTACTCTGAAATAAACTTTATTTACTTAACCTCGTTTTCAGAGTTTTTAACTAAACGATTCCAGTGTGATGGGTTTTATCTTGTTAGGCGTAACGCTTAGGGCCGTTGTTCCAAGCTCATCCTGGTTCTTATCCAAGAGAAAAGTTCGTCGATGTCGACACTAAATTTTGGTAGCAGGTTTTTCGTTTCGTAATCTTGCCACGTGACGCGAACGTGTCGTTGTCCATAGACGTGAACGCATAGTACGTGGGCTGACCATACGTATTACGCGCTCCTGACTTATCCGTTCTATCCACGCGTTCGAATCTCCCACGATATTTTCAGTCGGGCGGTCGGCGCAGCCTCCTCTCTGCATCGTGAGTTCATTCATTTGGACGAAACGGTATAAACAAACGAAATAATTGTTAAAAACTCGGCAATGAGAAACCATACGTTTCTTGGAATTACGCACGCGTCGACGTGTCGTGATTTTACAATACCGTAGAATCTATATACCACCCAAGAGAGTGATCTTTGCAAATCCTCGATGCGGTAGTTTAAAAGCAGAATCGTGTAACTCTACGGTGCATCGATTCGCTCGACTCTCTCGACTATAGACTCGCTTTATAAGGTAACAATTATTTTCGTAATAGCGGTATAATTAATTTTTCTTCTTTTCCACGAGTCTTCGACACGTTATTATCGTACACGCGTTTGCTATCTCGATCGTATATAATTGCAATTGAAGCCGCGACAGTATTTTCTGTCCACTTCGAAGTTTCCATTACTTAGAAGCGTGATTGATTAACCATTTAAACTGTCGCAGCCGTGAGAATATTTAAAGAAGCATGACCGTTTGCTCGCTATATTTACGGATAACATCGGCGCGATCGTCGATTGGAATTTTACATAACGCAAAACGAAAGAGACATTCCACGATGTACGCGGGCATAGCGTGCCCGTCTATGGTCTCTCTTGAGACCTTCACCGTGAAGATCTTGCACCGTAGTTGACGCACCGACCGGTACCAACATGGCGGCCGTGGCCGAGGAGCGGACAAGCAAACTCAACGATTGTGTAATGGCGGCTGAAGCCGGCTCTTGCAAGCCCATAGAGGAAAGGTGAACGTCCTGCGACGTCTCCTCCCTTCCCCTCTCCTTCTGCATCGTCTCCTCTTCATTCCCTCTCTGCTGCCACCAGATTCCTTCCTCGTCCCTAGGACGTGCCTCTTTGTCTGCCACACTGTTTCTTTCTCTCGGCCTTTCTGCTCGAACCAGACGAATACCAGCCTAGTGAGCTAGCGAAGGCTACAACTCCGTTGTCGGGACAAACAAGCCTGCTACGTGGAACCTCGTTTCGGACAAATGTCATCGCCCTCTCTTGGCTAAACAACGACCATTACGTTTCCTCGTTCCTAATTCTCATTTGCTGCCTTTCTGCTTCCCTCCTCTTCCTGTGTGCCGCCACATAGGGTACCAACGTTTGTCTCTTGTCTACCGAGCGTTCCGTATTATATATTTGCAATGACCGGTTTTCTCTTGGAACTTCCATCGTTTTCTTCTTCACTCTTTACGAAATTAATTGACAAAGTTAATTTCAGAGCCGTAATTTTCAGTCGCTCAGCCGATCAAGACCAGTCCAAATATCCGACTGGATATTTTACTTAGTTAATTTATATTTCTCGCCACCGACGAGTATTTATTCAATCTCGTCCGATATATCACGTATTTTCTTTTTCGAGTCAACGCCGCCTGATATTTATATTGAGATATTCATCTCAAGCAGAAATTAAAACTATATCGGTGTCTTATCCAATTATAACTGGCGTTCAGTTGTTAAGCAAATCGTAAACGAGTCATAAATATTCTATTCTTGAAAACTGCAAGGATAACGAGTTATTTTCGATTTGCTTGTGCCTTCTCGTAAAAATAGATACCTCATGTGGCGCGATCCAATCGCGCCAGCAGAAAGTTGATAGTTAACTTTTCTTTTTGGCAACAAGAGCTCCCACAGCAATTTGAAATTCCTCGTTGAAGTTACCTACTGAAAGTGAGAAAAATATATCAGAATCACGGTGAAACATTTTTAACTCAACGTCCCGATAAGTTCTCTCTGAAAACAGATCAAAGAACACGAGAAACCAGGCGGAATTGTGTAATTCGAATCACGGTGAACGAATCGAAAGGAATCTGGGTGGAAGAACGACAGACCTCGCGTTGGAGAACAGCGTATACCAAGATGGCGGCCGAGTGCCTCGTGGCATGGAATCTGATATTACCTCACCGTAGCCCTGGCAGTGACAGTGGCCCTCTCTCCTTTGCCCCTTCCTTCTTCTTGTTCCCTCTTTGGCTCGTTGCTTGCCCCGTCTTTCCTCCACCGAGTCCTCCTTTCCCTCCTCGCGAACTACCTCGACCGTCACGTCGCGACTAGGAAACTCTACGGCTGCTAATTATACGCGAACATCAACTATTTTTCATTCCTTACGATGCGGTAACTTCTTCTGTTAACGTTCGCCTCTGTATATTTTTATATTTATTTAAACTCCAAAAAGTTGGTCAAATGTTATCACGCGTGTTTATTAACGTGACGTGATACGTACACAATATTTCTCGATGTTTGATACCGCATTGATTTGATCGTTTCAGTTGTTGGATATTCTTCTTCGAGTCATTGTTACCCTGACAGTAGTAGGAGTATTGGTCAGGTTAAATTTTAAGAGTGACATTTAGTAGCGAGAAACGATTGACTGCTATCGATGCTTGTGATATGAAAAGAATTCGAACGCCCGACGTCTGAATCGATGAATCACAAGTGTGTCGCGCGTGTATTGCAATGTTGATGAAATGCTTGGCTCATCCATATTTAGAAGCAATTTTTATTGCAAAAATTATATCGTGCACGACACAGTCGCCGTTTGGCGAAGGGGCGTGTTGCATAATTCTGACGAATTTCGTTTGTCGATCGCGATCTGTTTTATCTCTTTTGGGGTTTGGTCAGATAAGCAGATACACATGACAATTTCTGACTGCGGCAGAATAATTATTGAAATATTGAATAACTTGGACATACAATTCAACGATGAAATCTAAATTCTCGATATCTGTCGATTACGAGGAACTTAATTATGTATTCACGCTTCCTCCTCGGTGACGAAACGACGGTCTGATTTCCGTTTATGCTCGATTTCCGGTCGAACGCCAAATAAAGAGGCATCGACGTTTAGTATGAGCATCACGAGCAGTGGCAGTGTGACAAACGCAGTTGTCAGAAGGCGATAACGATTTAAAGTGTTATACAGCGACGACTCTCCGAGTTCCATAATAAAGAAGTCCAACACTCGGAGCTTCTCATGATCGACGCGATCTCGTTAATTAATAATAAGAAATAATCTTGTACTCGACGTTGCTGAAGCTTCCTGTGATCCGGGTATCCTCGTCCAAGAGCCAGTCGCCTATGATCAAGCTCCGTAGACCGAATCTTATACTTCGTCTCAGTTCCAGTTCAACGAACCGGAAAACCCTGACTTTTATCATCTTCAGCAACAAGAACGCGCGGTGTATCGTTCTGTTCTCTGAAGAACAATTGCCCGATCGACCGAGGGAAACAACGAACGTCTCGGACAATCTCGCTGAATAGAGAAAGCGATACAAAAGCTCGTTGAATTCGTCTTTCGGGGTGGGGGGGGGGGGTTGAGCAAGGGCGAGAAGAAGAAGAAGAAGAAAAAAAAAATAACCAAAGTTCAACAAGGACTTTCGAAGGAAGGAAAACGGGATCGGAAGGTCGAAGCTCTTGGCTCTCTCGCCTCTCGTTAAGATCGTTCTACCATTCTCCTTAGGTTATGTTCCTTCTCAACAGCGAGGCTCAATTCAGCTCGACTCGGCTCGGCTCCACTCGTCCGTCCCTTTCTCCCTCCCCTTTTCTGCCCTCTCTTCTCTCCTTTTCCATTGCTCGTTTTTGATCGAGCTCGCTGAACGCATACGGATCCCGCGGGCTGGAGCGGCGCGCGGTGCCTTCTTCGTCGGCCCGCTCCGGCTCACGGTGTCCGGTAGGTGGGTGTGTAGGACATAGCGGACTTGTGCAGTCAAGGACACGTTCCGCTTGCTCACACAATCATGTTTCGCGTTCGCCGTCTAGCGACGGGGACCAATACACTCTGCGATTGTGGTCGAGCGCGCGAGCGTGATCACATCCATTTCGCGCCAATGGCAATGGTGACGACGGCGACGGTTGCAACAGTGGTGAAGAGAAGTCGAATAGAACGGGCACGTGTTTTCTGCAATATTGGAGGCGCGAGACTTTGAACTCTGCGTCGCGTGCATAGTTATTAACGCGCGTCCTGTAATTAGCTTGCTCACGTTATCATCATCATTGAGTCGGTACGTGATTTTTTATTCGAACGACACGATCATTGTCTAGGAATTAAGCAGCGGCGCTTTTGTTAATGAAGCAACTGAGACGAGATCGAGACGAACAGGATGTAGCTTCCTTCTTAATATAGCTGCGTCTCCGACTGCCGTACGGCCGTAGTCGACGAATAATTATCGCTTGCTCGACCAGAATTATTCCCATCTTTCTTCGTTCCGAGTTGGCTTTCGCGTGCAACCAGAGGAGATAGTTGTTTCTCGATGTTCGTGTTGTCCCTCGAGAACGCGAGCTCGTTGATTCGCACGAAGATTGCTACGTTCCTCATACGCGGCGGCATGTCCCTGGCTGGCCGTTCAATACCACAGCACCGGCCACTTGGATGTCATCGAAAACGTTCGCGAAATTGCCGGCGATCCCTGCTCGTTGCTAATCGCACACGATACAAAATATCTCATTGTTTCGGTTCTCTTCAATTTCATGGAATAAACGGCCAAGCCGTATCGAATCGCTGACAAATTACAAGCCACTTTAAAGCTCGGCCCTGTCGTCATCATTCTGTTATCAACCTAATATTCGCACCCGTTTAACTTTGCTTATCTCTCGTTAATATGAAACCCAATCGAAGCATTTGTCAGAGATGCTATCGCATTCGATCTTGTGTATCGCGATGACGTCGGAATCGTAGCGTTTGTTTTCACGTGAATTTTATTTTATTAGAAATCGACGAGAGTCGAAACGACAGAATTATAGACGGAGTTTGGAATTGTGAAACTGAAATTTTTGATTTTACGTTGACGGATGCATTTTATCTTGTTAGAAATTAGGGGCAGTCGGAATCAGCATTTGGTTGAATGTTGAACATTAAACATAGAATATTTACGGTTGGATAATGCATTTCAAGCGTGAAAACAGCCCTACGGTACGCTTCGGTACCGCTCGTACCGCAAAGTTGCCGCCAAAGATGGCAGTCATACTCAAGGGCACATTTATCCTTTATCCTGTTAGCGAGCAAGAATGTCCAGTTGTGAGATTCTCAACCGGCCAGTCCGAACTTCTCGATCCATCAAATGACACAACGGCACACCGCGGACCATTTCATCATGCGGACATTATTAATTCATAGATATCTTTCTCTAATGCAAACTGACAAATTCAACAAAGTATAAACTCGGTGATAAAATTGATTTAATTAATAAATCGTGGTTTTCCAGGCAAATTCGTATTTGCAAGAATATAATTAAAAAGCTAAAACCTTGATAGAAAATTATTTTACGTGCTAAATATTATCGAGAGCACACTAAGTTGCAGATTCTGTGCAATTTTGCACTTTGAAATTTCCTATGAATAAATTCTCTCCGCAGTCTATTAATTAGATGATATTTCGATTACTCGTTTTGTATGCGTGTGCGTGATAACATCGTATCATCATACCTACTTATAGCACTATAGTTGCTCCAAGATAATTAACATGCGTCCGCGAACGATGTTTGTTGCGATCTGGAAGGAAGATTCATCTCAAGATTCATTTTATGAAAATAATCTTTGATTAATTTTTGATTGTCGTTTTTTGATCGTCAATAGTATAGCATATTTCGAGAGATCATGACTAGACTACGAATTCTCACGCGAATTTATATTTTTGAAAAATATAATTTGAAAAAAGCACATCCATATGTATTTTGTACATATTTTGTCATATTATTGTATGCAATTGTGCACTTTTTAATTTTCTACAAGTACATATAAAAATCCGCAGTCTACTGATAATTACAAGAGGGATAATGTAAGAGGTGGGGGGGGGGAGGGGAGTGAGGAACGTGGAAGGTTAATCGTGGAGAACCGAATGACGGATCCCGACGATTACGATGTCTTGCGAAAACGTCGCGCGAATAGAATCTGTCGAAGAAAAGACAGAAGAAACCGGTAGAGATACGTCGTGGGAGAGACAGATAGAAAGAAATAGAGAGAAAGAGAGAGAGAGAGAGAGAGAAGAAGTAGCGAAGAGAGAACGAAAGGGGAAAGGATGAAGAGAAGAACGAAGGGGACAGAGGAAGTGAAGTGAATTAGCGAAGGTGTACGACCGAAAAGGAGGCCACGATCGTTCGAGTAAACAAGTGCCTTGGCCGCTCGACCAGTTCCACCTTTCTCATCTTGTTCCGACGTTCTGTCGCCATGGCCTTTAACGTACATAGAGTCGCGATCCCTCGTCGAAAAGAACTCGAGTCATAAACTTGCGCGCCAATTTTTACTGGCCGATCTCTTTCGTCAGTCTGTTCGCCGAGG
Source organism: Tetragonisca angustula (assembly GCA_036937485.2). NCBI lineage: Eukaryota > Metazoa > Arthropoda > Insecta > Hymenoptera > Apidae > Tetragonisca > Tetragonisca angustula. The sequence continues at coordinate 238,037 of JAWNGG020000296.1, forward strand.
GTAGGGTCATTATACATTCTCATCCTTCTAATAACGAGACTTTACAAACAAATTTAAACGTATCGTTAAATATAGTACAGTAAATATCACCCTACGTAATTTATTTCAGTGTAAAACGCTCGGAACATATAGTTTTTTCTTTTTAGAAGTAGGGAATCTCGAGGATGTGGGGATAATCGTCTTCTAAATCGCATTCACTCTGAATTTTCCGTTACTTCATTACATTGTCAAAGAATGATTATTACACAACCGTGTCAATTGAAGTTACACATATGTTTCAAAGTACAGTGTACGAGTTTATTTAATATCATGTTATCCATCGTTGCATTAGTCTAATTATAGACGACAAGTCTAAAATGGGATCGCATCGGTGATTTTATATCTCGTTTACAATCTCGATAAAAAAATGTGCCTTGCAGATTTACATAGAGACACAACATTGATCGACTGAGTGGGAGTATAATTTCGCGGTTTTTGTGTTCACTTTACACAAACAAGATCTTTATCTTTCTTTTCTCTTTCCTATTCTTCCTCGTCTTTATGATTTTTCCTCTGCCTTCATCGGTTTTTCTTCTCCGTCTGATGTCTTCAAGATCAAGGTCTCGCATGATTGCTGCATAGGAAAACAATCTAGGTTAGCCGTGGCGCGTGCATTGGACGTGCATAAGGCCGATCGCATGAAAATGCTAATGCCGTGCCTTTGGTAATCGACATCTGGAGTAACGTTTGAACGTCCATGTTCTATCTAACTCTCGAGAGTTCTGTTTAAACAATTTCTCTCAATAACAACCATTATATATGTAATAAATTAACTATTAAGGAAGGAACTATTGATTTTACTTGGATCTTTCGAATATCAGTGTATATACTGGTTTGATTTATTGAAAAATTCCAACAAATTTTCCTTTGTTCAGTATTTTACATTGTACGGTAGGAAACAATAGATTTGTCATGAAACAGTGGGTGAACAGTGGCAAATATCAATAGTCCTTACTTTTCAAGTAAGCTTGTAGATGAAAGGTAGGCCCAGACAAAGGTTTTTACGACAAGTGTCTCACTATTCATTAGAGACTTTATTTCGTTTTAGTCCAAAACACACAAATAGCCATAGATGCAAAGAGCACGCAATTGATTGAACTTTACTAACATTCCGCGTAGAGGAGTGAACGTGTTCTGCACGTGGTTATAACTCGACGACAGTGTAGGTGTGAACACGTGTGAATAGACACGCGTATGAAAAGCAGTTCGGATGGATAAATCGAGCGGTTCGATGCATGTGAGTCAGTAAGGCATTTGCTCCGCGTGCCACACCCCGAAATGCATTTCGCATTCCGTACCGCGCCGCAATAGCGAACACGAAGCATGCATTCCTCGAAGACCCGCGCCGGCTTTCGCTGCAAGGTGAAACACTTCCGTCTGATAGCGACGTCGACGTTAGTCCTCCTCTCTGGAACACGTTACTCTGCCTCCGCGAATTAACCATTCGTTGCTTCCTTTATTTGACAGCACGCTGTCCGTAAGAAGTGAATTGAAACGCGGGAAACAAATTGCTGAATCGCGCGTCTTCAACCTTCCGTTTATCGTGCAATGGGCCATTTCTGCTTGTTTCTACCATCCAGACGATCGAAGTTCCGGCGCGAAGTTACTATACGTACCGAAGGTTCGCGCTTGGTATCGCAACGACGGCGAACGGTGATCTTGATCGTGAGTACGTGCAGTTGGACGCTCACTCACGTACTCTTCCAGCTATACAGGGTGCTCGAAAAAAATTCGTTGCAACTATTCGTTTTCGATAGCATTTCCGTGAGAAAGTAGATTTACGTTCTTCTCGAGAAATTGATTCTCTAAAGTTTCAACCCTCCAAAGGCAACAACATGTAATCTACTCGTAAATTTCTTCAAGCGAATCTTTATTTTTGTTGAAAAGCCTTCCGACCATTCCACCCAAAAATTGATTGTACAACGTGCAGTAAAGATTTCCTCGAGCAGTGCAAGATTTGTTTACATTTTTCAAAAGATGGAAAACGTGAACGCGCGGTATTTGCCCACAGAGCTGATCTAATACGATCTAACTTGCGTCGATGGAAGTTGAACCTCTTAAATAATGAAGCATTGCCGATCGCAATCATCTTTCGAAGAACATACATGAGTCACTTAACCCAATGAGATGGTCTTCTGTACTGTAGTGATCGTGCTACAATGTCGGGAAGATTTGGGCGGAACAAACGCGAACACCTTATGTATGAACGCGTGTAACTGTTGGTGTCACACACGGAGAAAACGGTCAAGGCCATCGTACATATAGATGCTCCGCGGACAGGGCACTAGAAAGCAGCAGCAGCAGTAGTGACCAGTGCGTTTTCCAATCTCCTTAGCTAAACTCGACCTTCGCGACTTGGCTTTGGTCGAGGAGACGAGCGCAGAACGCCTCCTAATGGAAACGCTCTCTGCCGGGGGTTGTTGTAGGAAAAAAACGCGCGCACTCATCCCTGAACGGTCAGGTCGCGTTGGTTATTACGGTAAATTCAGTCGTCGTTGGGCAAATTTGTTTCGCCGATTTTGTTTGACAATGGTTTGATAATTATATCACCTACATAATTACTGTCTACGTGTGTAATTGCTAATTAATTTTGGAGTGGTAGTTATCAGGCTCGACCTTCATTTCCTTCGCGAAGAAATTACCTGTTCATTCGTGAAAGAGTTACTAGTAATGGGAATTTTAGGTTCACTTTGTTCTTTCACGTGTAGATTGAGCTTCTAGATTTCAATTCCCAGTGTTATAATGATCCATACGCCATTTAACTCTGTCGGATCCGAATGTTTTCTTTACTCTGCGAGAGAGAAATTGTATTTTGTTAGTGATGAATAGCAGAAACGTAGATTTCTTTAATAAATATAGAAACACGTTGGGTTTTTGTAGAGATTCGATACATTAAGATTTAAGATCAGTTATATTTATTATACAGATAATTATTGTATTCAAATGTGTACTTAATTCAAATTTTGTTGTTTAGTCATTGTCGACATTTTGTTGTCAGTTTAGTGTTGCCAAATTATATGTAATCAGCTCACAAACAACGTGGCAAGCTCTTGCTCTTCGATTCAAAGAAGAGCAATTATCGGGAACGAACAAAAGTTTCCTTTCTTCCTTTTTGAATTTTTTTAAAGTTCTGTAAACTTAAACTGCTATTTAATCGGGAAAGAAAATCTAGCGATCGTAGTGACAATAATTTAATTTTCATTTTGACGATCACGTTCAACGCAAGATGTAAATTCTAAAGTTCCCCAGAACCATCGTTTTCGTCCCGTAAATCATTGATTTATAAATCTCCGTCAGCAACTGGACATCGTAAAACTTAAAGTCTATTGTCACTCTCATTTTGCTATCGATATCCCCGAAGATCGTCAAAGGAATTCCATCAGTTCTATCAGAACTATCATTCACGTTTAAAGTCCATTCCCAAGAATTTCGCGTGTAGAGCGATCGGGGGCATAAACGCGACGATGCGTGGCCCGGAGCGTGAAGAACCGCAAACGCGAGGCGCAGAAATTCTTCGTGCTCCACGCGCGACGAACGATTCGTTCTTCGAGACGTTAGCTACGGCGTTAATCGTTGTCTAAAACCTCAGGTGAGATGCGATTAAGCACGTTGAAACCACGAGTAGAAAAGTAGACTCAAGTAGTCTTAAAGAATGAAAAGATTCGAGAGTGGGGGTTGTCGATGGGTAAAAGAGAGGAGGGGAAAGTATGGAATGGAAAGGCAGTCGGTCAGAAATATCGGCAAGGAGAGGTAATGAGCCGCGGCGAAGCCCTTGCAGACTCGGCAGAAAACCCGAGTCTTTGGAGGCAGGCGAAGGTGAGCTTGCAGCGCAGGGCCAACCGAGCCGAGCCAAGACGAGGCGAAGCGAACCGAACGAACCGAACGAACCGAGCGAAGCGACGTGGATACAAGAGCGTTGTTAGGTCATTGACTGCCGGTGGCCACCGATCCGCGAGCATCCAAGGACAGCCGCTCCGACGCCTCGCGATCTCCTTCTCTCTCTCTCTTTCTCTCCTTCTCTCCTACCTTCTTTCCCATCCTTTCTTCCTCTCTCTCCCTATCCCCGTTCGATCTTTATTCCTCGTTCCTCTCGTTGGTTCTGTCCCTTGAGAAAAAGCCTATTGACAAGAGTTACTTCGGGGACAGCTTCATTAATCGGCTTTGGCAGTTTATCGTTTTAGAGCCGTCTGGTGTAGCGCTAGCGAGTACGGTAACTCGCGCGAGCGAAGATTGTTCGAAAGTACATCGAGAATCCTGGTAGATGTTTGAAACGTTCCGGATGCGATGTAGCTGTGTACTTTTGGTCGATACTGGGGGTTCTTGGGCTTCGTTATTTGTAAATGCGATGGCGAATGAAATACCTGAACACCTCGTTCGAGGTTAGCATGTTGGTAGTGTTCCTCTATTTTTGAGTATCTTGATAAAATCAAAATTACAACTATTATACCAGAAGCAAACATTCTGCTCGGATAATATAATATTCGAATTTATTTAGATTATTCAAAAAAATAGAGATTGTTTTTACTGTTTTTCTACATATTTGAACTAATCGGATAAATAAATCGGTTCAAAAGCTAATCGATCTTCTATTAAAAACAGAATTTAGAATTTGTGCTGTACAGATATATTTTTCTTACCAAAACTTTTAGCCGATCGAGCTTTTTTTAATTTTAGTATTCTAATAATTATATTGTAATGATGATCTCTGATTTCTTATAAGAATCTATATGAAAACTGTACAAGAATTTAAGTTACATTTCTTTCATTTTGTCACAGTTTTGAGATTCAGTACGTCATCAATCAATTTTGTCTATCGTCAAAATTGTCCGAATTGTTTCATTTTGGAGCTGAACACGTGTTTCTTCACGATACTGAAAATTTCAAACCAACTTATCATTTAGTTTATCTCGCGTGATATTCGTTGATTCGTCGGAACGACAGAACACGCATCCACTGTAAACATAGTTTTACGCATCGCGATAAAGATGATCATCGACGAATGCTCCGTAAGTGTGGACGAAAATGTTCATACGATTCGCAAAGGAAGAGTTAGTTCCACTGTGTTTTGCCAGCGCAAAGAAGTTCGGAGCGATTTCTTTCGTACACGCGCAGTCTTCTTCAACGCGAAATCATTTCGAAAGAGAGAGGAAAAAAGCGTGTCCTGACGGCGCGCAGCGAGCGAGCGTCAGCTGACTGGACTGCAAACTAACTGTTTACCAAGTATACCTCCGTTCTACGTGAACTTGGAACCTTTTTTCCCATACCGACGTGTCGGAAGTTCACATATTGACGTGCGCGCTCGCGGCGAAAAGAGACAGGAAAATTATTTATGAAATCACCTCGATTAAATCTAAAAATAAACGACGTCGAATGTAGCAACGTGTAAAATCGCGTGTAAAGCGTAGAGAGAATATCGTGGCCAACCAAGTGCAAACAGCTCCCTCCGTATATCGGCTCGATGTTCTGCTAATTTCGAATGGAGAATGAGAAATGTCAACAGAGGCATGTCTCTGAATGTGTACACTGTAATTTGCAAAAGCGACATGTGCCTCTACGTGTATCGGAAAGAATGGACGAAACGTGAACGCGAATGCGTTTGCACAATACATTCGGGTCATGGGAAGAAGACCAATACAGAGGAATACGCGGGGATTTCGTGGCCGCCATTCGTTCGTGCCTCACGCACGCATTTCCGTTTTCATGTTTTTCGTATCGTCCGTGCTTTTTCTTTTTTCTTTTTTTATCATTCATTACGAAGCTCGGTCCGCGTCACGTGGACGAACGAATCGTGAACGAACGAATGTCATTCTTTGACCAGGAAGTCTATTGAAAGCCTAAGAAAATCGAACGGTACCTGCCACCGGTATATATAACAACTATTCCGATAACCTGGAGATTTTGACACGTATTTGTCTAACTTGCGCCAGCTTAAAGACAACTGGGAAGAAGAATAGAAGAATTTGGAAAGATGATCATTCTCAGTCAGCAAGTCAGCGAGTCGAGGCGTTGTGTCTGTTTCTTTCCTCCTCGTGCTCGACCTCTCGTGGTTAATCAATTCGTTTTTCTTTCTTTTTTTTTTTTCGAAAACTGTTTCGCGCCATGTGCGTTGCTCTTTTGATGGAGAGGAAAATCTGGGACGCCATAAGAACGCTCGTTCACGCCAGGAACTGCTTGAAAGGGGTTTCGCTCGTAGGTATATTTACAGGGTCGAGAAAGGGGGATCGTGAATATTGAATGGGTTCGTTTTCTGTGAATCGTTCGGCCAAGGTTTCAATAGGGCCGTAACGTACCGACGTGTATGAGAATCAGATCAGTTTCGTGAGAAAGAAAAATCTTCGGGCCATCGTCAAAGCACAACAGCTTTTCTCTTTCAAAATTTTCTCCGACAATGAGTAATTGCGTTTCAAGAAGTTCCTTAAATCGCGTTGGAGGATGCCTCGGTGTCGTTGAACAAATGATAACAATTAGGATTGTTGCGCGTAATTTCACGTACGCCAGGCATAGCAATTATTGTTCCTGATTGTGAGTTTGCCAGAACATTGAATTATGACATTCAAATTAAGATGGTCTAAACCAAACTTCCTAATCCTAATCCTTCACTCACCATATGACTCATGATTTACAACTCGTATTCGCAGGGAAGCTTATTTGGTAAAATATTGGTCAAACACAAGTTAGAACACTAGAAACCATTCAATCTTAATCAGGTAATCTCTCCCTTTTAGACTTTTGATTCGTCAAGTCCTAATTTTCTCGACACTCGTTGATGCTCGATTCAAAGAGGCTAATCATCGACACATTGTAACCTAAGGTGTCTCAACGCTCGACCTCTCGTTGGACGAACGATTTGAGCTAGTTTTCGTTCGATGAGCCTAATGGCCAACTTCCCGAACGAACGACGCTGTATCTCGATGGTTGCGATAAAGTCACCTCGAAAAAGTTACAGGGTAATTCAGTGAAATTACGTCACATTCTGGCACAAGAAGGTACTTTCCAGGAATTTATAACGGAACTCGGTTTCGTCATTCAGGATTCCGTGGTCGGTTGTGCGCGTTGAGTTTATTTTTAGAAACGCGGCTACGATCATCTCGCCGTGGACATTGGCCAGCACAGGTGATTCCTCTTCACGGTTCTCCGCGTGATCGAGTGATTTCCCTGTTTCGCGAAAATGTGCCGGGTAATTAAACGTTTCGTACACGCGACGTAAATTAAACCTCCCCGTTGTAAACCCGCTGGTGGATTTTTTAACGCGTAAGTCCGTAAAATAAATTTGAAGAGAGGAGAATCGATGCTTCACGGACTGACAGAGAACAATTTGCAAACAACTTCCACGTGAAGAACGAAGCGTTTATTGCTCGTGACGTTGTCGGCTGTTAATCGGCCGCTTAATGAACGAAGGAAAGATGACGAATGGTAATCGAGGATAATTGCGAAATTCAGATTGCATATCGTTTTAAAGGAGTAGGTAATTTATTCTTACGTTGTTATAGCTGAGTCGCGCAATTAATGCAGATACTCTATACGGACACGAAAAATTGAACGAATGCAATTAGCGTGTAAAGTGGAAACATACGTCGAAATAAAAATCTTGAAAAGAGAAACAAATTTCATTCGTGTAACAGGTTCTGCTTTTCAAACGAAAGTATTGTTCAGTTTGCTTTGCGATTCGATCTGCTTTCCCAAATTTCTAGACGTTTACCTCCTCGCAGTAACTTGATAAGCTTTGGAACAAAAAACATGACTGTGAGTCAATAAACGCAGTGAATTTTGTGTAAATCCCTTCCTACCGTCGTTAATGTCATAATAGAATCACAGTGGAAACATTTTTAATACAAATACATTGATTCATCTCGACATTTGAAAATTACGTATAGAAAGGCAGGAACGTGCTTCGCTTCGTCAAGTCGACAAAATGTCTTTCGCATGAAAAATCGTTTAAATACGTTTTAAAACACGTTCCATGCGCTACGTGTATACTGTTTGAAACCGTGATTTAACTCCAAATCTATAGTTATTGATCCAGTTTATGTTCTTGGCTCTATATATATGCAAATTTCCTGGCGCCTTTTCGTGAACGAGTTCCAGATCGATCGCGATCCATTTTTCGATCGATTGGCGAGGAAGCTTTCCCACAAGGTGTGCCCACGGGATATGGAAAAGAAATATCGAATATACGGTAAGGTGCTACTGAAGAGCGCAGGATACAGCAGGATAACTGGAACCACCTGTCCCTCTCTCCCACGCTTCTATGCGATCCTACGAGCCGATGGATGGATGGACGGATCTCGAGCAGGGAAAACGAAAAATAGATCTCTCTGGCCTGCTTCCCCACCTGCGCCCTTTCTTTTCCATTACTCTAGGACAAAGGAGGAAGGAAGTCGCTTCTTCTTTGTCCCCGTTGGGCCGGAATCGATTGAATTTCGATCGGGAAGCGTCTTATGAGAATTTTCCCTCCTATCCTCGTTCCTTTTCTTACTTACATTTAATTTTCGAACTTCGAAAGGTTAGCTGACGTTATCTTGAGTATTAATTCGACGGAGGTGATTTTTGAACAATCTGTTAATTCTTTTCGTATAATTTGGAGGATAAGAATCGAACAGTTTCCCGTGATGTGCAACAGTATACCGACACGAAATGTTGTTTGACCGGACAAAATAAAATATCGAGTGGCTTCTGCGAGTTCAAATATTTGTTAGAAAGTGGAAGAAGGCTAAAATCGATCGATCTATCCTTCGTTGATATTCTTCGCTGTCAACTTGATCTTGTTTTTACGAAAATCATTCTACCAAAATCATCATCTGTACAAGCATTGTTATATTTACGACATCCAGCGATTAACGTTTAATTTACAATTTCGTATCGTGCTACGAAAAGCAATAAATAATAAGACTAAATGCTGTTCCACAATTATTCCAATTGTCAGGCACCTCCTACAGGTATGCATACCCGTCGTGTTTGTCGGCGTTACGGTCTTTTGCTGTCCCCCAATATATATGAGGAGGGGCCATAAACAGCATTTCTCGAAGAAGCCCCATACGACACGGGCCCTAAGAAAAGTAAAAAGTATCTTTGGTGGTGGTTTGGCGAAGATCTTTTTAAGCCTTGCCTACTGTCCATAACGGAATCGGTAGCTTCTTTTCGACAATGTTTCCCTATAATTAGAGAATCCTGCAGTTGCGAGAATCTTAAGATTCTTTTCCCTTTTTTTTTTCTTATTTTTTACGAGGGTCAGCATTTTCTAGTGGCCAAACTCGGCCAAAGGAAAATCGCCGTAATGCCGGAACTTTATTGCACGATGTGATGCATTCACGTAGTCGTGTCACAGACCGGTCAAACATCCGGAATAACAGGCTCCAAAGTTACAACGTGTTCCTTTCCCTCTTTTTAAGCCTCGACGAATTTACGGAAGATCCTTTACCTCTTCTTTTTAGCCTCGACTGTATTTTCGAAATCCTTTATTCGCAGTTGCTCGCCTGAGAAATCGGCATTCGTCATTGGTTCTTGTAGCTGATACAAAAGAGAAAATTGAGACTGTTATTAACATAATACTCGTATAATATTCATAAAAGTATATGGAATGTTTTACTGTCGGAAATTTCTTTTGTATATATATTGCTGTATATATATATATATATATTGTTTGTATTTATTTTGTATATTTTGCATTGTGTGTTCTGTGAAACATTTTGCGAAATTCCATTATACGTAATAATGAGACTCTTGGTAAAATTTAAAATCAATCTGAAATGAAAATGTATGTAGAAATTGTAAGGTATTTATTGCTGATGTATATTAACAAAAAATGTACGTTTATGTACACAAATATAAAAATTTTAAAATATTCCATATACTATATACGACATGTATATTCATGAAATATTTCTGATTCTACAACTATTAAAATACTTTTCAAAGCAATACTTTGTATATTTGCATAAATCTTAAAACTTACAATATTAATTACCGATGCAATTGATTTTACAGTGATAGTTGTTGAATATTTTATAGAATAGTATTTTGAGAGAAATTGGAAAATCTAGAAATTGTTCGATATCTGAACAAACCTATTTTAGCATTGTGATATGAAGTCAGATATTCTTCGAGAGTTATTTCATTCAAAATGTTCAGAAAATTAGCAGTTTTCGTTAACGTGAAGTTTATTAACAGCTAGTTCGACGTTTTCTATATTTATTTTAGAACAAGTACTATCAATAGTGTCATCGAAGTTTTTCGAAAATCCATTAATGAACATGCTTAGTTGAGTCGATTCATATCGTCGTATTTCGAATAGGATACGCCAAAATAAATTCCCTGTACATGATAACGTAACGAGTACGTTGATCGCGATAATTATCGAGCAAGTTGACCTGCCTTAGTGGGATAGACATTTAACTGATTATTATGAATCAATTTCACCTACCTTCAACTTAACGTTTTAACTTTACGGTTTGGCTGCTGTTTACCGAATTTACTCGTCGATTAGCAAACTGAAAGGGTTGAATTTTTTTCCTCTGAGAAATCAAAAAAATTTACAAGATTTAAACAAGAAAAAAAGTGACTCCGCTTATAACGTGCTTAACTTTTGGTTTTCCTCGCCGCGTAAAAACGCGCCCCTTCGTGACAAGCTTTAATCTAAACGGCAGAAAAAGATTTCGAAAAAGCGTCGACAGAAGATAAATATATGGTCATGGTGTGTTTACGGGTAAACTGAAGAAACGTTGGAAGAAAAGTTGACTCCTTGTCAATAAACTAAAGGATTAACTTGGACGGGCAATTCGTCGACGATGGTTTACAACGTGTTTGAAGGGTTGAGCCTAAAAAACTAGAACCCTTTCCTCGTCCTTTTTCTTTTCCTTTTTCGCTGGATTGGCAGCAAAAAAAAAAAAAAAAAAAAAAAAGAGAGAAAAAAATTCAAGGATTGGCAAAAAAACTCGAGAAGAGTCAACAAATTTGGCAATTACTTCAGGGACCAATAATTTTTCGAATGTCATCACAGGCAATAGTAACTATTAACAATAGATGACAGTTTTAAATTCGATATAGAATTCTTTCTCAAACACATATTCTGATGACTTCCCACGATGTTTCGAAAGTCAGAAATAATTGCATATAAATCATTATTCTCATAATATATACAAAAAGCACAATAAATATTATCGGACGTGTGATGAACGCAATGATTAATAAATGATAGCTCGCGTATGCTAATGGATAGCGAATGCTAATTCTCTGAAGAATAAGCAGACAGATCGTTGACGGATTTAATAAATCTATTCAGATCGACGATCTGATCATATTGTGAATTGTGCAATGAAATTGAATAAAACAGGATTTATATTATCACGTTCACTGTCGCGTGCGTCACGTTCTACGTATTTTATACGAGTCGCTTACGTACATTACTTAGATCGTTACATAGATTAACTTTCCAAGATAAAAAGATGATAGAGATATTCATAAAGTGGTATACATTCTTGTTTCAAGATTCTTCTTGAAGTTTAAACTCAAGAAAACATTGTGAAAGTGTTGTTACAAACGTAATTTTCATACAAACGTACAAAATGCACGAGATCGTATATTCTTGGACTAATTACGATACTTTTGAGATGAATCATTTATCATTCCAAAGAATTGTTTTATCACTTGGCGATATTTAGTCTAATTGTCAAGGAAGTTTATTTTAAATATAAAAAAGTCGAGCATCGATCAAGTTACTTTAGCACTAAGATTTTAAAGATTCACTTTAATGAATCGTACACGCATGATGCACGCGTACGACCGATACTGAAATTTACTGATATTGATATTAAAATGATATTAAAATGAGACTGATATAATTTAAAATAATCATATTTATTTAGCGTGAACTGTAAAATAGCCCAAGTTACCCGAGCGTATTAAAAATAAACGGATCCGGAAGAATCAATGCAAAAAGCACGATCATGCTATATAGTATAGAATGTATAGAATGTATTCTTGATAGTTGCCACTCGTTCGTCGTCCCGTAGGCAGGTTCACTGACACCACTATACCGCCAAGGAGTCGGTATACCATCGAGACACTGTCAAGGTCCGTCAGTTCTCTTCAATGTCGCCATCTCTTCAATGGCGTCGATCTGTCACGCGATTTACCTACGGTAATCGAGACACCTTATTGCGAGAGACATCCCTACTGTCCATACGATCATATGACATTGTTCCTCTGCGTCGTTTCCACGATTCTTTCCATAGAAATCTGTAATTTACAATGGGACAGCGTTCTCCGTTGCTTGCTCAGTTATTCATCGAATGAAACTTTCATAGAACAGCATCAAATGTAATATTGGGAAACGAAATATTATTATACATGTTAAAGAAAGTTATACTTTGTCAAGGTACAAAAAGGATATTTACAACTTGAAAAAGAGTAGATTTATCTATAGTATATAGTGATGCAACTTTAGTTTTTCGTCGAGTTTTATGAAAGTTTAGAATCCAGATGGAAGAATCGCAGTCGATAGTTAACATTCATTGTCACGAAAAGATGGATTCAGTATTCGTTGGCCTCGACTTACGATTATTCAACGCGTCTGTACAATTTCGTTAGTGTGTGTGAAATATCGTCAGGTTAATAAAAGCCTGTTGTTGCTATTAGTAGATTTGTACGAAGCGAAAGGTAGGAACCGTGAAGTGAAGAGCAGGCTCGATTTATAGCGTGAGGAGGAGTGTTTTGAAAGGAGTTGATCGAGCATCTGCACGGCACATATGTTACGCCGTCGTGATTCGTGAACCTTCGAAGAATCGATTTATGACCCGGAAATCAAAGCTTACCAGAATATTTTTCCCCCATTGGAATTTATCTAGCGAGTCGATTCATCTCTTTAGGAAACCTTCTTCTTTCTTTCTTTCTTTCTTCCTTTTTTTTTTTCGTTAGCAATTTGACCGGCTTCCCTTCTAATTACTCCTGTCCGAGAGGATGGAACGGTCGAATAACTTCTGGAAATCTTTCCACCCTCGTCTTCCATATGGTGCAACCCTTTTTAAATTGAAAAAAAAAGCTACCGTAAACGTTCCTCCGAACGAAAACACTCGAAAACTCGAAATCTACGATCTGCGATGTTGCGCAACTGACACCTTTAATATTCAATTTCTCATTCGTGCGATTCCACGTGTATGCAATAAATCTGCAGTAGTTTACGCGTAGTAAATGAATCTTGAATTGATGTGTTCATGATACATGGATATTTCTGCTACACCCCCGCTCAAAAATTTTAGCAGAAATACTTCATTTACTTGAAAATTTAAAATATCAAATGATGTTTTGTTCCATGCTAAGAAAGAATCTGTTGTGTCATAAAGCACACACGCAATTAAAAAACGTCGCGTCGAAAACTTGCCACACTAAAGCCAACGACTAGAATATAAAAGTTGTATCAGAGAAATTAGAGTGCAAGAAATGGGGAAAAATTTATAATACCATAAAGAACACGAACTCTCGTTCGTATATTTTACAAAAATCATTAAAATTTCCAAAAACGGGACGCTGTAAGTCCCAATGTAAAACTACTTTAAGAAATTATTCATCTATAATATTCTGGTGGTCTAATTTAAAAGACATACAGATATACTAAATATGATACAATACCTATATATAGAGATGTGCAACATAGATAAAAAGACACGTATGCAAATATCAAAGATACGTTCACGAATCCCTAATTGTTCAATCGTTCAAAATTTAATCGTTCGATCTTGGCTATAAATCGCAGTCGAGCCGAAACAATGCTTCTCGAATGATCGTGTGATTGGCAGTAAACGTCGAAGGTGTAAAGAGCGGTTTGGAGGATCGTTCGCTCGCACTTTCTTCGGCGAGCCCTTTCGTACATTCGGTCGGCGACAATAGCGAGCTTTAAATCGTCCCACACGTAGCATACTATACAATCGGTACCGCAAGTTCCAGAGACACGACTTACTTGGTTCACTTTTGCTGGTTAACGGTAAGTTCCGTCAAGAGTCAGTGAGTCAACGAGTCAACGGGGGCGCACCGCACTGGTTGGTCCCCACGCACTCGCTCGATTGCTCGAGAATCGATCTTCCTACGTGCATGCATGGTTACCTGTACGCGTCCTTTTCTCTTCTTCTTTCTCCCGTCGCGGTGACCGTCTTCTTTTTTCCCCACCAGCGTGACCAATCGTTTTCTCCTTGTTCGTCTTCTTTATCCATACCTGTGCACTTGTTAGATGACGCAATTTTTACATGTCCGTCGTATTCTTTTTAGTCGCTTCCACCTGTCCTCGTCTCTTTTCTCGTCTTTTCAAGTTTCCATCCTTACCAGGTTTATTGCAGTATCGAAACAGGGTTACTCACGGTTTAAACTACACAGTTTGAGTACGTATGATTCCTTCGCCTCTTTCGTTATCTTCTTCTTTTATTCCCTCGTTTACTTACATCTCCTCGTACGTAGGATGAATCATTTAACTGTACCACGTAAATTTACCTGTAAACTATTTAATTCTTTCTGATGGCAACCAAACGTGAAATTTATCGCGACACACATCTGATCGCATCGTCAGGGCATGTAAAAGCTTGAACGTGTGTCGCTCTGCGTCGATAGTCTATGAACTTGTACTCAAAATAATGGGTAGCAATTTGATCGCTTAAATCGCTTAAATTAAAAATCAATAATAATTACAGAACATCTCGCTAATTATTATCCCACGTATCTAGTAGTTTTGTTGCTCAGCGTTCATTCTTTCGAATCGCAAGGTCAGATATCACGTATTATAACATTGGTGTGGTTCGATGGATCCGATTCGAGGCATTGAATGTTGAGGCGAAAAATAACAAAACGATGCCAGTGAGATCGAAGATCGCGAATAGTAGATTGTATGACTCTATAATTACAGAGACTACTCTCTCGTGTTATTCACACGGTGATAGACTATCCTAATGTTCTGTGATGTTCCTCCGTTGACGGTGGGTCACAGGTTTTATATAAATTGCGAGTTCTACCAATTATTTTGATTATCCTGACGCAGATCGACTAAAAAATGCTGTAATTGAAACATCGATCGAAAGACAACTGTTTGCATAACAGGCTAGGTCAGCGGCCAGGAACAACAATAAATGATCGTGACACAATGGTCGCAACAGAGAGTGAACGTTAGGACTTCTTACCAGCATGAAAAAATGGGCAAATCGTTGCCCTTGGTCGTGAATATCCAAAATAAGACAACAAATTTCTTCATGCTGACAAGAAACCTAAATCGTCTTTTTCGAAATCTAAATTTTTAGACTAAATTATACATAATTTGAATAAATTGCGACTGCCTCGCAATGCATTGGAAAACATCGGACAGATAGAAAAATTTAAGCTCACATTTTGATGAAAAGAAACTAAAAATATCAGGAAACGAATTATTACATTATACAACAACTTTCGTTTTTTATTTTATTTTTTTTTTATTAAACAAATATGTTCTTTGCAAGTAAATTCCAGTGGTAGAGTCAAATGACTCACTCTGTACTCTGTATTATACACTTATTCAACATCGCGCGTTTTCTCGAGGTTGACAACTCGCATATGAATCATCTTTGATTTCATTGTCTCGGTCATAATGCAGATATTTCATTTGCTTTCTTTCTTTTCATGTCTGCTGAAGAATCGTGACGCGTCTAAATTGAATCATCTTCGTTCTTCTTCTTTCTTCTTTTTTCGCATTCCGTTATTAACTACGCTCGTACTTGTTCGCATGAAAGAGGATTTTTATAGGCTTGGATTCTCATTCGAAGTGAAGCTAATTAAAGTGCAAGCAAGGATGGAGATAATGGCAGGAAAGATGAAAAGAAGAGCGAGCAACGCGGCTGTAGCAAGAACTCACCGAGACCGAGATAACTGTATTTCTACCTCCACTGTGTCTTGTCCTTTCTCCCTTCCTCCGTGTCCTTTCTTTACTTCCTTCTCGTTTCGTATCCTTTACATTGAAAAGAGAACGATCCTCGAGTCCTTCTTTCATTTAGAAAAATCCTGTATTTCGATTCTCTTTTTTGTTCTTTTCTTTGTTTATGTAGAAACCTTACTTCTTTTTTTTTAAATATCGTAATGTTTAATTATAATTGTAATATTATGTATAATTATTATAATACACTGATTATTGTAATAATACTTCATATCACTTAATGTTATAATATTAGGCTGCGATATAATTATTTTGTTGGACCAGCAAGGTTTTTTACGAACGAGATCAACGAGTTTCAAATCGTTGAGCCAAGAATCGATATTTAGGTTACAAAACAATCGACTGTATAATCGAAACAGATCAGCTATGCCTCTACATAAATCGAAGAACTTGTTTTCGGTGCCCGAGAGTATCTCACACGGTGTGTCGTAAATTTGTAACGATTTTCTAGTTTCTCGAATTATTTAAGCAGTCTCTCTCAACATAAAAGCTGAAATTTTAAGCTACAGTTTTAAATTGAATTTTAATCTATTTACTGTTATTTGCTACGTATGGAGCACATCCTTAACTTTTCACTGATTCACCGATCGATGAATCATTCTGTTACACACATTAGCAGACTGCGTATGATTTACACGCGTTGACAATCCTAGAATTCTAGAATTCTAGAAGTATAACTGTTTACCAAGTATCGTAATTTTATTTTCACCTGTTTCTGTGCTTCTACTACTCTCAAGTTTCCCAAAAAC
Source organism: Tetragonisca angustula (assembly GCA_036937485.2). Taxonomy (NCBI): domain Eukaryota; kingdom Metazoa; phylum Arthropoda; class Insecta; order Hymenoptera; family Apidae; genus Tetragonisca; species Tetragonisca angustula. The sequence continues at coordinate 254,762 of JAWNGG020000296.1, forward strand.
GCACGAACATCCGCTGTCTATTTATCAGATCCTTCCTGCCCAATAATTAGCATAGCCGAGGCGGAAGAATTTCACGTATTCGTGAAATCATCCTCTGCCTGAGACAAAAAAAAAAAAAAAAAAAAAAACGAATTCCTGCAAATATCCAATTCATTCTCCAAACAGTAAGCGCATGGCTGCGTCAGAAACGTAAGAAGAAAAAGAAAAAAGAAAATGACGCGAATAAGAGGAATCGGTGGATGCGGCGAAATGAATCGGGAACGAGTAGGATGTAACTGGATACTGTCTTGAGCCGACGAGAAATTAACAGCGAATGACGTAAACGATAGGACTCACAGATGAGAGAGTCTGGCGTTTTCCATTTCACTGGTGCGCTCGCAGAATTTCCCTCCGGGTTGTTCACTTTTCACCTCGGTCAACGAGTGCATATGCCCCGCATTGACGCGATTATGTCTGCTATCAACACGCGACGCGCGTACGACCAGTACTTTCAATATTGATTCCACGCCGATACTTTGTTATCGTCGTCACGAATTAACTGGTAGCTAGCCTTCGAATGTTTTCTTCCTCTTTTTGGAGAACTTTGTTTGAACTTTTATAATTCTGAAGAATAAAACTGCCTTTACTCTCTCGCTCGCTACGTGGTGTGAAAACACGGTTGAAAGAAACGAATTCGAAGCTATCCAAAGTAGAGATCTAACGTTTTAAAATGAGACCAAGTAGATGCTGTTGTATGATTTTGTTTTTTCCTCGTGGAGTTTTAACAGTTTAAAGTATCTACAACTTTTCGTTATTGTACAACTGAATAAGTAGAACATGGAAACGATGGGAAATATTTTTACTATTAACAAGGGTCTTTATAGCTAGCAATGTGCATCGCTGCTTAAAGATATTAACATTCTAAGTACGAGGTATTTAAATCCTCCTTCGCTAGTGGGCGGATTTGAATCGCGAAGTTTAATTTTACATGTTTTCATATAAATTATTGTAGTTCCTATTTTTTCTTGAAAATTAATCAAATCGAATAAAGACTCAAGCTACTCAAAACAAGAAGAGAGAGACCGTCGATATATATCGGACGTTAGCACTTAGAAGGTTAATACAGGCATCACGTTAGCCTCAAGATCAGTGCTGAAACATACGATATACGTTATACAAACTACACAGTACAAAATACTAAGAAACAGCATTTAATAGAATGCCTCCAACCAAAAATTCATAATTCACTCCGAACACGAGAATTTAATTGGAAATCTTGAATCCTTTTAAGATCAACGGTGTACGCATCCTATCCAGAAAAATTCAACGCGAATGCCCAATACTCTGTACCAAGCAACTTCCCATCATAAGGCCGGGTCAAAGATCCTAGACAACAAGCTAATTCTTTACAAGCAGTACACAGCCAGGTCGATTAAAAGTCCATCAAACTCGAACGACCTAATTTCCGGATAGTAACCCTTCCCCTCCTCGAACGGTGACGCAACCTGTTGGTGTCCAGGTTTCCTCGTCCGCTCGGCCACCGGGCCCCCACTGGGAGTCCGAGGAACCGGAGGAAAAGCACGAAGCGAGGCTTCGAAGCCAGTCGACCGACTGAAATGCTGTCCACGTTGTAGCTGCGACGTACACGCTATACATACGTGCATGCATACGTACATACCTATTCGCATGGCAATAATTCGATGACAGGGTTCGGTAGCTTGGTCGTGGTTGCTCACGCGCGCTCATACACACACGTGTATGTTATATACTTCTTCCGTGGTGGCCGTTTGCGAACGACGCGCACAGACACGTGCAACAGCACGAAACGGACACACAGGCAAGGAACGCGTGTTCACCAGGCTACACAGGCCGTGTGCGAGGCTGAGAGTGGGTTCATCGGACGCCAGCGGCCGCGGATTTACCGTTACGTCTTCTTGGCGAAACCCAGAGTCCACGCCGACTCTGGCTGCCTCTTCCTTCTTTCTTTCCTCTGCCACGTTCTTCACTCGCAGCGCCCACCTTTTTCCACCTTCGTTCTCTCTGCTCCTTCTGTTTCTACGACTGAATTCCAGCGGCCCGGCGGTCGGCAGTTCCTTCGACAAGAACCGGAAACGCAAATGTCTGCCCCGGCGTCGGGATCTGGTCAAGGAACTGCGAGGTTCGCTGATTTTTCCCGGTCATCCTCAAATTTCTGGTTTCATCAGTCGATCGTTGATTCTGATGGCAGATCTGAATTCCGAGACTGAACCTCTATCTCTCGAAATCGTTCCTCCGTTTATCCTCTCGCGCGTCCTTTTACGATCGCGATGAACTCGCATCTGGAAGAATGAAACGTACAGGCTGTCCAGATGTTTAATCAAGCTTTGCCAGTAATTCCTATAAGTAGAAGCAAGACTAAAATACCACGTAGCAAAAAATATAAAACGTTAATTATGATCAATATTCAGGGATCAATCTTCTGGTCGCAGACAAGTATTTGTACAAGATGAACTAATTACGTAACAGAAAATCAATATCAACTTTGCATTGACAAAAAGGGATGACACTTCGAAATGCACATTTATATTACACTCAATAAACGTTTTATAGATTCTATCTATAGAGGATACCGATGCAATTTGAACTCTAAATCTCTGCACACCGCGTATACATTCTTACGAAAAATGTACATTTGGATTTTCAAATATTTCATTAATTTATATATCTATGTTGTTGTCTATATTATCCTGACATATTCGTTGGAACACGCATCCACTGTGAGTTGAGTCTCGATAAAACGAGACGCCGAGGTCCCTGATTTAAAAGTCTAGAAACTGGAGGCGTGGAATTTAAAGATCAAGGAATCTCTAGCGTCAAGGTTTCCTCGCTGCTTCATCGACCGCTTTGTTTCTCGCTGTTTCTCTTCCTCGTTCTTTCAAGAGCGAAATGCGCGCAGCAGATTCTCGTTATCCGAACGAAAATGAGAAACGCGACCGGTCGTGAGATGACATCGAGGAAAGTCCCGGGTTTTGTAGAATTCGGAGGTCGTTGTCCCCTCTGTTCAAGGTTCTCTGAGTCACGTGTAAGATTCCGGCCACGCTTCGAGCAATCTGACCTGGAGCGTGGCTCGAGTGAATCAATCCGCAACGTTCCCCCCGTGGAAAATATCTTGCTCGTTACCTCGAATTAACAATGAATTTCTTAAGACGTTCTACAATCTATTTCACCGGGCAATTGTTCAAGGAAGGATGAAAGAAATTCTTCAGAAAATTCAAGATTTTAATTTCTGCGAGGAGAGCATTGGCGTTAGCAGTGACGAATGATATTTTTTTTTTTTTTTTTTTTTTTTTTTTTTTTTTTTTTTTTTTTTTTTTTTTTTTTTTTTTTTGAAGATTGAAGTCGTTTCTTCTTTATCCAGCTACTTGACCAATTTAATACTCAAAATGATAAAAGATAATCCTGTGAAAGAATTCTCTCGAGTCGATGGTGATTTACGACCCACATTTTAAATAATTTTATTTAATGACGGGTTTTTATGGGACATTAATTCTCGAACGACGGTAAATATATTTTTTCCTTTAGTTATTACGTACTAAAATAACTTGACAAACTAAAATTCAATAAGAGATAAATCTAATATAAGAATCGATTCCAAACGAGCAAGTATGAAATTACTTGCTGTCTAAGAACTAATACATAGAGTTTATAGTTGGATTCAACAACTTTCAAGCTCTTGCGAATAAACTGCTAATTTTTATTAATTTGTGAAAAATTTGAAAACGCAAGTAACACGGGAAAATGTATGAAATATTGAAAATACAATACTCTACAATAATTTCTTTTTACCTAGGTACCATTTCTTCAATTGTAAACTCGTTCGTCTAATAAATTGCAAAAATGTATCCATTTTTTAATATTGAATCTTTATGAAAAGTTAATAATCAAGTAACGTCTAGTTACTTGCTAGATCCAACCTTAAACCTTGAGGAAAAATTGACAACTTTTTCAACGAATTTACTAGATATATGGATATTTGGTTTCACGTGTATTTTCCCTTAAGGAACGGCTGCATAGATTTCGAGGAATCGCTGGGATAAACGAGTTCCGTTGTAGAGCGATCGAGGAACGGACGAGTTCCCGAGACGTGTTTTTCTCTGTGTAAGGCTAAGGCCACCTGTGCAGGGCCCCCAGCCTTCTACTTTACTTTCTTCGCGGTTCCGTTAAATACCCGACACCGAACGCGATCGCAAATCCAGGTGCGGAGGTCAACTTGCGTCAGGTTAGGGTTTCGTGCGTTTCTCCCCGCTATCCTTGCTCCTCTGTCACGCATGCATGCGTACTCGCACAGGTGCCTTTACGTCGGACCGGGTTACTTTTTCCTTGATGTTACGATGAACATGTACGAACATACGTACCAGGAATGTCGGAATGTCACTCACCCGTATTAATTTTTGGACATTAACAGTGTGACGTTGCAAGAAGATGGTTTCAATTATTCCTTCGTTGTTGATCTTTTAACTAATTAATCAACGACTCGATTATAATAATTTATTGCAATTTAGTACTTTAATTTTTTTCAATTTTAAAAAATTCTAAAATGTAAATGTATCTATGGGATCCACAAGTGTAAATTGATCGAGATCAATTATACAACAGTTTCGTTGGTGCAACGTCGGCTGTAGACGAATTAAATTAGAGAGAACGATCTCATTTCCAACTGTCAGTCAGAAAAATTAATTTCTAGTATCAACATGGCAGGATCTGGTCGTAGAAAAAGATTTCAATTACTTCTCTTACTACTTGTTCTTCAGTCTTTTCATTAAGACTGCATGGACTTATAAATTTAATACCATTTATCATATAATCAAGAGTAATGTTCGAAAGGTAATAGAAATTTAGTACTCTTTTCAAGGTTAATTCTCAAGAGGCTCAAACAAATATAAAAGGTACATTTAAAGCAAAATGATACCATCAAGCAAGTGTTGTTTCAATTAATACAACACCGTCAGAAAAATATTGTAGCGACGAGTACAATAGCGATAATTCTAATAAAATTGACAACATTGTGAAATATTTCAATCTTTTACGTGTCATACACAAACATGTGTACATCACGCGCATTTATTGACATCCAATCGACGTTCGTGTGTAGGTTTCTCTCGTTCTCAGGCAACACAAGCAGATGGACACCTCGAAGAACCGTTTCTCGCACACTCGATACCGCTCGTCCGAGAGTGAAACCAGTTGTTCCGATTTCGATCGGACTTTCCTAAGATGTCTTCCTCTCCTCTGTAATCTTCCTTTCATTTTTTTTGTTTTTGTTTTTTTTTTTTTTTTTTGCTTTTTTTCCCTTCCCGCAAACAGTACCAAAACTGAAGTTCAATATCTGCCTTTTCGATCTTCTCTATGTACGAGCATTTTTCATCGTTCACACGCTACGCTCACACACATCAATGAAAAATGAAATATTGTTCCACATGTTCTTTATATTTCGTGGGATTTGCAGTGGCTCCAAATCTCGTGTTTCTCTTTACGTTTATAGGATTGTTTATAGGGATTTCACGAACTATGAAAATCAAGTCTGGTTACTTCTCTTCGCGAAATGCAAATGTTCGAGAACCGTGAATAAACGTGAAAGACAGTCGTAAATCTGTAACGACGAGAGAGAAACGTCGATGGAACTGGTTCTTGGAATCAGCAACAAAAACTGTTTTCGCAAAAAAAAAAAAAAAAAAATCCTGAAGATCTGCGTGGTAACTTTACGATCGAGTGCAACGGGAAGGCAGATCGAACGTCATCATGCTGGTACCCGCTGACTTCCTAGATGGTCTCTCAGTATGCTGGCACTAAAGGCCGATAAGCGAACGATCGATCGAACGAAACGGGACGACACGTTGCGTCACGCTTCTACTACACGCTCTTTCTTATCGAAACCTCGAAATATCAGCGAAGTTTTCTGTGCCAGACGTCACACTTTTCTATGATGGATTATTCTCTGTAGTGGAATATTATTTGCGAGAATGGACTATAGGATTTTTATATAGGTACAAAGCCCAGATATTTGGAGAACTCGTTGCTTAGGTGAGTTATCTTCTTCCTCAAAACATGGATATCGTAGTTGCAAGTTTCGTTTCTACATACGATTAACTATGATTTCGATTTTAAAATTAACGTTGTAAATGATATTAATAATATGATATTAAAATATTGACAAAATATTGTTCAAGCATTAAAATATTTATATTTACTCAAAAAAAGTGATTATTTCTTTTGAGTACGCTCTAAATTTTTTAGCAGGAGGTATAGATATATGTAGGAAATTTAAAAGTGAAAAAAATACGTAGCACACGCGTGAGTGTTGAAATTCTACTTTTTTAATATCTATAAAAACGATAAATATCTCGATCATCTATTAATGAAGCTGTAAGGCTGTTCGTATGAGAAAAATTAATCGTCACAGACCTAAGAGATGTAACTTAATATTTTAATACGTCTTAAAATTAACGAGCTTGTAATAATTCTTATCGGTTAATCACTGGTTCGCTACTATATGTCTATCATAATGAGAAACGATTTCTTTCCTGGATATTAATAACGTTTTTCTTCTATTCCTACGTTAATTGCTTTAATTACGAGCAGTTTTCCATTACTAATTGTCTTACTACGCGATGATGAAACCTCCAGAAGGAACTTAAATTCCATGGTTAAATTCATGTTGCTGTTTCGTACACTGATTTCAAAACTCGGAGGGATTAAAATTTTCTACGATATACAATACTACGATATACTAGCATAGGGAACGCATATTTTAAAAAATTACTATTCTACTCAATTAAAGGGAAACGAACGTTTTCATAAGAATCTATATTTGATTCATTGTACATTTTGTATATTTAAATTTACATAGTATCTAATTTGTATATTTAATGTATTCGACAGAATAATAGTTTGTCAGAATATTCCTTTAAATATTTATTACAGACAGTATACGAAACATTTTGAAATTTCATCAACATTGTAAAGAAATGCAACTATCGTGATTATATAAACAATCTAGAAACGCGTAATATAAAAATTGCAAAATATTTTCTGCAAGGATATATTTATTAGTAAATCAATATGCAATAAATAATTAACTGTTTGAACATTTTTACGATCCCTACGTAGATACCTGCACTTTTATGTACATTCTCAGACTTGTTTCAAACTTGACAAACTCATTACTAGTAAAATTCCAAAATATTTCAGTTCGTGACAAATATTTTTATTGCACAATTATTCAAACATTAGCTACATTCGTACGTTTAACTCGTTACTAGCTAAATTCCAAAATGTTTCAGTTGGTGACAAATATCTTTATCGCACATCATTCGAACATTCGAACAATTTTGAGAGTACATCTACATAGAGATAAAATTCAATATATATCAATTAGTAATCATTGAAAATTGAAACTTCACACGCAAATAAAATGCATTAGCTACATTCGTACGTTTCGTGAAGGCCATCGTATTCGAGCGTAACTGCGCAATCGTACGGTTTGGTTGTGCTCGGGAAATCCGCGGAATTCCGGAAAATACAGCCGCGTCCAAACGTGACGCGTGACGGCGCGTGCACGCGTAATCGACTATACGGTAAACCCGTGGGCCCGGCATGAAAGAAAAGGAAGAGCGGCGGCTCGGAAACGAGAGACGAACCGACCTAAACACAATGGGACACGGAGCGTAGGATGATTCGCACCGCGTCGGAGTAATAACTTTTCCAGCGACAGGAAAATCGTTGCCGAGGTAGAGAGAGAAGGTGGAGTACGGTCATGGGAAGAGACCATTCGAGGCACTTCCTCTGGCCGTGGTAGTACTCATGCTAGCGTACCCATGGTAGCAAGAAACGAGCAACGTTGGCCGGCTACGGGGGGTTTTGCGCTTTGCCGCGCGATTTTGCTCGCGTGTGCGACCGGAGGAGACCAGGTAACAGCGTTCCCGTGTTACCGGTCCGCGGCCACTGTAATTTATTTAATGTAAGCGGCACATCGCGGTTCGTGCGCACGCGCACGCGCCACCATACAGTTTGTACTTAGCGATGGGATCAAGTATGCACTAAATATAACTAAATGCAATCCGGTGCATCGAAATGATCGAATCCTGGATTGAACTGAACCTTCTACAGACAGTTTACAGCAAGTACCTAGACTTGAATAATAATAAGTTTTGTAATAAAGATTTCAGGATTCAAGATTGCTACTTTTAGAGAGACTCAATTAATACATATTTCAGCGAGTCGAATAACTGTACAGCCACTTCTATATAATTGAATGTCTCCGAATCGAACCATGGAGTGAATTTCTTGCATCAGATTTTCGCGACTTTGTTCCGCGAGTAGAACTCCATTTGTTCGACGCAAGTATCATATTTTAATCAATAACCAATTAAACAAACTTCTGTTGGTTGAATCCGCTTATTACGTGAATTTCACATACACATAATTACCTATATAAACGATCTGTTCCCTGACTAAGTTTGCTCTACTGTGCATATCGAACTTGATCCATCACTATCTGTACTCCAGAGCATACTCACACGCGCAACTATTACAGCTGTCTGTTACATAGCCTTCGTCTTACGTAGTAGGTACGTGTACGCAGCGGAAAATCTACTACCGACGTGAGGCGTACCGATAAAAGTAAGCCTAACGTCGCGCATAGCTTGTAAAGCTTAGTTAGTACGTTCCAAGTTGTAGTAAATATCGGGCTTTGTAAAATTCGAAAACGCCGAGATTTGAGATAACGCCACGTGTGCAAGGTTCGTTGTTCCTTTTTTGAGGCGTATCGAGAATGCGTTGCGACTCTTACGTGCGCTTATGGCCACTTTTCACGTATTTTTTCCCCAACATGTATGAACTTCGCTCGATACGATATCGTTCTATTCTTGGAACGCGAGGGTTAGAGAAGTGCTCTGACTCTCGGGCCTTGTTCTTCGTATGACCTGAAATGAAAATTATAGAAATTCATCGATGTCATTTCACACTTTCGATGAATTATTTCAAAATATAAGTATCCAAAGAGATACAAACACGAAGAAGTGAAATTAAACAGTTACAGTCATCAAAATACAGTACACTAATACTATAAATTTTACGTCTCAAACATCATCATACATGACACAACTGTTGATCCTCCACGAAAGATTGAAAGATGCCTTCGGCATCTGATGTACCATAAATGCAGGATACGTTGAGGTTACTTCGAATTCCATTACACTATCAAACGATTTCCCCGTTTTCACAGAAAAGCAAAAGCATTCGTTCGCGCGGCGTAATTTGGGCAACGTCTGTGCTATTCGAAGGAACGCGGACGGCGTCGTTCTCGCGCAACAGAGATTCATTCGCGGGCCGGTGCGAATGATTTCTATCCTTCGAACGTACCGCGCGGGAAAGTATCAGGTTTCAGAAATTTACACGCGTGTCTGAAAGCCTCGCGAAAGAAAGAAAGAGACGCGAGCGAGGAATCGGTGTGAGAATCCTCTCGATTCTCGTTGCACTCGTATACGCCTGTGGCCCTCCAGCTTTTCCTCGCTCTTTCTCTCGTCTCTTCGCCTTCTTCTCTCTTCCTTCTTCCATCGTCTTTTTTTTCTTTCTTTCTTCCCTTTCTCGAGTTCTTGAGGTCAGAACCATGATCACGCCTCACCTTCCTTCCCGTTCTTCGGCGTCGTGCATTCATTGGCCTCGCCTCCACACATCTTCCCGAGGTTACACCGCATGTGGCGTTCCCCTGCGAAGTTGCGCGATCATCTCGACCTTCCCTGATATAGCGCTGTATGCTTGTCACCATTATTCGCGCGATGACGTTTTTCGAGGAACTTCAAGACTCGGTTGAAGATTTTAGCAAGCTTGATCGAAGATAACGAGTAACTGAATTGATGCGATCGTCCAAGAATGGACGAGTAACTTTTATGATTAAAACGATTCTTTTGTGTATTCGATGCAGGGAGTTTGATGATGTTTTTGATAGAAAATGAAAGATTGTTAACACGACAATGACCAGACAGCTTTAGGAATAACTTTCATGTTCAAATTTTGTTCGGAATCTACATTCGCTGAAAATCACATAACATCACATTATTTGTCTTTGTGGTGTTAATGGAGATGTATGTAAGAATGTAAATTATAGAAATTCTGTGTGGAAATGTAGATACATAGAGAAATAGAAATATTGGAATATATAATAGAAATACAAAAATATACGAAAATATAGAAATATAAAAATATAGATA